>PVKB01000348.1:405455-815887 GCA_004027205.1 Ctenodactylus gundi
CTCTCTCTCTCTCTCTCTCTCTCTCTCTCTCTCTCTCTCTCTCTCTCTCTCTCTCTGTCCAATTGGAAAAGATCAGTCCCAAGAAGCCAGTGCATTGCATAGATGTCATCAGTAAAGTGCATTAGAGAATTCTAACTTCCTTTTTCAATTTATTTATGATCTTATTACCCTAACCAAGGCCTCAAGCAGAGGCAGGAAGGAACAATAGAGTCATTAAAGCAGAGATCTGACTGCCAAAGGCAGGGCCCATTGGCTCTGTTTGCTGCCAAGAAAATAAAGCCCATAATGTCCTTGGTTCTGTGGCTCTGGCCAATAGTCCACATTCCCTGAGATGTCAGGTTCCCCCAAGCTCATTATGCAGACGAATCATTGAGACTTCTTAAGGGCACATATAGAGTTTGTGTGTGGAGACAGAAAGAGCAAGACAGCAAGAATGGATAAGAGAGAGAAGGGCAGAGAGGAACAATGAGAGACGAAGACAGAATCAGAGAGACAGATTTTGTGTGCTACATCAAACAATAGAGGGGGAAGGAAATAAGAAGCAAGGGTAATAGGGTTTCTCCTTGCTTTTGTTAGCCACCCCTGTGTAACAGTCTCTCTCCAAATGGTTGAGAAGAGGCACTAGAGGCCAGAGTACCGTGTAGATATTGTTGGTTACCTGAAGTAGAGAATTTACACATCCTTACTCCCCATCCCAAGATGTCATAGGAAATAGCCGCTTCTCAAGTTCTTGGCTGAAAAAACAGATCAAGAGGATGGGGAAAAAAACATGATTTTATGATTGAAACTACGGTGATTGTTTAAATTTTAAAAATTATTAGGGTAAAAGACATGTTACCATTAACCCCCCCTCAAAATACCCTCCCTTGCTTCAGACACACTTACCATTCTTGACACTTTCTGAAGTCTTTCTCAAAGTCTTCTTTCATGCATATCTTTAGTTGTGCTTTTGCAGTTATTTCAATGTCCTCAATCAATTAAAAATTTTACCTTTCACAATCATTTTGGCTTCGGAGAAGAGCCAGGAGTTGCTACATGTCGAATCCAGAGAATGAAGTGGATGAGGCCACACTGTAACGTTTATATAAGCCTGCTTTTCCGTCTGACAGCAGCGTTCACTGTATCTGTGATCTTACCCTGGAAAGACACTCATGAAAGAGGACTTCCGAAACCATTTCAGAAGGTAAAAGAATCACGGGATGAGTGTGTTCAAAGCAAGAGGAAATATTGTCAACAGAAGGATTGATGGCAATGTGTTTTTTGTAATAATGCTTATTTTAAAAATTACTGCATGTTTTAATCACACTTAGTATATCATCAGTCAGAGCAAGACTGATGCCAAGTCCCACATCAATGGAATAGGAAAACATAGTTCTCTCATAGAAAGGTAAATACTCAAGAGCAAAAATATAATCTTTCACGTTTCTTCATAGGAACATATCTTCATCAGTGGACAGTAGTAGAATATCTCTTCTCTAAAGTAGGCCACATTGAGTTAGCCCCATGTGCCCAAAACAATGGACCTGTGATAAATTCCAGACATATCTGGAGCAATGACACATAGTACGTCTACTACCAATTTAAGATGACTTTCAAAGTTCTCCTAAATTTGTTCCCTTCTATCTATTACAATGTCTCCATTTTGATCCGTGTCATCGGGACCTCTGTGTGGACTCCTTTCTGTAGTGTGACCAACCTTTCCAGCTGTTCCCAAACCTGGTGCCAAGACCGAGTCTTCTAGACAGCCATCTTGTCTTCTTATATTCTGTGCAAAATGCATTTATACCTGAAATTTTGGCTAAAAAAGTAGAGCTAGTGTATGTGGCTCAATTACTATATTTTAGTTATGTTCCTATGATCACATAAATGTACTATTTTGTTAATTCCTTAGAGAACACTACTAAATACTACTGTTAATACTAGAACTTCATAAATGAAGAGCCAGAGATCCAGAAAAGTCACCGGTAACTTTCCCTGTCAAGCCTGGGATTTGGATCCAAGAAGTATGATGCTGTGATAGCCAGTACTCAGAATGACTCTCCATGCTCCCTATCTCCTGGTACTCATACTGCTGTGTAGTCAGAGTCAGAGGTGGTATGACCAATAGCATGTAGCAGAAGTGATAGCAGATGATTTCTAAGGCTAGTCATGGCAGACACAGCTTCTATGTTGATGTATCTCTAGGACCACTCTCTCTGGGTGTAGGCAGCAGCCATCTTATGAGGATGCTCAGGTAGCTCTGCTGAGAGCCACATGGTGAAGAATTGAGGTGTTTTGCCACTGGCTAGCCAGGAGCTAAGGGCTGCCAAGATGTGTGAGGGAGTCATCTTGAAATGGGATCCTTGAACTCTGAGGTGGCCACAGCCCCAGCCAACTTCTGATGGAACCTCAGGAGAAACCTAGAGCCAGAACTTTCCGAAGAAGTTGCCTCTGAAGTTTGGGGCCACACAGATTGTGAGATACAAATCCACACCATTTCAAGCTGGATTGCTGTGTGTTCAAGGACAGTCTTAGCTGCCTAGTGAGTTCAAGACCAGCCTGGACTAGAGTGAGACCATGTCTCAAAAAAATTTTTTTTTGAGGAGCCTCCATATTATTTTTGAGGAAACTTCATATTATGGTGATACATACCTATAATCCCAGAGCTCTAAGAAGCAGTTACATTGCAAGTTCAAGACCAGTCTGGGCCACTTGGTGACAGTAAGACTGTCTCAAAATAAATAAATAAATAAATACTGGGTTCAGTCCCTAGTGCTACTAAATGGGTGAAAAACAAACTAGAAATCTTCATGATAATGTGTTACACACAGTAATGGAAACTTAGTATATACTCTGGACCTCTGATACCAAATTGAGCAACTGAGCTTTCCAGCCCACTAAGAGGCACTGCCCAGAGTCCACTACTATAAGGCATGGCAGACAGTCAGACTAAGACTGGATATAATGGAATAATAATAAAGGAAAGCTAAGATAAAAGAGAGGAATGAAAAGATGTTAATGACTTGGAGGGATGGCTGTAAAAGACTCACGGAGAGGGCCACTTTTGTAAAAGACCTGGGTGCAGTGAGGAAGTGAGTCTACTGGCTGAAAAAATAACATCTCAGGAAAGGGGAACACATGAAAAAGGACTGAGGTGTATACAAGTCCCACGACGTGCCCCAGGGTGCTGAGGAGGCTCATGAGCTGGAGCAAGTGAGCGCAAGGACATACAGAGGAGACGAGATCCGAGAGGGAAGACAGGGGTCAAACGCAGAAGGGCCTTATGATTGATTTTCAGGACTTCTCCCTTTGTTCTGGGGTGGAGGACTCCGACCAGGGACTCTGACCAGAGAAGTCAGAGTTAACTCAGGTTTAGGGTTTTCCTTCATCCTAGCAGTAATTTTGCAACAAAATTAAAAAAAAAAACTGTAGTTAATATTAGCTAACTGACAATTGTCTTCCAGGCCTTATATAACATGCTTTACCTGGATTAAAGATGTTGGTAGTGTGTTTACAATCATCTCATTATGCCAGAGTGAAAACAACCTCTGGGGTATAAAACAGCCCTTTGAAGAACATACCCCTTTATGACAGAGTTGGGCTGTGGTCAGAGGCAGGCTGTGACTACTGGCTAAACAGCCACTGTTAATATGACCAACTGTCAACACAAACAGCTATGTGAAAAAATGCTCAGCATCACTAATCACCAGGAAAAGCAAATCGACAATCGGCTGCCTCCTACACCTGTCAGGATGTCTCTCACCGGAAAGACAAGAGGCAGCTGTCCGTGAGCGGTGGAGAAAAGGGAGCGCCTGGGCACGGTTGGTGGTAAATATAAAATTAGTACAGCTATTATGGAAAGCAATATGGAGGTTCCTTAAAGAATTAAAAATAGAACTGCTACATGATCTGGAAACTCTACTTCTGGGCATGTGGCCAAAGGAAATAAAATCAATATGGTGAAGAGGCAGTTGAAGTCACATGTTCATTGCAACATTCTTCACCCTAGCTCTGACTTACGTGTCCATCGGCAGATTAATGGATACAAAGAATGTGACATATACATGATGACATCCTATTCAGCTTTGAAAAATAACAAAACTCTGTCATCTCCCACAGCATGGGTGAACCTGAAGGATGTTACAGCAAGTGCAATTAGCTAGATAGGGAATTGAAAGACAGCACGTGATTTCACGTACACGTGAAGGCTAACAAAGTTGAATCACAGGCACATAGCAGAATGATGGTTTCCTGAGGCTGGGGTCGGGTAGAGGTGGGGAACACAGGACCATTGGTCAAAGGGTACAGAGTTCCCGTTTGGAAGAATGTGCTTTAGTGGCTTGTGGGATAGCATAGTAACCATAGTCAATGACATTTCATTGTGTATTTCAAAATTATTTAAAAAGTAGAGTTTAAATATATAATAAAAATGATCAGGTGATGGAAATTTTAATTAGCTTAAATTTGTACAGTGTAGTCATATATCAAAACATTGAACTCCATAAATATATATAATTATTGTCAAGTAAAATTAATTAAAAATAAAATATAATTACACCAAAGGATCAAACCTGGAGCCAATTGTCAATGAAACTCAAGTATTCCTCTTCAAAATAATACTTATTCATTCCAACCAGCCACACTGTGTATTCCCTGTCCCCTCTCTCTACCTGGAAGCCCTTACCTGAGCAGGGGCTGCAGGGCAGTGGGTGGAGCACAGCCCAGATCCCTAAAGGATCGATTTTTCAAGACCAGCTTCAACACTTCCTCTAGAGAGAACAGCAAAACTTCTCAGACCTCAGTTTCTGTGAGGGCCAAGCTTGTAGCGTGAATCATGTAGCACAAGATAAATGCTAAACCAACATGAAAATTTTATTATGATCATTATGCAGGGGAACATCTAAAATGTGAATCTCCTTTTAAGGACTTTCAGATGATATTTGTCATCATTCCATAAATGAACTAGAAATGTTTTAGAGCATGTGGGAGAAACAGAGGCAGGCTTTTTTCTCTGTTCTACCGATGGCTCCAACATCCCACTGATTTGTGCCCAGTGCTGTGCTTTAAGTGGGTCCTCTCCCTACATCCACTTGTTAGAAACTCAGTTCCTCAGTGTGGCAGTGAGCGAAGGTAAGGCCAGCGGGACGTGTTTGGGATGGAACCCTGGTGCACAGACGGATACTTTTCTTGTGGAAATGTATTAGCTATCCTGGGAGCTCGTTCCTCCCTTTTCTGTCCTTCATTTGCACTCCCTGCTTGTCCCTGATTTTCACTATGCCTGATTGCAGCAGCCAAATCTTGGACTTTTAGCTTTCTGAACTGAAAGCTAAAATAAGTCTGTTTCTTTATAAATCACCTAGACGCAGGTATTCTATTATAGCAATAAGAAACAGACTGAAATGTCCAGCCACAGGACTTCTCCAAATAATGGCAAACACAGACTCACTCTTCCTAAAGACAGATTTTTTTTTTTCCATCACAGCCATTAGCACCTAATAGTCTCATTACTCAGCAGCCTGAGAAAGACACCAGGGAGGAGACTTTTAAAATGATTTTACCAGTGACATTTGTTTTGCCATGGGGTGGAGCCATCTAAGGGGGCTGCCCCTGTTCTGCTGAGGTAGTTCTCTAACAGACTTCCTCAGTCACGCATGTGCACCAGCATCAGCGCAATCCTTCAGGACCTGCTCCTGCGTCCTGCTAGTACCCCACGTTGGCACCAGAGGCTGCCAAACCACGTACATCACATTTTCAATCCATCTATGGCTTCTCGGATGTTACATGGTGCTTTCAAATGATGATACTCATGCAGCAAAGATGTTGCACTTAACAATATTCAAGGATTTGCGGGCCTGAGCCAAGTGATGATGGAAAACGGATGCCGGGGAGTATTTAAGGACGCAATCACATCATAGTATTTTGCAGACTTTTTAAAAAGAAAGAATGGAAGATAGCTCTTTGTCACCTCTTAGTGGTGAAAAGAGTCAGATAGATCTAAGTCAAAGAAGCATCTCTGAGGGTCAATCTTTTAAAATAAAATAAATTAAGTTCACATTGCACATCCCTGAACATTTTTGGCAGCCTCTTCAACTGTGACTCGTGTGAGTCGGCTAAGGCTGGTAAACTAACTTCAGCCAAGAACTGTCTGTTCCTCCTGATGCCGTTTCCACGGTGGTCGGCGGTGGTGCTGCTCCTGGGCTGATGTTTCCTGCAGAAGTGTGACAGTCACAAGGGGTGGGGAAGCGAGAGGACAGAGCACAGCCGGCAGCTGTGAGCACCGGGCTGTGCTGCTTCTGACAAAGCGAAGGACTAAGATAATAATAAGGTCTGCTGAGAAGGATGGAAAGGGAGAGAGGTGGCTTTGGAGAGGAAGTCACCATCCTCTGACTGAGGAGGCACTCCTAGTGTCTGTGGCCCGTGGCTTCAGACAAAGCCACCACGGCCTTTTGAAGCCATCTCACCAGGGACGTTGCCGCTCTGGTGTCTCCTTCTCTTTCACCCTCCCCATCTGCTCCCAAAGGGCCACCTATGCCACACCTTTGTCCTTTCTAGGCTCTTCTGTGCTTCCTTGCCTTTGTTTATCCAGTGGTCTACAGGCAGGGACGCAATCTTTTGAGGCAGGTGTGTAAAGCAAAGAAACCCTCACAGAACGGCAACCTTCAGCTGGTGTCAGGGGGCAAAAAAAGTGATGACAGGTAAGTCAAGGAAAGCACGGAGGAGGGACTCGAAGCGGGCGGGAGGAGCCGTTCAGGTGAGGAGTCAGGTCAGGTGTAGGGAGGCCTGGAGGTTTAGGAGGGAGCTCAGAGATACTGGGGTCGAATGATGCAGGACGAGGCTGGCTGAGTGGGCATGTCTGTGGTCCCAGAGGGGAAGCCGTCTAAAGTGCTTCCCCTCTGCTCCCACTTTGGTGAATCCCACTGAAGCAGGTCCCCTGTGCAGATGGGTGAGGCTACCCTCTCCGCCCTGCGCTACCTAGGATAAAGCTGCATTCACTACTGTGGGCACAGCGCTTCCTGCCCTGTGCTGCTGTGTGGTAAATCACACACGGGCAGAGTGACTTAAGCAGATGAATGAATCACCCGCAACTTCCACACCTCCCCGCCACTCCGTGGAATTGGGGTTTATCGGATTGCTGACTCTACAGCCAAAATAGGTTTCCTCCTGTGGAAGCAGGACCTTCCCCACCAGATCCGCACAAGGGCAGGCAGGACCTGAGGATTTTCTTCCGGCGAGGAGCCCTGCCCCCTGGTGGCGAAGAGAGGGAAGGCTCAGCTCTAACACGGTTAGTCCCTCCGTCCTTCCTTCTTTCCTTCCTTCCTTCCTTCCTTCCTCCCTCCCTTCCTCCCTCCCTTCCTCCCTCCCTCCCTCCCTCCCTCCCTCCCTCCCTTCCTTCCTTCCATCCTCTCCCCACAAATCTTCGTTGCATTGTCATGTGTGCCGGGCGCTCATTTATGTGATAGACGGACACCAGTGAAGGAGGAAGCCTTCCCACTCTTCCGTAGCTGACACTGGAGGGAGAGACCCACAAATACAAACTGACTGGTGGCTGAGGAGTGTCCGGAGGGAAGGGAGGCCTCAGGGAAGCCATTTCCAGCCCCAAGGGACTCAGCTTTCCTGGAGGAGAATTATTTAGATCAGGCCCAGAGGAAGGTGGCACCACCCGGGGAGAGGGTGGCGGGTAGCAGAGACAAATGGGTGGGAGGCACCTGGCAAGTGCTGTAGGAAAGGACCCTGGGGAGGAGAGCTGGCACCTAGGGAGGCTGTGGCATGCAGAGTGTGTGTGTGTGTGTGTGTGTGTGTGTGTAGGGGGGACAACAGGCTGATTTTAGGTGACACTCAGGAGGTGAGCAGCGGAGAGTGCGGGGTGGGCGCAAAGAACTCAGGAGAAGCTGAAGGAGAAGAACCGTGGGGACCATAGAGTTGCCTTCAAGTGCCCAAAACAGGGACGTGCGACTGAACTGACTCTGCCATTGGCATGTAATAGAAATAGAATCGATGGCTTCACGAGAGAAGGAGGCTCATTAGGGGAAAAGAGGAGTGAAGAAAGTGGTATGTGGGGTCTGTGCAACATGCCAGTTGCTTCTGGTACGGCGCCTCATTTTTCCTCATGGTGCAGCACCTTAGGGAGTATTTTATCCCCGTTTTGCAGAGGAGGCTGCTGAGGCCAGACCAGTTAAAGAACCACTCAGCACTATGGACTCTGATTGGTGGAGCTGAGAGGTGTGTCTAGGACCTGGCTTCCAAGCTGACGCCAGTGCAAGTTAACCCGCCATGGAGCAGGAACCTCCAAAGATCAGGAAGATTTTATCTCTGGAAATTTCCCCAAGTCGAGTGTTATGGGGAATATTCATGGATGTCTCCTCAGCACGTGAGGAACCCAGCAAATTCCAATGCCATTGCTAGCAAACTCCAATCCCATTCTCACTTTCCATTCCCAAAAACCTCCCACTAGGGTCCTGACAAGCCCTCATCTCATATCCAACAAATTCCAGTCTCATCCCCAATAAATTCTAGTCTCATTTTCAATAACCCCAGTGTCACTCCAGTTTCCTCTCGGGCATCTGCATGGCGAGCCACTCAGAGGATGCACAGCCTGGCTCTGTGGCCATTGGTTGGCCCACCCAGGGTGCACTCAGAGCACATCCTTTGTGGGTTATTGTTTTGTGCTGGGAGATATTGATTGGAAGAGAGAATGAAAATGTCAAGAAACTAAATCATTAAATTTGGGAGAAACTCTCAGATCAGTCAGATGCTGGGGACAAAGACACTGATATGCTCACGCGGCGGGGAGAAAACAGGCAGCTGAATCCTCTCAACCACGAGTGGAAGCACAGGGAGGTGCCGAACAATCTGCCCAAGAGCCATGGCTACCTGGCCCACTCACCCCACTGACCTAGCCAAGGCACCTTCCCATTATGATAACAAAGTCAGAACTGAGCAAACTAATGCAAGGGAGTAATGTTGGACGACAAGGGTGGGAATGTTGAGTAGCTGTGCAAGGGGACCTGCTCTGTAGGGAAGGGCTAAAGAAATGTACGTGCTGCAGAAGGAGGAGGAAACTCCAAAGTAGAAATGGCGCCTCTTGGAAGGAGCCTCCATGCCTGGAACCCTCCCGCTTTCCAGTACTGCTGGCCTGTGCTCCTCCTGTTGACCTCAGAGGGTCGAGTTTGTCAAGACAGCAGCAGAGCAGTTCCAGGTGCCTTCCTTCTGGTCATTGCATGAGACCTGTAGAGATGTAGAGCGGTAAGAGGAGGAAGCACGCCCCCCGCCCCTCCCCGAGCTCCGGGAGACTTTGCTCAGCTGTCCAAACAGCAGGCGGCTTAACTGGTTTCTGCCCATACAGTTACTGGACTCCTGTGTAGACACTAAAACAATGAGTCACTAGGTTCTAGAAGGTTTGGGGATGTTTCGCTTCATTTCTTGGGAACCAAAGCATCCTGAAAAAGTCGGCTGAGAGCTCACCACCATCCATGAGGGATGCTATCAAAGAACCATCCTATTAGGAGGTTGTGGGTGGAGCCTCTGAGACCCTGGTTTCACCATCAGCTTCTACTATGGTCATCCTTCAGCATCCTCGAAGGGCTGGCATTGTGGCTTGGACTTAGAATGTCCACCAAAAGTCTCATGTACTTTGGATGTTATGGATTATCTGTGGAACCATGTGCTGTTGGAGATGGGGGCCTAGTCTGGAGGGGTGGATTATAGGGTGTGGTAGATTACTGGTGTGAAGTAGAAGACAGGCATGTGGTAGACTATAGATTTTAGGGGTGTGGTGGATTAGTGGCTTAAACCTAAAAGGGCCAGAACAATGAAGTTGAGCCAGAAGGGGCAGATCACTGGTTTAAGTCCTGGAAAGATACATGCTATTTCCTCTGTTCCTTCTGGGTCTTAGTTTTCTGTTTGCAATGCTGTGAAGAGCTGCCTTCACCTCTGCCTCCACCATGTGCTTCCACCGTTGCCAGCCACCCGTGAATTGACTGTGACCTTCTGAAGCTGTGGGCTAAAATACACTTTTCCTCCTCTAAATTGTGCATGGGGGCTAATTTGTCACAGCAATGAAAAGATAACCGAGACAGCTGGTTCCAGAAACCTGCCAGATAACCAAAATCAGAAGATAAAGCTTAAGTCCTTACATAACATGGCTAAGTATTAAGCACATAGCCTACACATATCACTCTATTTGAATCATCTTTTAATGATGTGTAATATACAAAACCTAAATACTAAACAGTAGTCATTAGAACATATTATTTGGGAAAAAATGTCTGGAATGCATTCAGTAGCGAAGCATTATTTTTTTGACAAGTAATTTTGATCCCAGGCTGGTTGAATCTGAGGACATGAGACTAATGGGTGCTTTTGGGAAAGCAGTCATCTCTTGAAATCTTCAATTAGAAACACAGGTGTCAAGGCACCTCAGAGAGCACAACTCTTAGTCTAGTTTAAACCCTAACTTCAGAGGAAAAGTTCAAGTTAAGGACTTGAATTTTAAATAGCAGTGTAGAGAAATTCTTCCCATTGTCTTTGGGTTTAAGTTTCAGAAAGTGAATCAGGGGAGCTCCAATTTAATCTTCAACTTCTAGGTACCTGAACAAACGACCTAAATTATGTCTATTTTTAGCAGGTTATGAAGATTAACTAAAATCACTTAAGAGTATAAGAAATCCATGTTGGAAGGCAAAAGTAATATTCTTGCAAAGATAAGTGTCACCAGTGTGGGAAAGAGCAATGAAAAATTAATGGAGTTTTAAGGTCACAGATACCCACCGGAACATAAAATCCTCAAATCTGTTCTTGTAAGACTCTGTCCTGGCACATTCCTTCGTCTTAATTTTCTCCACCACATTTCTGCATTTGTCCTCAGAATTTCTGGCAGAGGAAGGAGCAAGCTGCTTTCCTGCTTAGGGCAGAAGAGCTGGTAAGACAGAGGCAAGTGGTAATAATCACCAAGGTCTTCAGCACGGCTCTCCTCATGGAGTTGTGTGTCGAACCACCAGAGGGCGCACATCGCCTGCAGTATAATCGGTATAAGAGCTAGAGCTAGAAGAGGTAGGGAGGGAAGGAGGGAGGGAGAGCATGTGATCTATCCCTCACACCCCATAAATGCTACAGTGACCTTGAGGGAGGACTCGAATCCCACACTTGTGTAGACCTCACGCTCAGTTAAGGTGTGGGCTTTTGCTACATGCTGGAACCCTCTGCTCACTTTGACTGACCTTTCTTCTAGAAAGATCATTCTTCCCAGGAGGTTTCTTCTATGGATGTCATTGTTTTATAGAGGAAGTAATCGAGGGCCAGAGAGAAAATAAATTCCTGAAGTTTAAAAATCAAGTGAAGATTGAGATGTGGGCTATGTTGTAGTCTAAGCACTTGGGGAGCAGAGACAGGAGGATCCTTTGAACCTACGAGTTCGAGGCCAGCCTGGACAACACAACAATACACAACTCAAAATTAACTAGTTAAATGTTATTTTTAAAAAAAAAAAGCAACGAGTCTTCTGAACTCCAAAGATAATGCCTTTCACAAGGCTTCCACAAAGGACGTGGAACTCGCACAGGAAGCCCTTTGAGTATTACAATTTTACGATCTCTTTGAAAAAAGAATTTCCTGCCTTTGAGGTTAAGTTTTAACATCTTAGCTGTTCGCAGTAAGTTGTCCTCAGCTTCCCACTAAAAATGGTCGTGATGTAACAGAAAGAAGAGTGGAAGATGAGGGAGGAATTCACCATCCTCGTCTCCCCCCGGGGGGTAAAAGCCGATCCCAGGCAGGAGGAAAGCTGTGTGCTGTGAAGGAAGAACACCCGCTGCTACTTTGGAGGCAAAGGCTTCATTTCATTTTTGTTTGTTTGTTTGTTTTGGAGGACAGGGTCTTGCTCTGCACCCCAGGCTGGCCATGAACACACTGTGTAGCCCTAGCTGGCCTTGGACTCGTGGCAATCCTCCTGCCTCAGCCTCCCTAATTCTGGAATTACAGGCATGCGCCACCACGCCCGGTTTATGTGGTGCTGGGGAATTAACTCAGGCCCTTGTGCTTTCTAGGCAAGCGCTTTAACCGCTGGACCATCCCTCCAGCCCTGTACAGGCTTCATTAAATTTTATAAAGATTTCTATGTCAAACAAGCAAAAGGAAAAAACAAGTAAGATTCCGGGCTTATCACCCGAGGTTATAGTAACAAAGATCACAGTATGGAAGTACAGGATAGCAGTTTTTCCCACCATGAGTAAGGCACGGGCAAAAGTACTGTTGGCACTTTGTTTTTAATTTCAACAATTAAATATAGGAATAAATGCAACTCTGTGACTCTAAGAGTAACATTCCCAGTTAAGAACAGAGTGTCTCTTCTTTCAAACATAAGACAAAGGAAAAAAATACATATATGTGTATAATTTTAAGGTATAGGGGAGAAGGGGACAACAATGAGTGCCCTAAGAGAGATGCGAAGCCAGGTGGCAAGAATGCGGGAGACACACTCCCTCCCACCTCATAATTCAAGTAGCACGGCCTAAGATTATAGAGTGTCAAAGACACAGCCTGGTTGCTGATAGAAGGCGTCCTCGGAGCAAAGAGTGACTGGAGGGAAAAGATTAAGAAGTGAAAGACTGTATGAAGATGCAGCAGGCATGGAAACCCACCGCACAGACCCGCCACTCAGCACCGCCGGCCTCTCTGTGCTGCCCACTGGTGATGACCTCTGGCCTTGGGTTTCTGGTCCCCCACTCAGCCAGGTGCTCCTGTGTCCAAAGAGTTCAGATGTGTCCATCTGATGGCCTTCCTAATGGGACACCTGGAAGTCTTGTGGGGGCATCAGACTCACTCAGTGCAAAACCACACACACACTTGACCGTGGCTTGAAACCACCTCATCCGCTGGCCTCTACTCTCACCCACTCGCACACATACGAGAGCGAGCACGCTGCTGCCTCTCAGGCAAACTCCCACGTGTGCTCGTGGGCCTCCCCAGGCTCATTCTCCTGGTCCCCTTCTAAGTGCCCTGGGGTTCTGCGGAGGCTGGGACAGTATAGCTTCTCACCCTGCCTGCCCAGGCACAAACACTCCTGCGTCTGCCCACGCACTCACACGCCTGCCTACCTCTTGCCTTCCCCTACTGACCTGGCCTAAACATCCTTGCTTGTCCAAGGTGTTGCTTGCAACCCTGTCTTAGCAACTTAAATCAGACCCTATTAAAAAGCAAGATATGGTGGTGTGTGCTTGTAATCCCAGCAGTCTGTCGGGATGGGCCAAGGGGATCTCAGGTTTGAGCCCACGCTGGGTGATTTAGTGACTTAGAAATACTGTGTGTCAAGAGAAAAAAGGCTTAACAGGCTTGAGGTAGAGCTCAATGTAGAGGCCCTGGGTTCAATCTCAGTACAGGAGTACAGGGAGGGAAAAAAAAATCAGATCTGATCACATGCTTTCAGAACATTCTAGACTTTTGCTTCACAGGAGTTGTTATAGTTCGTGACTCTATGTAAGAGTATGTGTGCACGTATGTGTATGAGATTTATGCTGTGTGTGTATGCTTCATGGCTGTGTGGACATGTGTGTACTGGAAGCCTGCCGGCTCATGGACTCTGTAGACATGTGTGTCTTTTGCCTAGCAAGGAGTCACTTGGTCTGAGAGATATCCCAGCCACCGGGCTGGCCCTTTATTTATTTATTTATTTATGTATTTGCAGAATAAATCAATGAAATAACTCAAAACAGTGGCAACTACTACCCAAGCGATGTTTCTAAACAGTATGCAGGGCACATCTGTCAATGACATGCATATCACTCCATGTGAAATAAATTACAGCCAAGTGAAGGGGAGCTGGGTGTCACCCTCCACCTTCCTTTCCTCTAAGAAATAGGAAACGGTCCGTTTATTTTGTCAAAATTCCTCACGAGCCAACTCCAGGATTTATTGCTACGTTTAGTGCAGCTCTAGTTTAGGCAAAAACTAGGTGGCAAAGTGGCTCGCCCAGTTTCTCTGAAGAGATGGCGCTGAAGGACAGCGATGGTGCCCCAGCAGCTAGGAGATACTGCATTAGCAGCGGGGCAGGAGGCCTGGGCCTCGGGCTCCTAGAGTGGCTGACGCCAGGCAGGACAGTAGGACTGGACCCCCTTGGCGGCACCTGAGCCTTCTCCTTGCCAACTTAATTCACACTGACAGTGGGAGGAGGAGCGGGCTGGGGAGGGTGTGGAGGCGCCCGGATGTGTGCGCTGTCACATTTATTAATAGAGGTGCCGGTGACTTGGTGCGGACTGGAAAGAGGACAGCGAAATGACACAGTTGCAGAGTCTGGCATCAGCTGGTGCCGAGCCGCCTGTCAGCCACAGCGAGACAGGAATATCCCGAACTGGGCACACACCGCACCCAAACGTGTACAGCTCCTTGGGGTGCGTCCAGCAGTCCCGGAGGGCGGAACCCAGCCCTGTCACCCAGTCACACTGACGCTTCTGAGTTTCTGGACACAAAAATCCAGAAGGTCTGAGACCAGGCTGAGGTCGGAGAGTGGGCCTGGTGCAGGGCAGGAGATGGAGTCCCTTTTGGGTTTCTGGGCCCTGCCTCGCTTTGCTGAGAGTTTCTTGGTCTCATTATGATGAGGTATAACACAGAGGAGTGAGGGGCTTTTGAGGAGCAAGTGGGGGCTCTCCACGTGGGCTGTGCCTGTGGGCCCTCATGCTGGAGCCGTGCAGTCCCCCGTGGAGACCTCCAGGGGCTCTGCGCCAGGCTGAGATCTTTTCCCCCATTTTATTGATATGTATAAGTGCTATACATAAAGTTTACATTGATCTTGAGTATTTTGTGCACATACATATCATGGCAAAGTTATAAATCCTTCTCTTCTCCCTTTTCTGCCCTCCCACCCCTTCCCTCACCCCTCCAAGGCCCATTATTCCCCACAATAAGTTTTGGTCTCTGAGTGGTGCCATCTTTTTCCTATCTAGGAAAAGTCTGTTTTCAGGAGGAAATTTTGTTCTTAGAATTTCCAAAAATGACACACACGCGTACATTTTTTTTTTTTCAGTACTAGGGATTGAACCCAGGACCTTTGCACTGAACAACATTCCCAGGCCGTTTTTGAGGATTTTAGTTAGAAACAAGTTGTCACCACTTTGCTACATTGCTTTTGTCCAGGCTGGCACAGACTTCTGATCCCCCATTACTCTAGGTTGGATGTATTCCACCATGATGGGCTATACCTACTATGTATGTATGTATGTATGTATGTATGTATGTATGTATTTTTGAGAAAAAATAGCCTGATAAAGGAGGGTAATTCTGACACATTTTATGACTGCACAATCTCCCATAATGCAACCTTTACCTGTTGCTGTCTTGTAGGTCTGGAATGGTACTCAAAATTTACCCATGTGATGAAGGCTTGGCCTCCGTTTGGCACTGCTGGGAACCTTCCAGCAGTGGGGCCGAGTGGGAGGTTTTCAGTATGAGGACAGGCCCTTGAGGAGATTGGGGGACCTTGCCCCGCCTCTCTGCCTTTTGCTTCCTCCAAATGAGGTGAGAAATTTTGTTCTATCAACTAATCACCTGATGTCTCTACAGATTAGTGTGCATTTTTCTAGAATTTCATGGAAATGGAATCATACGGTATGTATTACATTTGTGTGGCTTTTCTGGTTCCACACAGATATTTCGAACGCGCTGTTTCATGTTATTCTGAGTTTATTCGTCTTTCCTGTTGAGCAGCATTCTGGCACGTGGCTTGCTGTAACCCTTGTATCCATTCGCCGTTGATGGATGTTTAAGTTAGTTTCAACCTGGGGAATTCACAATTTAAGCCCCTAAGAACAGTATGCAAGCCTTGAGGAGACATGTCTTTTCTTTTTTCTTGGGTAGAATGACTAGGTCATGTGGTGGGTGTGTACTTAACTTTAATTTTTTTTTTTTTCTTTGTGGTATTAGAGGTCAAACTCAAGGCCCTCTGACTCACCTACACCCCAAGTCCACTTTAATTATTATTTTTAATTTTAAGGCAGGGCCTTGCCAGTTCTCTAAGTTGCCCAGGCTAGACTCGAATTTGTGGTTCTCCTGCCACAACCTCCCAGAGCGCTAGAACTGCAGGCATGCCCTCCCACACCTCTCTGGAGTGCTTGCCCACATTCGTAACCTGCCATGATTAATGTTTCTGGACACAGCCATTCAAGTGGGAATGTCCAGCTTCAACTTTGATCCGCTTTCCCTAGGAGCCTGACTCTCACTGCTAGACGTGGTCTCTCTAAACTCCTTCCTCTCTTTCTGAGCCTATCAGGCCTGCCTCATAGAGGCCTTGAGCAGTGAGTGAAATACTGTCCATTTCATGTCCTGTCTAAGTTTTACCCAGGTGCATTTGGTTTGAGTGGCAGCCATCTTGGGAGAGGGATCAGGTTTCCCTAGGTAGTATAATTAATACAATATATTGACAGGTAATGGTAGAGTCCATGAAAGGAGTCAAAGTATATCTGCAATGTTGACATACACACAAAAGAATGCCTGGGAGGCCAAGTGTTCATTTCCTCGTGGACATTTCTGCTATGGACCAAATGTACATGTTCAGAGACACGGAGAAGATGCGTTATCTCCTAGCTGTACTTCCCTCCAATGACAGAACATCAGAACTCTACCTTTCAGAGCTCGTGGACCAGAGGGAAGGCAAATTCCTAGTGCATGTACATGACACAGTGACACTGGAAGAAAGTCACTGTGACTCAAACTGAAAGAGCTCGGGGAGATTTCCTTAGGAGATTCTTGAAGACAGGGTAGATTTGCCAGCCGAATGAAAGAGTGGAGAAGAGGAACACACCTGCTAGAGGGACAGCTTGTGTCACGGCATGTGTGAGTATGCTGAGGCCTCATAGCCCTGTGGTAATCCTGGGAGATGAGGGTAGATGGTGGAGGGTCAACAGGCTGAGCTGACGTTGCTTTTCTTCTTATAGGCTGATAGATTTTGAGAATGTTTAGGAACAACAGAGTGGCTGCAGTTTGAAGCTAAGGGAGAAGGGTATGGCACTGGGCAGCAAGTGACATTCTGCATCCAAACCACAACTAAGCTTTGGCTGCGATAATCATCTCATGCATGATGGAAAATACAAATCTCTGCCTACTTAGGACGACACCTACAGAGCAGTGACCTGTCCACAAGAAAGGGAGAGAGCTCAGACCAGGGCCACGCGCTGCACTGCCCCCACCCCAAACCACCCCAGGCCGAGGCTGGAGCCACCCTTGGGTCTCGGGTAGGAACCCCGAACTGTTAGCGTCAGCTTTTCTCCTGAGTTGTGGTCTGCTGGAGATTTGACTGAGGGTAACGCGAAGTGGAAAAGCAGGGGAGATGATGCTTAAAGGAGAGAAAACATAACCTGCGTGTCAAGAGGAAATGTAAACACACTTCTGCGGACCGCTCAGAAGCCAGCTGCCTCAGGAGAAAGCCTCAAAGACAACGAAGGGGAAAAGGCACGCCTAAGAGACAAACAGAACGAACAGACATCCAGTTCTGTGGGCCATCTCTTCACCTTGCTGATTGTTTCTTTTGCTGTGCAAAAGCTTTTTAATTTACTGTAGTCCAGTTCGTTGATTCTTATTGAGATTCTTTGTGCAGTTGGTAATCTATTCAGAAAACCCCTTCCTGTCCCTATGTCTTCTAGGGTTTTACCTGTTTTATCTTCCAGTAAGTTCAATGTTTCTGTGTTGATGACCAGTTTCTTGATCCATTTTGATCTGATTTTATTGTGTGGAGACAGATACAGGTCTAGTTTCATTTTCCTGCGTGTGCAGATCCAGTTTTCCCAGCACCAGAAGCTGTCTTTTCTCCACTGGATTGTTTTGGCCCCTTTGTCAAAGATCAGGTGACTAAGGGTGCCTGGGTTTGTTTCAGTATCCTCAGTTCTGTTCCACTGGTCCTTTTATCTGTTCTTATACCAGTACCACGTAGATTTAATCACTGTTGCTTTGTAGTATTTTTTGAAGTCGGGGATTGTGATTCCTCCAGCTTTGTCCTTATTATTCAGAATATTTTTAGAGATTCTGGATCTTTTCTGATTACATATAAATTTTAAGGTTTTTTTTTTTCTAGTTCTGTGAAGAGTATAGTTGGTACTTTGATTGGTATTGCTTTTAACCTGTATCGTGTCTTTGGGGGTATGGCCATCTTGGCAATATAACAGAATTTATTTTGTGTGAGATGCATACCAGAATGCTACTCAACAGGAAAAATGAATAAGCTCAAAATAACATGAAGTAGCACGTTCAAAATATCTGTGTGGAACCAGGAAAGTCACACAGATGTAATACATACCGTATGATTCCATTTCCATGAAATTCTGGAAAAACGCAGACTAATCTGTAGAGACAGGAGGTGATTAGTTGACAGAATGAAATTTCTCATGTCATCTGGAGGAAGCAAAAGGCAGAGAGGTGGGGCAAGGTCCCACAACATCCTCAAGGGCCTGTCCTGCTCTTATCCAGGAACATGGAATGTCTTTCCATTTTCTAAAGTCCTTTTCAATTTCTTTCTTTAGGGGTTTTGTAATTTTATTTGTATAGACCTTTCACCTCTTTGGTGAGGTTTATTTCTAAGTATTTGTTGTTGTTGCCGTTGTGAAGGGGGTTGTTTTCTTGATTTCTTTCTCTTTGGATTTGCTATTGGTGTATAGAAATAAGATGGATTTGTGGATATTGACTTTATAAGTTGCTACTTTGCTGAATTTATTTATTAGTTCTAAGAGCCTTTGGGTGGAATTTTTGGGTCTTCTATATGGAGCACCATGTCATCTGTAAATAGGGATATCTTCAGTTCTTCCCCTCTGAAGCATATCCTTTTATTTCTTGGTATTGCCTGATGGCGCTTGCCAACATTTAAAGCACTGTGTTGAATAGTAAGGGCGACAGTGGGCATCCTTGTTTTGTTTCTGAATTTACTGTGAAAGCTTTCAGTCTTTCTCCATTTAGGATTATTTTGGCTGAGGGGCTTTTATAAATAGCTTGAATCATGTTGAGGTAGGGCCCCTCTATTCCTAGTTTCTTCAGAGTCTTTATCATAAATGGGTGTTGGATTTTGTCAAATGCCTTTTCTGTCTGCATCTATTGAGATAATCATATAATTTTTATCTTTGCATCTGCTAATATGGTGTACTACATTTATTGATTTGAATGTGTTGAACCATCCCTGCATGTTTAGGATAAAGCCTGCTTGGTCATGGTGTATAATCTTCTTTATGATTTGCTGCACTTTGTTGGCAAGAATTTTATTGAGTATTTTTGCATCTATATTCATTAGGGATATTGGCCTGTAATTTTTTTGTTGGATCTTTATCTAGTTTTGGAATTAGAGGTATTCTTGCTGCAAGAAATGATTTGGGCAATTTTCCTTCTTTTTCAATTTCTTGAAAAAATTTGGTGAACCCTGGTGCTAAATCTTTCATAAATTTTTTATAGAATTCTGCTGTGAGTCTATCAGGTCCTGTGCTCTTCTTGGTTGGAAGTGTTTTTATTACTTCCTTTATTTCATAGGTGGATAGTGGCCTAATCAAATGTTGAATTTCTTCCTCATTCAGTTTTGGTGGTTGATATGTGTTTAGAAACTCGTCCATTTCATTTAGATTTATAAATTTATTGGAGTATAAATTTTCAAAGTAACTTCTTATCCTTCGGATTTCCTGCCAGTCCTGGTATACTCTTGCCACCTGGCAGATCTTGAGGGAGGTGGATGCTTCTGGGTGCCTCCAGTGACAGGTGGCGATTAGGCCCACCCACATGGATTCTGAGGTTCAGGCAGGGGTATGGGCACAGCTTACCTGTGTGCTTCTGGTGTGAAGCAAAGATGGGTGCCGAGTAGGCCCTCTTATTCTGGCTCTGAATTGTAGGCAAATGTCGTGGCATGCTTACTTGGGTGCCCTGTTATATAACAGTGATAGGTGCAGAGTAGACCCAGTCATGTGCTCCAAAGTGCAGGTGGGGGGCCTGGGTGGGCTACCTGGATGCCTCTTGTCCACAGTAGCAACAGGTGATTAGTAGTCTCAGCTGCATGGTGTAGGCAGTGGTCTGGGCATGCCTGCCTGGTTGCCTCTGGCCCATAGCGCCAACGACTACCAA
This sequence comes from Ctenodactylus gundi, assembly GCA_004027205.1. Lineage (NCBI taxonomy): Eukaryota > Metazoa > Chordata > Mammalia > Rodentia > Ctenodactylidae > Ctenodactylus > Ctenodactylus gundi. The sequence continues at coordinate 425,502 of PVKB01000348.1, forward strand.
GTAGGCCCAGTCATGTGCACTCCAAGGTGTAGGCAGGAGACTGAGCCCAGCTATCTGTACGTCTCTGGTGCGCAGTGGCGATGGCTGGAGGTTAGGCCCAGTTGTGCTGACTCTGAGGTACAAGTGGGGGAACAGATGAGGTGTCTACATGATTAACAGCTCTACTTATAGGGGGTATTAGAGCAAGTGGAGAACAGACTATAATCAGAGGTTAGCTTTAAATTTTAACTAAAAAGCGAAAGAGTACTTCTAAGGTAGTGGAGGAACTGTCAGTACTCCTACTCCAGACTGAAATTAGCAGGGAAGAGCACTGTAAGCAAGATTCAAATGAGCTGGGGAGAGTTGAGAGTGAAGTGGGGAGACTTCAGCTTCCAGATCTGTGGAGTGCTTTAAGACATAGCGTTCAGAGAGTTAATAAAGAGAGGGTGGGAGTCAGCAACTATCTGATATATATATAGAGAGAGAAGAAGTTGGATGGAAAGGAAAAGAAATGGAAAATAAAAAAAGAGAGAAGAAAAAAGAAAACAAAGAGGAGCACAGAAAAGGTGTACTACAGAAGGTCAAGGGAACAGAAAAAAGAGGAAAGACAAAAAAGAAAGGAAGAAAATAACAAAAGATAGAACAAAGCCAACAAAAAGAAAAAAGAAAACAATAGAAAAAGAAAACAAAAAACAAGAAAAAGGAAAGAAAACTTGATCAGCTGCAGCAAAGGAAAGGAGCTAAGCTTGAAAACCAGCAAACCATAAATCAAAAGGCAACATCGTAACAGCATCACAACCTCCACAGTAGGAGATGGAGTAGGCAGTAAGACCTGGGCTTATGCCCACAGCGAGTGATGATCGTGGGTAGGGGACATGGGCCCAGATCCGAGGCCAGAGATGGTGGCTGTGGGAGGTGAGATCGGGATTAGTCCCTATCGAGTAACGGTGGCAGGCCAGGAAGCCCTGGCCTTTATCCCTGCAGAGCACTGGTGGTGGCAGTGGGCTGGAGAACCTGGTCCTATATCCACTGCAAGAGATGGCAGGGGGCCGAGAGACCCTGGCCTCCCCAACAAGCTATGGCTGCGGGCATGGAAACCCTGGTCTAGCTCCTCTGGGAGCAATGTCTATTGGAGTGGAGACACCAGCCCGAGTCCGAGGAACCAGACTGGCAACTGGGGATGAGACTGGGGCCCAGCTCCTTGGCCAGAGATGACAGCAGGCCGGGGGATCTGTGCCTACCTCCATGGCAAGTGATGGCGGCCAGTGGGGGAGTTCTTGATTTCGATCTGACTAGGGCATTCAACACTTGTGCTCACCTCTGTGGATGCATGGTACAGTTCACAGCAAACACTTTTCTAAGGAGATCCTTATCTTGTTTGAGAGGGCTTGTCTACATTTAAATTTGGGGCTCAGACATGAGTGCACAGACTTCTCCATGTGATCCTCTTCATCCTGAGACTTCCAAAACATACATGGCACTCCCTGAGATGCAAGGAATCGGATGTGGCCTCACTTTTCCTCTTGGCAGTGCCAAGGTCTAGTCGCTAATCATATTCATTTTGCACATGCCAATAAACATTCAATTAAAGCCCTCAACTCACAAGATCAAAACCCACCAGCCAACACGCAAAGCTGACACAATGGCTTATCCTCAGAGGCTGGTTTATGAGAACAACAAATTACAGTTGTTAAATTATCCACAGGAGGGCTCTCCTGATGTTCCAAATGCAGAGAGAGAAGCTCGGTTAGATGTATAAAGAAGTAATTTGGGGGCAGGGGGAATGAACTGAACCTTCACAATTTAAGCGACATTTCAAGAAATCACAAGATTCAACGGCATGTCGCACCCGATACAAATTAGACCCCGGCTTTGTGCGGCCATACCCATTTAGAGCAACGCATGAAGAGGGATGAGCACCAAAAAACAGAAGTATTTTTTCTGCGAACTGGTAATTTAAAAGGAAATGCAATGATCCCAACAGTAAGACCAAGGCTACAGTTTGTTTTTTTCTGAGTATCTGACTGCCTGATTCCACTTTTACTTAAACCGTTCAACAAGGCAGAACACTGACACCTGGAAGTTGCCTGAGTATTTTTTTTTTCTTTGTCTCTCCTTTTGTCTCATCTGCTCCTTTGCTGTCGAGCTATTAATGACACACGCCACTACTATGTTCCAATAAGCCGATCAGTCCCAGCCTCCCCTAACGAGCTCAGAAGCTGTAGAAAAATCAACAGAAAGGCGGATTCAGTGGAGTATCCTATTCATTATAGGGAAACTGGATTTCAGTTCAGTGTGAGACCATGGCTTCCCACTCCTCCATGCCAAAGAGATCGTCTTGGTCAGTGGAGGCTGGGCAGTAAGAGCGCTAGCTTCTTATCTGGCATCTGCAGCGAGAAGACAACGTGAGCAGGCACCTTCAGGGGAAAGCGCAGGGAGCATCTGCGTCCAGCCAGGACAGCCGCCCTCCCCTAGTCTCCAGGAACTTTTACATTTTTTTCCTAATTTCTGCTGTGATCCTCTGTTTGATAGTGTACAGTTCAGTCTCCATTTGTTCGGGTGGGATCTGTTATCTGCATTTTTTTTTTTTTTGTAGTTTCATGTGACAGTATAGATTTTTAACACTTGCTGAAGCTCTTTGGTGGTCTATTACAGAGACGGTTCCATGGACAACTGAAAAGAATGTGTATTGTTGGCTGACAAGCTCAGTAGATCGTTCAGTCTGCTATGTCTTTGTTGATGTTTTATCTAGTTGACCTGTTTTTCTGGGAGTCCTCCACTATAATTGTACTGGAATCTGCCTGGGTTTTAAGTCCTGTATCTTTTGCTTTATGTAGCTGGGTGCACCACTGTTTGATGTAGAAGTGTTTTCTATCAACAGCTCCTCCTGTTGTGTCACTCCCTTTATTATGATGAAGTGGCCTTCTTTGTTTCTTTTGACCAGTTTTGGCTTAAAGTTCATTTTGTCAGTGAAGGACAACACAATGCCTGCTTTTTTCACCCACCTGTTGAGTGCAATATGGACCTCCATCCTTCCAGCCTTCAGTCTCTGTTTATCTTCACCGGTAGGGTGGGTCTCTTGTAAGCAGCACATGGTTGAGTTATGTTTTTCAGTCCAGGTTGCCAATCTATGTCTTTCAAATGGTGAGTTAAGGCTGTTGACATTAAGAGTTACATTTGTCCTGTAAGTATTGAGACCTCTCATTGTTGTGACTTTGGGATGTTGATTTCTTTCTGTTTTCTTGTTTGTTTAGCTATTCTCTGTTGAATGTATACCTGCTTCTGGTTCCTTGGCTGTACTTACATTCTTGATCTCTAGCCCACAGTTCCCTAAAAAATTTTTGTAGTCCTGGTTTAATTGTCATGAATTTCTTCAAGTTTTCTTTGACATGAAAAGTCTTTATTTCATTGTCAATTTTAAATTTTCCAGTGAGGTTTTCATCTGGTGTGCTTCTAGTAGGTTTTTGTTCTCTCTCTCTCTCTCTCTCTCTCTCTCTCTCTCTCTCTCTCTCTCTCTCTCTCTCTCTCTCTCTTTGCCTCTAGATGTCCAGTTTAGGTGGCATTGGCAGTGGTGATGGCTTAAGCCCTTGTAGCCCTTGCTTTCCCTCACACCCACATCACCACATCTCCAGCCCTCTCATCCAATCTTCCAACTGGCGCTGGGCTGCTTCCAGATTGCTAACGCACAGTGGCAGTGAAGGACAGCAATGGTTGCCATGGCAGCGGGATGGGTGTATAAGGTACAGGTACAGGGTAGCCATCTGCCTCTGTCCACCTGCTACCCCTGTGCCTCTGAAGCGAGGGCGCTATTGGCCCTCAGATCCTGGGATGCTAGAGCAGGCTCTAGATGGCCTCTCCACTTCCTGTCTGCCATTGTGGCTGAGATCATTTGGAGCCGTTTTTCCCATCCCCTATTCGAGGTTGGCTTTCTGTTTGTGCAGCCTCTAGCCCATGTGTGGTAACTTGGGCCAGCTTTTCTTCCCCTCAGGGTCCAGAGGCCCAGGAGCAGAAGGCATGGGGCTACTCTCCCATCGCCTAGCCCTGATTTCTTTCATAGTGTTTACACCATAATTCCCCTGCTTGGGTCTAGCACTCCTGCTTTCCTGCCCAGCGCTGGTGGCCCATAGCTATTTGCCTACTTTGAAAGTTCCTGAAAGTATTCAACAAGGAAGAGGGACTTGTTGCTCCAGGGTCCTCTGGCCTGATTCCATGCTCATCCGTGGGGGTCCATGGGCGTGATAGGGACTGCAGACGATCCCTTTTCCTGACTCCTTGGTGATGGGTGCCCTGTGCATGGGAGCCCTGTGGCTGCCTGGCCCTACCTCTTTTGTGTTATAGTGCACCTGTTAGCTCCACCTCCACTTGCTTGTTTCCACGGCACGCTCAGGTCTTCCATGGGGGTGAAAGGTACCTGCTCTTCAACCTCCCGGCCTGAATCAGTGTCTTCAGACGAGGATACGTGACACAGTGTGAGCTGTAGGTCTCTCCTTTGTGCTTTCCCCTCTGCTGAGTGCCTCGCGCGCAGGGGACCTGTGTCTGCCTGGGGCCTTCTCTTTTGGGCTACGGTGCATATGTTAGTGCCACTGATGCTTCCTGTGGCCCTTCAAGCCTTCTGGGAGAGGGAGGGTGACCTGCCTCTCTAGCCCGCTACAGCCCACGGGCTACAATTTGTGCAGGCTGCGGTTTGCGGAAGCAACCGTATCTGCAGACTGCTCCGCCCCCTTTCCCGTGTCTGCTGAATTGGAGCCCTAAGACTGCATGGCTCCCCTCCTTTGAGCTGTGGTTGGGTTTGCTTGTTTCCTCAGCTTCCTCAGGCTTTCCATGGGGGTGAGGGAGACTCTCCTCTCCAGCCAACCGTGGCCTGCAGGCCACGGTATGTGGGTGCGATGGGTGTGAGGAGGACTGTGGGTCACTGGAGCTCTGATGCTGCTGGGCCTGGCCTCTTCTGATCTCTGGCACGCCTGGTAGTGCCATCACCTGCAAGTACTACTGCCACTAGCTTGTTCCCACAGCTCCCTCAGGTCTTCCACAGAGGTGAGGAGACCTACTTCTCTCCAGCTTATTCTAGCCTGCCGGCCATCATATGGAGGTGCCATGGTGGCTGTGGTCCCCTTGGTCCTTTCCTGTATGTGCATGCATGGGGGCTCTGTGGCTACCTGGTCCCGCCTCTTTTATATTACATCATGCCTGTAAGCCCCGCTGCTGCTTGCTTATTTATGTAGCGCCCCCTCAGGCCTTCTGTTGGGGTAAGGGGTCTTGCTTCTCTAGACTGTAATGGCATTGGACAGAGCCTCCCGGTCGGCAGTTGCTGGGCGCTGTGGTGTTCTCACACTCCCGGCTGGTGTCTCTGACACCCCGATCTCTGGCCTGTGCCTGGTGATCAGTTCTGTCTGTTGGTGAGAGTGGCAGAGTTCACTGGGCTCCTGCTCAGGTGTGAGCCGTCACTAAGGAGTTCTTCCATTGGGTGCCCCACCTTTGATTTTGCCTCTTATCCTGGGAAATTATTATAGTTCCAAGAAGGTCTTTCCTCTACGCCCCTGCCTCTCTGGTTGATTTCTTTGGGAGCAGCTACCAGGAGTTCGAACTTCAATGCCATCGTGTCTCCACCCCCACACAGTCTTTAACGTGCTGTCCACTGGGGGTGCTGCAGCCGGTCCAGGAGGAGTGTTTGCCTTAAGATACAACATATATGAGCCTGTTGAACTGGTACATTCCAGTAATCCTAGCATGCTAAGAGGCTGAAATGGGAGAATACCAAGTTCAAGGCCAACATTGATAACTTAAAAAGATCCTGTCTTACAATTATATATATATATATATGACTAAAGCTGGGGATGTTAGCTCAGCACACCCTGAGCTCACTCCCCAGGACTCCCACAGCCTCTGTGTAGAACTCCCTCCCAGCGGCAAAGCTGCTACGGTGTACTCACGGGGTTAGCAGCTGTGGTCATGATCTCTTTCTTCAGAAGGGCAGCACAATCCACAGAGCCCGGCACAGTGCAACACGTGGTAGGGGCCCCGTGTAGGGCTTTGCCGCCTTCCTGTAGCGGCGCTCCTGTGAACTGTTCCTTCATCACCCGAGTCCCTTCCCCCTTCTTCCTTTGTTTCTTGCTGGGTGGGGGGCATCACGTGTATAACAGTGGCACCAGAAAGTGTCAGCTGATGACACCAGTGCAGCCGCTCTTCTCTCTCCCTTTAGGCACGTCATTTCACCTCTTCCTGTCCTTTCTCAAGTGTGTGAAAGCACTTTGAGTTTTTGAGGAATGGAGCTCCAGAAACAACCAGGAAACCAGCAATGTTTGTATATACAAGGACACACCCTGTTGAAGAAGGGCCCCCGAGAGCTGCAGGGATAGCTGGTGTTGTCAGGACTGCCCGCTGTCCCTTTCCCTGGGCCGAGGCTCTGGAGATTCCCCTGACACCTTCACAGTGGGATCCTGCTGTCCACAGGTCCCTGCCAGTAGACAAAATTTCCTGCTTCGAATACCAGGGGATATGCTGCAAACAGATAGGGCAGTGGCCCAGGACAGAGCCTTTTCCAGAAGGTGGATCCTGGTGGGTCTTCTGCACAGGCTCTTTTTGGGCCTGGGCCTAGGAGCTGTGGTGTTCAGCCTTCCCAAGGTTCAGGTGGGCAGCTGCCTTCCAGACCCTAAGCTTGCTCTGACATGAAGAGTTTGGACGGACTCAGGAACCGAGAGGCCCCCAGACTCCAGACAGGTCTTTTCTTAACTAGACCATGAACCCTCTTCCCTGCAGGGCAACATCCTCTTGGAGCTGTATTTCACATGCTCACAAGCATTCCTACATTCCTGTTTTGACTCATCACAGTCCAGGCTCTGGGCACTTGCTCAGGGGGCTGAGGGTCAGCTACACTTCATCTCATCCACACGTGCCTGAGGGACATCTGTAAACAGCTGACAGGTGACAGCGTCCTCTCCTGAAAATGTGGCACCTTCGTTCCTCATCTCTTGATTTTTATTTCTATTTTTTTGCCAATGGTTCCTGTGCTGACTTTCCTCCAGGTCTCTTTTTACCTCTCCTCTTATGTAGGGAAACAACTTCAATCATGGGTGAGCAATTTCATTCATGGGAAAATGGCAGACTTGCCATAAGCAATTTAGGCAATATCCTTCATTTTTCTACAGAAAGAGAGAGAGAGAGAGAGAGAGAGAGAGAGAGAGAGAGAGAGAGAGAGAGAGAAAGGAGAGGAGAGAGAAGAAAAACATCTGCTCAGACAAAATGGCATAAAATCATTTTCCCCCTCTCCCTCCTTCTCAATAACTCTAGGAAACCCATAGGAGAATTCTGCAAGATTCCAAGAAGAGGACAAGCTGAGTCGAAATCCAAGAAGCAGAGGACAAAACAAAGTCAGGGATGTCATACAGTGCAGCCTCACACACCGAGTGACCCAGACCTGGGCGTCCCTCCCCTGGTGGCCGAGGTGTTTGCCCACTCTGGGACTTAAGCAGCCCTGGGAGAGGCAGTCTTTTCAGAATCGAGAACCCAAATGCCACAGCATTAAGAAACCAAAAAAATTTTAAAAATGGAGTCAATGTATTCCCCATCTGGCTCTCTCCATATGTTCCCCATCCTTGCTGGACACAGGCATTCCTAGCACCAAATGTCACAGGAGGAAACAATCTTGGGGAACTCAAAAGTGAGGATAGTCTTTGAAGGGCAAACTCGGACCAGGAATTAAACTATCTGTTCCATTGCAATTGAAACTGTCTATAAAAATATTACTGCACTTCCTCTAGACACCCAAAGTAACCAACTCAAATACACACCAAAGAAACAGAGCCCCTAACGTAAGACTGCATGAACCATGGTTGTTTCCTGTCACACACCACATCAGGATTGCATGTAGGCTAGGGAAACTCTAGAAGTTTACTCTTTTCAGCTGGTCTGTGAACCAGAACAACAGCATCACCCAGGAGCTCATTAGAAATGTGGGTCACAGGCTTCACCTAGACCTGGAGGATCAGAACCTGTGTTTGAACAAAATCCCCCCTTCAAATACCGAGAAGCTCTGTCTTAGCTGCTGTTGACTGATTGATATGTTCTAAGTTGCAATTGTTTTGATCTGTTTCTGAGTGAAGTTGTATGGTTGGTTATACCTAAGGCAACCTAGGAAGCATCCTTAAGTATCACCAAGGATAACACATTTCCAAAACATCTATATAAACTATCCTTCTCAACATTTCCCTAACGGCCCTTTACGACAGGGCTGGAATTTAAGGGTGACCTGGCTGTCTCCCTGGAGTGATGGGCTGCCAAGCAGGTGTCTGCTTCTCTCCATGTCTGGAGGATGTCTGAACCCAGTTGGAAAGAGCTGACCTTCCTAGAGAGAGGCTGGGTCTTGGGCAAGAACATACAGATACTACCAAGGCTGTAAATTGAAATGCACGTTCTAATTCTGCCTAAGGAGACACTTCTGAGGTTGGATCTAATTAACGCATGGCCTTGTTTTTCCATTCTCCCCATGTTTCATCTACCTCCTCATCTGATGAGTCATTTTGGTCCTTTTTATTAAACCTCTGTAGAGACAGGGGCTGGGTTTCTTTTTTAAAGGTATTCTTGGCAGTGTTCTAGGACGTGTGCCTGGTTCTCAATCTGATCTCTATGACTGCTTTGAAACTAGCTTCTGATGCTACTACCCATGTTTCAGTTGATTGTCATAGACCTCACACCAAAGACAAAGAGAGAACTCGTGCTTTCCCCCTCAGCAATAAGCTTGCATCTGGGAAAGAAAGTGCAGTGGCCTAGTGTGAGGAACCTACTTACCAGAGTTATATAACTCGTAATTAGTATCTTCTTCCCACTTAAGAGAGGAGCTAGAGAAAGAGTGATTAGCCAATGGGAACAAAGGCCAAACATACCAAAGGGCCAGATATTATCTTGCATTTGCCTTTAGTGGGCAGGGCACAAAATAAAGCTACTCAAAGAAGTGATTAGACAGCAGCTAGACATCCCTGTCTTTCTACTCTAGGAAGATTTTGTCTTGGACTTGGGGTCCTTCTCTGTCCCCAACCCAACTCCTAGAGGGGTTTCTCCAATAAGAAAAGGATTTGAAGGTTCACCTTTTACATTTTAACCTAGGAGTCTCTTTCCCCCAAACACACACATGCACACACACACACACACACACACACACACACACACACACACACAGCTCCTGTGGAAATATTTTCTCTCTTAGCCTTCACCAGAGGCTTTGCACATTGAAAGGCAGCCTGCTGCAGTGACACATGTGTCTCTTGTCCTCATGGCATGGGGATATGTATACAATAAGTAGGACACTGGCCAGATACTGGAAAGGAGGTGGAAGACCTGTCCCAAATGTTTCTCTCCCTCTCTGTGAGGATAAAGTCTTAGAAACTGAGAGAGAGAGATAGAGATAGAGAGAGAGAGAGAGAGAGAGAGAGAGAGAGAGAGAGAGAGGAAGATATGGTGTGGGTTCCACCTCAGCCTGGCCAGCCCTTCCCATGTCCTACAGCAGGTGCTCACTTAGGGCCTGGGCACCACAGTACCACAGTGTCTGACACCACTCCCTCCCAGTGCACTCAACAGAGTGCTGGGGCAGAGAGAGGAATAGACAAGCTTGTGCTAATGCAACTTGGCACAGGCAGCCATATGGTGGCATGGCCAGACTAGCCCTTAGGACTGTAAGATCAGAGCTTTGTGACCCACCTGTGCTGGTCAGTGAGGCTGCACATGGAACATTCCTGGTCAGACACGCAGGTCTGCCCATCTCAGCCACCTAGGAGGGAGTGCTGCTGGAAGCCTGGTCACAGCTGCTGAGCAGTTTGCAGAAGGGATGAGTGTCCCCTCTGGCCCGCTGTTCACTTTCTCCAAGGCTCTGTTCTCTTGTCCCAAGCACTGCAACCTCCAGGAGAAAACATAGCCTGAGGCACCAGGACTTTGCGAGGAGCAGAGGCTTATGTCTTTCTGTCCTGGAAGCCAGGAACATGCCCATGCTGTTCTAAGACTGGGACTGGGTATTGTTTGTGACAGGAGCATAGTTGGTCCTGTCTAACACAGCTAGAGATAGCCCAGACCAGGTATCAGAGCAGGACAGTGGGCTAGGAGCTTAGTTCTGTAGAATGCATGCAGGGCAAGAATTACGATTCAGGTGATAGGGACCTGGTGGAGTTACTGCACACAGGTGGAAGACCCAGGCAGCCCTTAGGAATAAGTTCTTCCCCCTTCTCTCCGGCTCACTAGCTCTGCCTTCGAGCCACTGTCCAGGCCTCTCAGCTCCACAGCCCTGCTCTGTACCTGCTGCAGAGCCCCCGGAAGTCCTCCAGCAGGTGCATTCTGAAGAACTCCCTGTTGGCTGCTCTAGGCTTGAGTACCGCAGGGGTTTAAGAGAGGTGCAAACATCAGCACCTCAGGTTGGCATCTACCTGCTGTACTAGCTCATGCTACAAAGACTGCGTGCCAGGTGTCCACAGGTGAGCGCAGGCAGGCAGTAGGCATTCGTCTGCATCTGTTCCTTCTCCCTCCTTCCAAGGCCTTTTCCCCATTCCCCAGATTGTGTCCCACCCTCTTCCAGGCAGTCAGGGTTGGTTCTCATGTGCCTCCCTGTCTTTCCTTTTGCCTCCCTCAAGCCTGATTTTGGGAAGGTATTCTAAGGTCTTGGACAGCAGTAGGCACCCTCACTTACTAGGAAGAAGCCTGCAGGTGCTCAGACAACCACCTGCTACATAACCCCCTCCATGCTTAACTCACACAGTTATGGCGGGCCACCCTTGGAATAGGACTTGGAACCAAAAGATGTTTGACAGATAAACCTACAGGGCCTTAAATCCCTTGAAGAAGCCAACACTTTGCTCTGGGTCCCAGAGCACGGGCGCTGCCCTCTTTGGACCACTGTCAGCACCACAGACAGTTTTAAACCTGCCCTTTGGTTTTACCTGGGCACAGGTACGAGTGTGAACCCTGTCCACTCCATAACACACTTACATCCCCCTCATAGCAGACTCATTAGAAGCTAATAAAAACAGAAAGTTCTCTTTCTTCCTTGGAATAAATTGTCAGAAAATTCATGGCGAGGCATGTTGTTAATGACTCCCCGCGTGCATTTCCTCTTCCCTTGGGAGACAATTGCTAACTCTGTTTCTACGCTCACTTAAACCAGCAACCAGCTGCACGGTCCATGGCTGCAGGTGCTGACTGAAGCCAGTAGTGAGTGCCACTTGCTGAAAAATGACATGTGATCCTCTGCATTACTCACTGGCTTTGAAAACCAGGCTTAACCATCTCTTTTCATTACAAATACTCTCCTTAGAGTCAAAGAAATTATAGCTCATTATCTTGCCTAATGCGCGTACCAATTATATACCTCGATACAAAATACCAGAATCCAAATGCTTAGCAGTAAACAATGATTTAAGCCTGGAAAAAAACAACTTTCCTTGTTCTCACTGACATGACTTTCTATCTTGTCGCCAGACACTACCAGGAGAGCAAATCTACTGTGGACCGCACAGCTAGAGGTCTTTGGGGCACTTTTTATCCCTTAAGTGTTGAGTCAGGATAGAGGCATTCAGCAAAGATGAAAACTACACAATAAAAATATCTTTCAGCTGTTCATTGAAAAATTTAAATGCTTGTTGCTGGGAGACTTTTCTTTCTGATATCTTCCCTATTCCCAACACTTTGGTCCTGAAAATTTTGGAACTTGAAAGGCAATGGGATGTTTTGCTGCTTGGGCTGAGAAGTTGGAAGGGTCTGAGAGTGAGAGCAAAGCAAGGAGAACATCCCAATGTGCTCTCCCCAGTCTCCCACCTGGGCCCCTTGGGAGATTCAGCACCCCACTGCTCAGGCTGCACAGCCCAAGGCTGCCACTGACCCTCTAACCTTGAAGCACAGTATGGTGTTGCTGTCACTTTCATCACAGGCAGATAAGGGCGGACCCCTCAATATCCCAAGCCTCCAAAAGTCTGTAGGAACGTAAAAGAAGTGCATTCTACAAGGTGTCCACAGAATGGCTCCAAAAAGAGTTGGAAGTTGTGGTAGATTTTCAAATCATAACCCTAGACATAGACAATGCAGAGTATAGAAGACATATGTTCTATCAAGTGTTTAAGATGTTTTCGGCTCAATTTTATCAGACTTTTCTCTGATGCTATTAACTACTGGAGCTGAGACTTGCCTTTTGAAAGGTGTGTGTGTGCATGTGTGGGGGGGGTGGGAGGAGTTATTTAACATCAACAGAACACAGCTGCACAGAATCCAGCATGGCCAGGTGATTATTGAACATGACACAAGCAGTCTTGTTGGCATTTTGTTGTAAGTTGCCATTAATTTCAAGCTGATGCCAATGAAATAAGACACTGCGACAGGCTAATGGTTTCCGGCCCCATGCTGGTGGCAGCTGATATGTTTATTTTCCTAGCTGAGACATTGATCCCACAGATGGGGGTCAATTACAGACACTACCAAGTGAATTACAACTCATTTGAAGTTTTTTCCGAAAACATAGCTGGGTTCCACAATCCATGCTGAATGTTCGTAGTCTTTGTTAAGCCCTGAGAATTCTCAGTAGGACACAGAATAAATTCTGTTCATTTCAGAAAAAAAGAAAGAAAGAAAAAGAGTTTTCTGGTGTGCATCACTTAACTTCACCCAGGCCCTGGGACTCAGAAAAGTGGAAATACACCTCATTCGCTCAACTTGTCAGCTTTGAGTGTTGAGATACAGTAAAGAACCAGATTAATGAGAGGCCATTACAAGATGTCCTTCTCAAACATCTAGGTCTTTCCTAATGAGATACTTAACCCACAGGTGGATGCGAGGGACAGGTTTGAGTAATTGTTAATCTTTCTCTGTCATAGCTGATGTAAAAATGGTATGTGAAAAAGCATTTTAAACTCCATTACCATTAAAATAAATATTTCAAACCCCTTCTAACCAACTTCCACACTAATTTCCTGTAGCCACAAAGCCATCCTACGTACCATCCCATTTTTTCCTGAATTCCCTGTATGGGCACAAAGTCACAAGACGTTCCTTTGCTGAGCATCTCCTTCACAGCCCACAGAACCGGGGCAAACCGTGTCTGGCCACATCATAGGGCTTGCCAGCTCATAATCTTCTGACCTCTTTCGAGCATGTGATTGCAGCAACCTGACTCAGGAGATCTTAAATTTAAGTTACAAATATTTATATGCCTGTGGCCAATTTCCTCAGATGGGATTTCCATCCTAGGAGTATTTTTAAAAAGCATTTTAAAATTCATTGCAAACAAAATGTTTTCCTTTCTTGCCAAAAGCACGACTCATCCCTTTAATCCTAGCACTGTGGGAGCCTGGGGCAGGAGTATGGCACGTTTGAGTGCAGTCTCAGCAACTTAGAGACTTGGTGAGACTCTCAAAATAAAAAAATAAAAATAAAAATGGGCTGGGGATGTAGCTCAGTATGAAAGTTCTGAATTCAATTTCCAGTACCACACATAGACACAGACATAGAAATGCATATGGAAGCACATATGCACACGCATGCGCACGCACACACAGCAAAAGTATTTACCCAACTCACCAACTCACGTACTGATTGTTGGCACTATTTTTTAATCAACAGAGCTGTATTAGCATATCTTAGCCAATCTTAGAAGAATGCCCCTTCCCTTAGCCCAACGGAACACAAGTCCTAGCTAATGCTAGGCAAGCATTCCAGGCTTTGCTGCTTTCTTTAGGTTGCATTCATCCTAAATATTCCTTACTATTTTCCTCCAGTTTTCATTTTTATTATTTTTCTGTCTTCTTCTTCTCCAAGTTTCACCGAGGTTTCATTGAAAAATAAGACGTGTGGGTACTTATCAGCACAACTTTTTGCTGTACATGGACATTGTGAAATGATTATTACAATTATACAAAAATATCCATCACCCAAGCATTATCCTTTCTACTGCGGTTGTATGTGTGGAGAGTCCATCATTAAAATCTATGCCCTTGGCAAATTTTAAGCATGTACAACATTTGTAACTATAATTTCCAAGCAAGACATTAGATCATCAGAATTCATTCATCCTGCAGAAGGAAACTTTGAAACTGTTGGCCTACATCACCGTTTCTCCCATACCTCAATCCTGCAATCAGAATTCTGCTCTCTGCTTCCATGATTTTGAACTATTTTACATTGCTGCTATTACTTTTAGCTTAACCTTTAGAAGTTCCGATGGAGAAAGAAACTCTAGCTAAAATAAAGTCAGAAGTCTCTACCTTTAAAAAAAATTCTTGTTTCCTACTTCCCTTTCACTTTTTCATACCCATACCCACCCAGCAGATCTTCAGCCTTGAACTAAAGCAGAGGAAAATAAAAGGGAATGAAATCATTAAAAAAAAAACAAATGAAAGAAAATGAAGTTCTTGCTCTTTGAATCCAAGCTCATCAAACATGAGAGAAGGCTTAGAGCATGGGGAAGCCATTGGGGAATTCTGAGGGGGATTGAAAAATCCCACAGGGCTGGAGAGAGGAGTGGGAGGGGTGAGACATGACAAGCATTAATAAATGCCTTAGGAAGAGTAGCTCCGGCCCTGCTCTTGGGTGGACCCTGAACAGTAGGGCTGAGAGGCAAGTGGCGCTGCTATGGTTTGAGTATGTTCCCTAAAGGTCCCATGTTGGAAATTTAATCTCCAAGTACATATGGCAATGAACTCAGAGGTAAGACTTTTGGAAAGACATCGCGATCAAATGCTGTCATGAAGATGAGGTTCCCATGATGGGATTAGAGGCTTACTAAGAAGAGATGTAGCAGGTAACGTGGCACAAACCTGTAATAATCTCAGCATTCTGGGAGGATGTGTAAGTTCAAGTCTAGCCTGGACAAGTTGGCAATTCAGTGAGATTCAAAATCAAAAATAAAAGTGGGCTGGGGATGTAGCTCTGGGAAGGCCTTGAGCTCAGTCTCTGGTAACACGTGCACACACACACACACACACACACACACACACACACACACACACACACACAAAGAGGTGGAGATATCTGATCTTGAACACTGGGTTTCCACACACGTGATGCTCCCTGCTGTGTTATGCTGCAGGAAAATGGCCCTCACCAGATTCCTGAGTGCTCAGACCTCTAATTACCAGAACTGTAAGAAACAAAACCTTTGTTTGTTTGTTTGTTTTAATAAATTTCCCAGTGCCTGGTTATAACAACAGAAAGTGGACTAAGACGATTGTCAGGTGGACACTGCAGGTGATGAGCAATGCAGAAGGCAGAACAGGCTCCAGGCACGCAGGATTCTCAGGAATTCTAAAGAAGAACATTCTACTAGACCTGAATACCACCGCTGGGTCAAGGTGCAGAAAGTGAGCAATGACAAGGGGAGAAGTGGACGCTGCTGGCCGTTCAGGCAGGGAAGCTACTCCGCAGTTTCTGCTTCGGAACAAAGGCAGCTGCATCCTGGGATGTTCTTCCTCGCTGAGGCTTAGACTTCCCTGGGGCTGCCCCTGTGCCCAAGGTCTGCCAGGCTAGAGGAAGGCAACACTGTTGGGGATGGGTGGTGGCAGCAAATCTCTTCCAGGGTGGGAGCTGAGGCTTCTGCCAAGACCATCAGGACCCCGGATGTCTACCAGGCTCCTGGAGAGCTGAAGGCCATTATCCAGCCACAGCACGCCCCCTCTCTAAGTCTTGGGGAGCCAGTTTAGGACAGAGGCCTGTGTTGTATTCTATGTAGGTGGGAAGCCTGCTTGCTGGTACGTTTTTGCATATACATTGGAGACAGACAGCAAGACAGAGAACCAAAGACAGAGAGACAGTGGTGGAAAGGAGAGAGGGAACGAGGTCCTTCCTTTCTTTCCTCACCATCCAGATTGCGAGGGTTCAACATGGTGATTTCCCTCTAAAACTAATGCTAACGTCTCATCTCCACTGTGAGATACCAAGAGACAGGACCTGGTGGGACCTTTACTAGTTGACTGGAGCTCCGCCCTCATGAGCAGGTTCATCTTTAAGGGAGTAGTGGATTCATGGACTGACGAGCAATCTATACGAGCCACTGTGGCCATGTCTTGTGAATGGTCCCTGTCTCTTGTCATGTGCCGCCTCAGGTTTGTGTCAGCAAGAGGCCATCATTAGATGCAACCTCTTGACCTTGGACCGGAGCTGAGAGCCTCAATACCACTTCCTACCATTCCCTACCTGTGGTAGTACATGATCAGCTAAGGGAAGTAGGTGGAGACATAGCCCCCAGGGGACAGGCCTCTTTAGGAAGCACAAAAGAGGTAAGTGATGATGAGGAAATTCATATCCAAGAGTCCCTGCGAACCTGGCCAACCAACCATGTGCCCTAGATTTTAAGCTCAGAGGAAGTCCCTTCATTTCTGAAGCTCACAGCTCAGTGTTTGGCTGGGTTCCAATACAGGTTAAGCTCTGCTTGGACCGCAGCTGTGAAGAACATTCTTCTGCCCATCCCCCTCCTCCTCCTCCTTTATTTTAATGTTTTGTTTTGTGGTACTGACGATCAGACCAGAACTTTCACCCTGAGCTATATCCCCATCTCCCTGGCATTTTTTTTTTTTTTTTTTTGATTTAGAAACAGAGTCTTGCTAATTTGCCAATTGCCAACGGTAGTCTCTAACCTGTGATTCTCTTGTCTCAGCCTCCCAAAGTGCTTGGTTCTACTCTCCTACCTCCTTTACCCCTGACCAACATTCTGCAGTTTGTTCAAAGGTCTGCTCGCTTTCCTGCCGGCTGAAGGAACATCTTTCGATCCCTCCTTACATGAGAAACAGTTGCCATGAGCCAGCAGCAACATACACACCAAATCCTCCAGCCCCTAAAAGACATGTTAACAAAGATGGTGGCTGGTGAGTAGACACATGAGATTGTTTATCCTGAGTAAGTCCCCAGGTTCCATCTGCTTGCCTTGGGACACAATGTCCCTTGCCCAGGGGAAGGTGCCATTCCTCCGCCACAACCATGTTTATGGCTAAGGCAGCCCTTTCCTGGCTTCCAAATGCTCATACTTCTCTATTTTGCCTTAGCCACCTCCTTTAGAAGAAGGAATTGCCCAGATCCCCATGGAAGGGGAAAGATTATCTTTGAAGGTTTTCCCAGATTCTTCATTTTGTGAAGTCTTAGAGCAGACTCCATTGCGCAAAGCCACCAGAGTTCACCAGCCCCAGGAAGAGGATACAAGTTTCATCTTCAGAGTGGGGGGAACAGCAGGCCAGAAGGCCATAAGACCTGCAAAGTCGTTTTACTTACCTGAGTCGGGGTGATCATTAATTTAAGGAAAAATCAATTGCATAATAATTAAATGTTTTCCCAAATATAGCAGGGTAATTTTTAAGCTGATAGTTTCTGTATGGCCTGTGAAGAAAAGATTCCCCATCTCTGGTTTACTGTATGCAAAGTCTGAGCAGATTCTGAAGATCAGAGGGGATCTCATTTGAAGATAAAAGGCAGGAAAAAAAATAAGCAAGAGATATCAAACCAGTCTGCTCCCTGCAAAGCATCACACTGGGATTTCCTAATGAGATCTCTCGTAAGATGGTAAAGTCGTGACAGAATGACTAGATTTAAAGAGATGAAGTTCCAGGATTTACAAGAAAAATTACTTTATGTAGACCTGGACCATTTTTTAATGTTTCATTTTGATACGGCACTTTCATGGAAGATTCAGTCTTGAACATGTCCCATCCACCCACCTGAAGCGTCACTCACGATCTGAGAATCACAACCGAAATGACCCAGCTGCCAAGGGAGGTGAGCACCTCTGTCCTAACCAGGCTTCCTTCCTGATCACGGTCTCCCTCCTCCCAGGGTGCTTGGTGGGTGACACTGGCAGGTCTAATACCAGCAAACACGTGGCTCTCCAGAAGTGGCGAGTGCTGCCCGGATGGGTGAGATGGGAAGCAGCCTGCCGCTTCACACCCCGGCCTTCTCAAGCACAGTCTGAATGCTATGGATTTGGCCTCTACGTGAACTTTTTTACAAACAGAAGGTCTGAGTCGCTCAGCCCCCAAAAGGCAACCGTTGCCCTAAACCACCCCACGAGTTCAGAATTTCGTTCATTGACTGTGTGGAGAGATACTGGTGGTCAGATGATGTCTTGGTTTAGGATACTGTTATGGTTTGGATCTGAAGTGTCCCCCAAAAGCCTCATGTTCCTCTGGATACTGTGTAAGGTTGGAAAGCGGGGTCTGGCTGGAAGGGGTGGATGTTTGGAGATTGACCTGGAGGGACTTGTGCTGGCTTTGCCCTTCCTCCGAGTTCTCTCTGTTTCCACCATGCTGTGAGAATCTCTGTCTTCTGGAGCTCTGGTTTCAGCTCTGCCATATAATTTCACCATTTTCCAGCTGCCTGCCCATGAAAGGACTAAGACTTTTTGAAACTGTAAGCTACAATAAATCTGTCCTCCCTAAATTATGGATGTCAGGTATTGAGTCACCATGATGAAAAAGTAAGACAGATCCCCTCAAAACAGACCTGGTCACAGAGACATCAGGAAGGTGATTGGGGGATCATGTGCTTGCAGGAGGAAGCAAGTGAAGGCGAGACATAGATGCTGGCAGATCTAATGACGCTTCTGTTGTCAGGTCACCACTCAGGCCCTGCTGACCGCCCCCATGTCACATGCAGCCTTGAACTTCAAGGCTGTCTCACTGATGGAAGGAAACCAGGTTCTTATCTGTAACTCTCATTCCTAATTGGTTGAAAATTTATTATAAAGGGTATTGGATCCCTACGATTTCTGGGTCTCCTGAGCGTAGGCTGAACAAGATACAAAATGTGAAGAGGGTTTGAATTTATTCTTTTTCCTCTGAAGTTTCCATACTTTGAGTCTATAAATAAAGCAACAGCTGGTAGATTAACAACAAAAACAATAATAAGCTTATTCGCATGCAGAAACACAACAATACACTAAGTAGAAGGCTTCAAAAAGGCCAGCCAGATGAAGCTTATGTAGAGTTACAAGGAGACAGAGGCTTGGACTTCACAGGAGGGAGGCAGAACAGGTCAAGGAAGATGGCGGGGAAGATGTGCTCAGGAAGCAGGACTGTCTTGTTATTCAGTGATGTCTCCCAGGTCACAGCCATCTGTGATCAGTTCTGTCTGGCAAATCACTTCTTCCTGGGAAAAGATCTTTCCTCAGCAGGAAGGGGGACATTGGATAGATAGAAAAGCCTGCTTATATCCACTGATTGTTTATTTCACTGACGTAGACAGATATAAACTTCATTTTACCGAAGGGCAGCCGCTCAGTGCGAATCCTGTCTACAATTCTGTATATAGCTTTCCTGTGTCGCCATCTCAAACCAAGCCTTCAACTCTACTCTACTTCTACTCTACAAAGTGAGTTTAGGGTCAGCCTGGGCTACAGAGCAAGACCTGTCTCCAAAAAAAAAAAAAATGAACTCTGGGGGTTGCATGTTTTGGGGTGCCACACAAGCAACCTCCTGGGCAGAGCAGCAGTGAGATGCAGGTAGCAGTGAGGCTACGGGGACACTCGTGTACTTGTGTGTGTGTGTGTGTGTGTGTGTGTGTGTGTACTTGTGTTTTAGTTACTTTTTCACTGCTGTGATTCAACACCTGACATCCATAGCTTAAGGGCGGAAAGATTTATATTAGCTCACAGTTTCAGGAGGTCTGACACAGTCCATTCATGGGTGGCTGGTGGAAGCACAAGGAAGCGAGCCATGTCATGGCAGACAGGAAACCAAGACTGGGGAGAAGGCAGAACTAGTGCGGTCCTGCCTCAGCGTCTTGTCCCTTCCAGGATAAGTCCCAGTGATCTGCCCCTTCTAGGTCACATGCCCAGTAACCTATAAACTTCCATAAGCCTGTCTTCCACCACACACCTATAATCCACCTTTTTGGACCAGGTCTCATGTTTCAACAACACGTAGAATGCACGAGTAATATCCAATATCCAAATACATGAGGATTTGGGGGACATTCCAGGTCCAAGCTATGAGAGAGAGAGAGAGAGAGAGAGAGTGTTTGGAGGTTTGGAGCCCGGAGAAATGAGGACTGGGTACTCTGGAAGCGGCAGCTCTACACCTAATTTTCTTGAGCTAACACAGTGTTCCAGACACCACTGCACATGTTCTGAACCTGTGAGCAAGCCATATTCAAAATCATAAAGAAAAAGGACTTTTAAGGAAAATTCAACTTTCCATGTTAAGAAGAAAAACAAGGTTGTTTCCTCTTCCCCTCTGTTGTGGTTAGGATCTGGAGTGTCCCCCAAAAGTTTCATGTATTTTAATGTTGTGGATTGTCTATGGAACCATGTGATGTTGGTGGATTGGGGTCTAGTCTGGAGGGATGGATTATAGTTAAGACTAAAGGCATGTGAGTTAGGATTAACGGTATGTAGTGGCCACACCTGGATGCAGGAGGGACTGGTTACTGGGCAGAGACCTGAAAGGATACATAAGCTGCACCTGCCTTCCTGGAGGACTGGGACTAGTCTCAACTGGTCTCAGCTTGCCTTCCTGTTTGTGATGTCCTGAGAAACTGCCTCCACCTCTGCCTCTGTCCTGTACTCTGATTGCTACTGGCCGCCCTGAATGGATTGTGACCATATGAAACTGTGAGCTAAAATAAACCTTTCCTAAATTTTTGGATGTCAGGTATTGAGTCACAGCAACGAAAAAGTAACTAAGACACCCTCCCTTGTCACTTCACCAAAATGATCCCTTGCTGCTTTGGCATGGTGGCCTAGAAGACACACTCACTTTAGGCCCTGTCCTAGAAGACCCTCCCCCATGGGGACAAAGGGATCATTATAATGATAGGAGGGTTTGAAATGATTAAAGATGCACTGGCTATCAAAGAGGGACCAGGGCTGGAATTAACACAAAAGAGCCATGTAAGCTTATGAAATTCAGAATAGAATTTCTCAGGACTACAGCTATAGTTTTGAAAAAGAATTAGCTTGTCAAGAGGCTGATGATCTGATTAGGCCGTTATTGTCACTATTAATTTAAATACTAGGAGAGTAGTTGGTCCCTCTTCCTTACCATGGGGGCAGTTGATGTTTCCACGTGGCGCCGGCTTCTTTTCCTACCTCATCAAGAGCAGAAAGTGCCCGCCATGTTTCAGAGGGTCATGGCCTGCACAGTTAGGACAGTCCACCTTCCGCCTACTGAGGCCGGACCCACGGTAGTGGCTGACGAGGATTCCACCACCATCAGTGGGGGGGAAACGTGGCATAGACTCAGCGCAGTGGTTGTCTCTTCCCAAGCCCAGAGGAGCCCATGGCTCTGGCCACGACACCGAGGACAGATTGAGAGCCTGACAGCTCCAGAAAGGAGAGAAAAATCCGGGAATCCAGCAAAGCCGGCTGTTTCCGGGGTCCACTTCACTCCTTTGGCAATATCTTTTCCAGTCGCAAGGGGGCGCCTCGAGCCTCACAGTCCCGATCCCTCTCCAAAAAAGAAGAAGAAAGAAAAAGAACAAGAGAGAAACAGAGGCAGGGAGACCAAGGAAGTTTCCCACCCACTGAACACCAAAAGCAAATTTTTATGACGTTCAGTCAAATCGCGTTTAAAGTTAGATTCCACGTTGAGTTTAGTTGAATTGGGTGCTGACAGGAAGCGGGACAATTCTGTGGTCACAGGTTATTAGAATTGTAAGGCAGAAGACTCGGGCGTGACGCTACAGGCGTGCCTGGAGAGACCGCATCTCTCCTCTTAGCCCGGACAGGGGCTGTTCGTCATCTGTGGCTAGGATGTCGCCACTTTGTGTTCAGGCAGGCTGAGAGCGGTTTGGATCTCGCTCCACTGTGGTCACAAGGGATTTGTCTGATGCCGACAGTCCTGGGAACTCTGCCTCCCCGGGTCAAGGCTGCTATCCTCTCCTCAGGTAAAACTGGCAACTAATAAAATTCACTTAGGTGGTGCCTCTATCCTGGTCCCTGGGCTGCTGAAGTAGGAGGGTCACAAGTTTGAGGTCAGCCTGGGCAATTTAGAGAGACCTAGTAGCTCATAAATGTGTGTGTGTGTGTGTGTGTGTGTGTGTGTGTGTGTGGATATATATGTACATATGTGTGTATGTGTTTATATGCATATGTACAGGTATATGTATAATGTGGAGCAGGTGTTCACAGCCATCCAAGGGCATGATCTCCTTGGTGATGATTTGTCAAAAGCAACTAACATCTAAACCTAACAACATACTTTCCAGAAAGCCCCAGCTCTCTCAGTTAAAGGCAAACATGCTTATGCTTATAGGGGGTATAGCTCAGAGGTCAAAGTGCTTGCCTAGCAAGCGCAAGGCTCTGGGTTCCATTTCCCAGCACCATGTGGGCTTGGCGTGGCAGAAGGGCTGCTATGTGTCCAAGGCCAGCCAGAACAACATAGTGAATTCAGGACCAGCCTGAGCTATGGAGTAAGATCCTGCTTCAAAAGAAAACAGAAATAAAATGAAAACAAATAAATTTGAGATGATCAGGGTACCTGAGGATATGGAAAAGGAGGAAGAAATTTTTTTAAAAAGATTAAAATGCAAAAAAGAAAAAAATGTATATACCAATTACCCAAGCTTTATATAATTGATAAATACATATGCACTACAATCATATGCAAATAAAAAAGATTAATAAAAATTAAAATCCAAGTGCAAACTTTTTAGAAACACACACACACACACACACACACACACACACACACTATATATATACATATATATATCCATGAAAGACAGGATTTTCTATATTACACTAGGATTTATTTCAGACAGTCATCAATATAGTTGAATCCATCAAAATTTAAAATAGTATGTGTCAAAGTGAGCTATAAGTAAAACATAAACTATGAATAAAATGTAAAGTCAGGCATCTAATTTATTTGATTGTATTTATTTACTTTTTGTGTGGGTATGTGTGGTACCAGAGACTAAGCCAAGGCCATTTCACACTGAGCTGTTATCTCCAGCCCATTTTTGTTTTTGACTTTAAGACAGATCCTCCCTAATTTTCCCAAGCTGGACTCCAACTTGTGATACTCCTGCCTCAGACTCCCCGAGTGCTAGAATTACAGGTGTATTGCCAGATCCAGCAGACATCTAATTTAGTAGTGCTTCAAACAAGTAGGAAACAGAAATATCAGTAGTATTTAAGTAAGTAGTATAATCAATATCAAGGGATTGAAACAATAAAATGGACAAATGCATGGCCAAATATGTGCAAATTACGATATATAAATTACTAATAAATATTTGGATAAATGTTTTATTTTTCCAAATAACTAAAAATGAAATAATAATATTGTACAATTGCAGCCATACAACTCAGTAACGAAATACAATTCTTTGGATTAGTATTAAACCATGAATTTTTCCCCAGTACTGCGTATTGTATCTATGGCCTCTGTACCGAGTCATATTACCAGCCCTTGTTATTTGATTTCCTTTTTTTGAGACAGAATGTTACAAAGTCACTAAGTTGACCAGGCTGACCTTAAACTTTCAATCCACCTGCCTCAGCCTCTCAGAATGATAGAATTCCAGGGGCTAGAATGCCCTGTCAAGCCTGGCTAACTCATGAATCATTTTTTAAAATTGAAAATGTCAAATAATCATGAGCATTTGTTCAAATAAACACCCTTACGGTGTTAGTCAGGCTATAAAGTAAATATTTTGACATTAGATATGCCCATGCCTTTCAAAATTCTGATTCTACTTCTAGAAAGCTAATCCAAGAAAATATTTCTAAATGCCAAGATTTCTATACAAAACTGTCTTGGTCAGATAGGCAAAATCGAGGAAAAAATTGGACATAATTAGATAGTAAGGGAAGAGCAAAAGAGATTATGGCTTACTATAAAATACAATGTCATGGTTCATGTCTCACAGAGTTCATGGAGGCTTGGAAGAATACTTCCTCTTTATTTGTTCTATGAAAAAGTACAATATTGCATGGTTCTGGCTGACCCTTAGGATATTAAGGACTCCTACAGCATGGTTACCATTTTTTTCTTAATCGCTAGAGTAGTAAGAGTAAGTTTTTCTTTGTTATATAGCATAGTGAAAATTCTGCTAATTTAAAGCACACAAAGCTTTTATGTTTGAGGATTATTTTTCTCGGGATTTGCAGGGAGTGACTGAGCCTTCCTAGTCCCAAGTGCCCAGACTGTTCCTCCAGATTGCTGCACATACTCGGAGCAGTTTTTAAAATAATGACAAATGAATCACAGTGTAAAGCAGCTTGTGTTTTTTCATTCTGACATATGTGTAAATCCTCTTTTTGAGGAAAAATAATTCGGTCTTTATTATTCCAACACAGAGTGGGTGCCTGTCATGAATGAAAATGTCAGGGCATTTTCCTAGCAGAATATACCTTTTGGTGTTGGCAAGGACATTAATTATTCATCACGCTCAGCTGTAGGAAGAGGCAGCTTCCCGTGTCCCTCGTGAGCCCTGGGCGTTGCATTATTAATGGCACATGATTTACAGGCATACAATGCAGAGAGCAATTTCCCATACAATTGCTCAGCGTTTTGTCTTGTTCATTTGCAATGATTAGGAAAATGGTCATTCTACCCGATTATTATGGTAATGCTACAAATGTATGTGGTGTTTTAGAAACAATGATGGGAAATTTGGTGACACAGTGAGTCATGAAAGCAGGTGTTTACCACCAACTGCCTTGAGTCAAAGACAGAAAACTATTCCAAAGGCCACAGGTGGCCCCAGTGAGGTCCTTGTTGGGCGACAAATGCCTGCTATTTCCTTCTTGTTTCGCTCTCTACAAATCCTCTCCACTGTGTGCTCTGTGGCCAGCCCAGGGGACTCTGTGTCCCCTTACGCTCTGTTAGACTCCCCTTACCCCATGTGCTAGCGAATGGGGCCAAGGAGGCGAAGCCCTTTCCCTCCAGGCCAATGGGATGCCTTGACCCAGGAAGTCAGGATTTGAGACTTGGAGACCAGCTGGCTGGCCTGTGAATTCACCTGAATTCTCACTAGATCAAATAGGCTGGCCCTATAGTTCGGCAATTCCACTCCTAGGTTTATTCTCGAGAGAACCCAAATGCTGTTCATCTAAGTTCATGCTCACAGCAGCACTATGTACCACTATGAGACAGGTAGAGACATCCCGGTGTCCCTCCGCAGATGAGTAGATCAGCAAAAAGGGGTCTCTCAGCCTTAAAAGGAGTGAACTACTGCTATGTTCTAGGATGTCGATGAACTGCAGAACCACACAGTAAGAGACAGAAGCCCAGCATGAGACAGCATATAATACATAATCCCATTCTTTAAAAATTCCAGAATATATAGATCCATAGAGACAGAGACTGGGGATTGCCAGGGAGGAGATACCAATAGCATGATTGTGAGTATAAGATTTTCTCTTGGGGTGGCAAGAAGGTCCGGGAATTAGAAAAAGTAGGTGATTTCATGACATTGTAAATGTACTGAATTCTACTCGATGGAACATTTTAAAATGGTTAATGTTACATGATATGATTATCACTTCAATAGCATGAGTCTGTGTAGCATTGAGCTTGGGCATGCACTTTAGCATTGCGTAGACTGGTGCTTGGCAGCTTTAGGCTGCAGCAGAAAAGACAGGGACACTGACAGAAGGTCACTTCAGAGAGGACAGCAGAGCAGGCAGGCAGGAAGAAGCAGAGGCAGAGATGTTTATCTTAGTTATTTTCTAACCGCTGTGACTCAATACCTGAAATCCACGAATTAGGGGAGGAAGAGTATATTTTAGCTCACGGTTTCAGAAGGTCACAGTCCATTCATGAGCAGCTGGCAACAGTGGAAGTACATGGCAGAGGCAGAAGTCGAGGCTGCTCTTCACAGCATTGCAAACAAGCCCAGTCCAGTCCCAAAAGGAAGAAGGAAGCTGCATTTTCCCTTCTAGGTCTTGTTCTATGGATCCACCTCTTCTGAGTTCAGCCTCAGTGTTCTGCTCCTTCCAGGGTTAAGGCCCACCACATGCCTGGAATCTAAAATCTACCACACGCCTGTCTTCCACCACACACTGTAACCCACATCATGCCCATAATTCACTCCTCAAGGCCAGGCTCTCACTTCCTAGTAGCATATGATTCCTTAGATAATCCATAATATCCAAGTACATGAGACTTTGGGGGGACATTTCAGTTCCAAAGCACAATATTTCACCTTTGATCCCCAAAAGATTCATGTCTACCTCCTCATGCAAAATGCATTTAGTCCTTTACCAAGAGTTTCTAAAATCTCAACAGGTCCACCACTCCTAAAACAAAAAATAAAAGTTCAAGTCTAAAGTTTCCTTTGAGGTGCAAGGCAAACTCTCAGCTGTGAGCTTCACTGAAAAATCAACAAAAGGTTACATACCTCCAATATGCAACGGCCCAGGGTAACCATTCCCATTCCAAAAGGGGGGAATAGGAGGACAGAAAATAACCAAACCAAAACAAGTTCTAAAATCAGCAAGGCAAGCGTTAACTCGTGTAGTTTCATATTCAACATGTGGGGTAAACTGTGGCAGCAGCAAGATGTGAACCTCCGAGGGCTTGGGTGGCCCCATCCCTACAGCATTACTGCGGTCTGCAACCTCTGTCTTCTCTCCTTTGGGCTGAACCTGCTCATAGCCAGCAGCTTTTCTCAGCTGACGAGCCATGCTCCTGATTTCTCCAAATGTGTGTGTGTGTGTGTCGGGGGAGGGGGGGGGGTTCTAGTTCACGGTAGGCTTCTCCTTTACAACTTCACACATTGCCCTCCCAGGCGCACACTGTCTGGCTTCCAAGGCCTTCCTCTGAAATCTGGGTGGAAGCCTCTGTGACTCCCCAAGTCTTCGGCTCTGCATGCCTGTGAAGGCAGGACTATATGAATATTGCCAAGTTCCACTGCCGGCTTGAGCAGTAGCCTGGCCTCCTTGTGCCATGGCTCCACCAGCTTCTGAGTGCCTGGACTGCTGGGCAGCTGGACTCTGGCAAACAGTTATCTCTTTGGCCCTTCAGGGAGCCCTAGAGGTACTTTTCTCAAAGCAAAATCCTTTATCTTTCTGCCCTTTAATTGATAAAGGGTGAGATCTTGCTGACTCGTGAGATATCCTCAAGGTCTCTTTTTTAATCCTAATTGCAAGTACTTGGTGTATTTCAAATGCTAATCCAGTCCCAGAAGAAAGGAAGGAAGGAAAGAAGGAAGGAAGGAAGGAAGGAAGGAAGGAAGGAAGGAAGGAAGGTGGCATTTACTCTCCTAGGTCCTGTACTAGTGATCTACCCCTTCTGGATCCAGTCTCCGTGTTCTACCTTTTCCAGGTTTAAGCCCCACCACATAAGCCACCACATAACTTTAGTGGGGTTGGGGAGATCTCTATGATTAAGTTGTGTGCATTAGCCCAACCACCTGCAAGAGAATTTTGAATCACAGCCATCTGTAAATCAGGGTTTACTAAGTATCCAACACAAGTCAATATTTGCTGGGTGCTAAGGACCCTGGACTGAAAAATATATTTTTCTGCCCTCTCGGGTGGTCCTGTGAGAACTGGAGAACCTAAACTTATTTCCATTTTACAAGTAGTAAAGCTAAGGCTGGAGGAAGGGAGAGTAGGACAAGAATTAGGCCTTGTGGATTATAGGATCAGAGCTAAAACCAAGCCAGAGAAAACCCTCAGCTCTCCTGATTTCTGTCCACTTTCATTCAGAGCTCACATAAGGATGAAGAGTCAGGTTGTCTGGCAAAACATGTTACACAATAAGGCATTTGATACGAGGCACTAGCAAAGAAAAATGGAGACATCTGGGAAGACAGGTGAGAGTGGTGGTAACAGTGTGGAAAGTCCCTTAGAATCTTAGCTGCTCTTCTCCAAACCCCTTTGAGACCCAGACTCCATGGGATAAAATACTACACTGTATCTATGTGGTCTTCCACTTCCTGTTGAGCTCCCAACTTTGCTTATTAAAAGTTCTAGAGCTGAATATTCGGGCAGGTCACAGCTACAGAATGGTCACAGCAAGGAGTTTAACATTGCCTTCTCTCATGAGCAGGTACTCCTTGTAGACGTCCATCCTCCCAAAGACTGCCTTTCAAGGTCACAATGAGACAAAGGTCAAAATTACCACCATAAACAGATTTGAAACTGTCCTGTGATTGCGGATTTCAGCTAGTTTGGGGTGGTTGTCTAGAGCACCCTTCACCATCAGAGAAATTTGGCAGCTTTTGTTTTGGAAGCCATGTTTTTAAAAAATGTTTAACTAGTAGTGGTTTTAACTGGGGCTGATATTTTAAAGGACTTATCACACATCCTCTTATAGTTCCTACTCATTTTTCAAAGTAATGCTGCAAAGTTGTCAGCAGAACTCTGAAATTGTGTAGACCACTAGATGCAGAAATGTTGAAAAGTATGGCCTTGGCATTCATACTCATGCAAGAAGGCACCTGCAGCTACTTGTCACTTTCATTCTGTCTCCCCTCTGAGAGCAGAGTCAACAAAGAGCAGGAGATTGGCGTGTAAATACCAAAATGAGCTCTCAGATATCATGGAGATTAGAAGCTTCACAGAGGTTGCTCGCCCCAAATGGTAGCTTATTCCAGTACCTGAATCTAAGACCTTGAGATTCTCAGAGCCAAGAGCAGCCTCAGGTTTGGCAGAGCCAGCCAACAGTGACACGGCATAGAAGGGCCACTAACGTGCCCCGGTCATGAGGCTGTCTGTGTAGTTAGTTCTGTGAGCACATTTGGAGTGGCCAGGCTAGAGAGCTGTCTGTTGCTCTTGCCTGAATGTGATGCCTTTCCTGTGACACCACTTAGGACAGAAGGACCCTTCCTAGAGTGAACCTCAGCTCTGGGGTCCCACCAGTAGAGCAGAGGAGAACCAAAAGAGGTGGCTGTTAAGCCTTTGGGGCCTCCACAATTCTGCACATGGGACCTGCCTAAGTCTCCCTGCTTCCAATGCAGGTTAGGGGCTTTTACTGGGTGTGCAAAGAACCCAGGAGGGAAAAGACAACTCGTCCTTGAAATTGCCTCCTGCGGTAGCACTCTTTCTGGCCTTCCTCTCTCTCACTGCTTTTGTTCCTCTTTCTCTGCCGTCTAATCATCTCTGGTCCCTCCGGGGTGCAATCCTGGGCCCTTTTCTTATTTCACACAGTGTCCCTTGGCAATTTCCTTCATTCCTGTCTTAATTAACATCCATTTGCAGATGGTAATTAAATATCACACTGGCCCAGAACTTTAACCTGAGCTCAAACCCACAGGACAAACCGTGGCCCTGGCCACCTGGTACCCACCATACTTAAGATGGCGCACTTCAGATGGGCCCGGTGGGCTGTAACCCCAGTATTCTGGGAGGCCAAGGCAGAAGCATCCTAAATTCAAACCCACCCTAGACAGCTTAGTGACTTCGTAAGACCTTATCTCAAAATAAAAAACAAAGAAATAGACTAGGATCTAGCTCAGTGTGAAGGTTCTGGGCTGGATTCCCAGTACCGCCCCCCACCCCCCCACCCCCGCCTAAAAAAAAAAGAAAGAAAAAAAAAAGATATACGCTTCAATATACAGACCTTTGCTCTACCCAAATCCGTTTCTCATTGTCTTTCAACTTGACAAGGGAAATCTAGGTATAACCCTGTTTTTCTCCTCATCTCGGCTTCCTGAGTATTCTGAAATTCTCTCCTATTCCCCTTGTACGCCTTGGCTACAACCTTAGCTAAAGAACCCTCACACAGGTTTTCTCCCAAGATAGTACTTGAGAACAATATTTTTTTTAAACTCCACTTTCTTCCTGTATTTGAAATAAGCCAACATTTCAATAAAGGCATATAAATAAGTCTGAGTTCCTTTGTCTGTGGGTTCATGGCTCTCCTTGTATTGGCTTCTACCCTCTTCCTGAAGTTTCTTTGGGGAAGTGTCACCTCAACCCCACGTCTTAGGAGCAGTTGGGGTGGCTGGCCCAGGGCCTTTGCTCATGCTGCTGAGTCCAGAGCCTCTTTCTTCTATGTCTACCTGAAATAATGCTGCTGTGTTCTCAAGCAGGTTCCAGGGCTACCTTTCCATGCCAGCCTTCCGGAGCATTTGCTACAAATTGAATGCACATGCTCGTACTAGGACTTGGCTTTACATAGTAGCTGCCTTTGGTAAGAAGGACAGAGCTAGGGTCATGCAGTTCCCCAGGTCCTGTGTGTGGCCAGGGAAAGATACCAGGCTAAGTAAGCAACCACCTCTGATGGTCCAGATGGTCCTCATTTTAGCAACACCCAGGGATGGCTTGTAGCTTCACAACCTTGCAAGTCCAGAGAAGGGTGATCTAGAAGCAAAGCCAGGGTGAACTGGCCCAAGGACAGGAGTGGGAGGGTTCTCCAGATGATGGTGTTCACTGAGAGAGGGGTACCTGGGGAGGTGGGAGGGCTCCACATGAGGGTTAGGGGGCTCCTGAGGGAGACCAGACAGGGTAACGGGAGTGAGCAGACTTTTCTAGAACAGCCTCATCCCCTTTAACTCGGTGAGCTCAGCCCTCAGAAATGATCGCTCCCCTCTCCCCTGAGAATGGAGAACCCTCACCTACACCAAATAAAGCACGTGTGCTCCACAACATCTGAGACTTGCTAACTCCATTTGCAGTTTTTAGCCAATTTTCTAGTCAGTGTCTTCAGACAAGGGCCCACTCTTCAATTCCCTGGCACTAAGAGTTCACAGCAGTGACAAACTGCCCAGAAAGGAGCGACTTTTTGATCACACTTCCTGTTCCTAGCGCCTCCTCCAAGCATCATGGAGTCAAAATCACATAAAAGTGAAATTATGTTTATAGGACAGACAAGTTGAGTGTTAGCTCCAGTGGTATTTTTCCAAGGCTCAGAGGAGCTTGGCGATAGGATGGCAACAGGATGGCAGGAGACATCTGTGGTCAAGAGTTGCAGAGACAAAGAATGCTTGAGCAAAGAAATTACAAGGGGCGCAGATTCAGAGGAAGATTCCAGATCAAACAGGGACTACAGAAGGCTTCGCTATTTCCCTTTCTGTCCTCATTCTCGGGGTTTCAGTGAACGTTCAAGTGGGAGACCAAAGAGCCCTGCTGATGTACTTCAGAGAGAAGTAGGTTCCCAATTACTCTTGAGGTGGATGTTTCCACTTAGTTTGTTTTACAACCTTGAGAATTTTTCAGTCCTTCACCCAGTTTGGAATTTTTGTGGGCCCTGGACCTTATCAGCATGCTTAGAGAATGTTATCTTTTCTCGAGCTAAAGTTCTAGTTGGCGTGGGTCTTATCTACAGGTAATGAACAGGAAGTAAAGGGGAAAAATTGTGTCTCGGCAGCCTCAGCAGCTCCTTGTGTATCCCCACCTACCTGTCTCCAGGCCTTCTAGTGTCTGACTCCCTGATTAACAACATGAGAGCTTTCCCTTCACTCTTGAGGGCTTGTGCTGTGAACCGTCACTGCACACAATGGATTGGAGACACAGGGGTTACTGGGCATCCAGGGTCATACAACAATGAGAGGGCTGAAGGGACCTCACCAAGGACAAGGTGAAGCTCTGAGCTAGGTTCCTCTCCAAGTTATTTGGGAAAGAACTGACAGAAGGGCGAAAACATCTCAGGCAACAAATCATGTGAGAGACATTGAAACTGGCCCTGCCTCACGGTGATCCTGAAATGTGAATGGTGCAAGGACTCAGGGCTGGGCGCTGGCGTGCCCTATGCTGATTATGTATAGATCTAGTAAACCTGGCAGGTAATCAGGGTGAACTAGGTACCTTGGGGCAAGACCATTGTCATTGTTATCAATATGTGCTAATTTTCAGCACCTAGTTCTCACCTCTGTGAACTCAAGGCCTTCTGCCTTAGATATATTGCCTCTGGGCATGTCTCCGCAATTCACGCAGCTTTTCAGGACGCAGCAGTCTAGAAATAGTGTCAGAGCTTTAGGACTGTCTCTTTCCATTTGCTCACGTCTGCTTGAAGTGCTGATGAAATTGCTGAAAACATACATGAATCAGTAGGGCATTAACGTTTTCTCTACTGAATATGAGAATAATCTTTAAATAACCATTATTCTTATTATTTAGGGTTTTTTTCACATCCTATGAGCTCAAAGGAAAAGCCTCTAGGAAAAGTAAAATAGAAAGTATCTCATTAAACACTCCAACTATGCAGAGTAGCATTAATTTTTAACCTCTTAGGAATCCCCCCCAAAAGGCCTTTATAACTAATACAATTAAGATTATCAAAGAAATCTTTCTATTTTTAAATACAATCCTGTGCTAAATGTCAGCTGACTCACTCAAAGTATTTGCATGTGTTATAAATTTCCCCAACTGTCCCTTCCTCTCTAGTTGACTCACCCTTGAACCAGAAAACATGTTGGGAAGCCATGCTTGGCTTACATCTCAGATTTTTCTTCCTTCCTTCCTTCCTTCCTTCCTTCCTTCCTTCCTTCCTTTCATTTGTTTGTTTGTTTTGTGACAGTTTCAATCTCCAGTTCAGGTAAGTACCATGAGCCAACATGATGGGGCCTTCCGCCTCTATTAGCGCCACCAATCACCCTTCATTTTGTGGCACAACAAGGCTCTGAGCTTCTGTTTTCTCTTCAGAACAGCAGCATTTCCAGCACGACATGGGCAGCAAAATTTACCCAAAAGTCTCATACGTTCAGAGGTGGGGCTTTCGGAAGGGGTTAGATTGTCAGGGTAAAGCCGACTGTGCTGCTAAGAGGTGGCCCTCACTTGCGGGAGGCTGGTTCCCGAGGGCACGTCTTTGCGGGGTACATCTCTTGCTCAGCCTCTTTCCTTCTCTCTTTGCTTCTGGCTGTCAGGAGGTCAGCAGCTTTTCCTCGCCATACCGTCTGCTGTGCCATTTCTGCCCTGGAATTGCCAACCATGGACTGAAACCTCTGAAACCAGGAGCCGTATTTAAACCTCTACTCATTTAAAGTGTGGGAAGCTAGTCAACGCCGCTGCCCTTGCCAAGTGCCTTTGTGCGATGTGCACTTTCACAACGGTCCTTGACCACCCTTTCTTTAAAGTTCCCCAACAGTTTCTGATTTCAAAAATATGGAGGCTGAGTCAGTGCATAGCATAATTGAGAATCATCGCTTTAGCGTGAGTTTCCTCACCTATCATACTAGCGTTGTGCTTCTATGCATGGATGCGTTGTTATAATTCCTTAGTAGATGCTACACTCAGAAAGAGGAAAAAGTGACTTTTGGTCGAAGAAAATATTTGAAAATCTGCTATTGTGTTGTGCCAAGTATTTCTTGAATCACTGTAGCATTGAGGAATACTGATCTGGGTGTGTTTAAAACTAGGCTGGAATGCAAACTAACAGGGTTCAGAGCAGATGCTTTGTCAGCTCTTCCAAGCCCCAAGAACACGTTCCTGGGCGGGAGACATTCTCAGATCTGTTCTCCAATGCTCCACTTTATACCTTTTTCTTTGCGTCAGAGGTCGCATGACAACACATAAATTGCAGCCTTAGGATCCCACCAGGTAACATCTCTGAACCGAAGCACATAATGTATGCTTCTCTGTTCCTCAACCTTTCTGGACGGTTTTGCCCTTAAAAGACAATTACATGAATAATGGTGGCCCGCTTTGACAGCAGCTGAGCCCTTGTCCCTTAGCTTTTGCTCTAATTGAGGAACATCAGTTATGGTGTGGACCAGAACTTGGTGGCAGTCAACAGGAGTTTGGACTGAAGGGCCTCTGCTAGAGGTAGGTGAGGGTGGCGTTAAAATAGAAGGCCTGAGTGAATTCTGCTGCCTGTGAATTGCCAAAAATGTTGATGTTCTAAAGAGAAAACAGAAACTGGGTGTCCTATTGTGCCAATGAATACAGAATGGTGGGTGATGGCCAGACTGCCTCCCTCAGGAGAGGCAAAGGGTGCGCCATCACGCCTACTCACGGTATGTACCCCAACCTGAGCAATACAGTGAACTCATTCTGTACGTTAAAGCTCAAGTGGAAGAAGAGGTTGGCCACCTCTTGTACACGAGCTTACTTCCCCAACTGACCCCCCATGGCGTCTCCAGGCCTCGCTCTACATCTCACCCTTTACCTCAGGGCCATTTTGACCCTGTGCCTTCATCCAGCCACTCTGACTGCATCCCACTCCCAGCTCTTTCAGCCAGCACCTACTGGTTGTAGGGTCCCCTCCTCGGGGACAGCACGGGAGGTGCTCCTAAGAGGTCTCCAAAAGTGTGAATGCCCAGTGGTTCTCTGTTGCCTGTATGCCTAGCCCACCAGCGCTGATCTTAAACTGTATTTTTTCTCTCACAACAAAGATGATGACAACAAATTGTAACTTAATTGCTCTCAAACCATTACTACCAAGAGCTGGGAACCTTTCTCTCTCAGAGATAAATTTCACGTTATTGCAACATGAATAACATGTGGTAGCTATTAAGTGCCAGAAGAAAATCTAATGTCCCTGAATGGTGCCAGCTTGCTCCTTTACGTTGTTACTAAAGAAGAGACATTGTCTCTTAAGTCCTAAAACTAAACACCAAGTTATGATTGGATGCCATTATTATAAACCGCTTCAGTCCAAGGACAGGTTACAAAGAATGCCAGAATAGCATATGTGGCTCCCAGATCTTGGTTGCAAATGTCATTATCCAGCAAATAGGACTAGTGCTCCAAGGAAATATGGCGGGTCCTAGGGCTGCAGCAGAAAGCAGACAAGATAAGACTGGAGCATCTTTTATTACCAGAAAGTAAGGAAGTGCTATGGGAAAACAAAAAAAAGGAGTCATTGGTGTCAAAGGGCAGCAGCTGACGAAAGTTCCCAGGGGCCAAAACTGGAGTCATCTGAGCAACCAAATACAGAAAGCAGCCCTGAGTGATAAAACAAACATAAAGTACTCACAAACGTACACCAATGTAAAAGGCTAAGTAAGTTAAATAAATGAGGAGAGGAGATAAATCTGGCCAGAAGATTTCCAAGAATGGTCTGCTACTCCACCCTGGATGAGAGACCATGGGTACATGGTACGAGCATGCTGTATCAAGTCTGCGGCTGGGGCAGAGGGCCCAGACCCTGCCACATCTGGGCTGAATAGTTAGCCATAAGTCAAACCTCTGCCAGGGGTTAAGCCTTTGTCCCCGGGGACATCTCTTTGCTTCTGATCTCAGTGCTCCTGATGATTCTATGGGCTGACAGTTTTCAAGTAAACCTCTTCTATGTAATTAGCATTTTATGTTACATTTCACTGAGAATGCTAGCACATTCAGGAAGAAGAAAAGAGAACACAGAAGAAAGGTGTGACACCTGTGGTAAGGATGGACTCAGGTTAGATGACGGACGTGAGCCTGATCCTCCATTCTTGACTATAAATTGTGTATCTGTGCATGTGTGTGTACAGGCGTGAGTGTGTGTGTATGTGTGTGTGTGTGTGTGTGTGTGTGTGTGTGTGTGTGTGTGTGTATTAGAAAGAAAAAATAAAACAACCTCTGAGGGACAATAACATATAAGGTTTTTAATGCATAAAAACATTTAAAAAATCCTTACTGCAATTTGAAGGACAGGAAGAGCAATTACTGTAACATTTGCTGAAAAAATACTTATAGTTCAATTAAGACTAACAAAGCCACTAAACTGCTAAAAATATAACCTGCGGCTTCTTTATGAATAAAGAAAAAGGGGATAATTAAAAACATTTCATTAATTCAAAGGTAGAAGGCAAGGACAAAGAAAGAACATAGTCTCAGTAAATATAAGTGGGTTAGATTGTCAGTTCAAAAAAAAATAAAACAGAAATTACCAGGTAAGGTAGTTAAAAATTTAGCAAATAAATGAGAAATGCAGAAGAACCTAAAATCACACGGAAAAGTGTAAATTAAAAAACAAGAAGTGCTGTAACTTATAAATGTTGACAAAAATTAAGCCAATAATACTAATAAGAGACAGAGCAGAATTTATAGCTATTTGCATTAGTAGGAATACAGTATGGCAGCAAATACTAGGAAAAGGAGAAACACAATCGGAAGAGTCCTGCACCTGTAGATCCTTAAACTATGGCTTCGAGCTGCACAGACTTTAAAGCCTTGAGCTCTCTCTTCATCTGTATGAGAGTTTGACATCAAACATTTTGGACCAAAAGCTCACAAAATTAAATTTAATTGAATATAGATTCAAGTATCTCCTTTATATCCTAAAAATATGGAATAGATATTCATGTCAAGAAAAGTGATTGTTTTTTAAGGTCACGAAGAACATTTTAGTACATCTAAAAGAATCAATAAATTATAGACCATATGACATAGCCCACACTGCAATTAAAGAAAAATCAACAACCAAAAGTGAGCTTACTCACATTTTTACTTTCCAGCTACATGTATTAATAACTCACAGAATAAGGAGGGATTTACCGTGAAAATTATAGTGTACTTTAAGATGAACAGCAGGAAAATGGAATGTACTTCAAAACTTGAAAAATATAGTTGAAGTATTACTTGAGGTTTAAATTATAGCCTGAATGCATTTATTAAAAACAAACAAACTAATTGTTTCAATCTAGAAAGAGAAAAAGTACGAGTCTAAAAACAGCACCAGGAAAATAACAACTGTATAAGCAGATATTAATAAAGTGATAAACAACAAAGAACCAACAAACTCAATAGCTGATGCACTTTTTTAAAAAATCTGTAAAATATCATGGATCATGAGAACAAGAGAAAAGGGTAAAAACATGAGACAATAATAAAAATGAGCATCTCAATGATAGCATGGTAGAGTTGTCTACAAACCTTAAATGATTGCTACGTGCAACGCTATCTTATCATGCTTGAATGCTTGGTGAAAATAAAAAATTCTCTGAAAAAGTACAGTTAAAATATAGGGCTCAAAATATATTTGATAGTGTCCTCAAATAATTTAAACTAAAAAACTTAAATCCAAGTAAAACTAAAGAAAAACAGAAGAACAGAAAGAAACAGAAAGAGGTGCTCTGTGTACCTCCATCTTAGAGAACAGCTCGCTGGGTTGGGTGTGTAGCGACGGTGGATTTCCTGGACAGGCAGAGACCTACCTTTGAGGAAGGCACCTGCTCTTCTGGTTATGCCTTGCATTGACCCGGCTGTCACATGCAGCACAAGGTGTGCTTTAGGTCACCCAAGCTTTGGAGGCAGTCCTGCTTGTTGCTCCTCAGACAACCAATGCTGATTCACAAAGACATAGGAATTCATATGAAAACAACACACACTGAAAACAAGGAACTGATTTGTCATCAAAAGTTTCTTACTTAGAAGATAGCAGATTTGAATGAGTCTATGATGAATTTTGCCTACCTTCAAAAAATACCAATCTCAATAACTATTCAAAAGACTTGAAAAAGAAGGTGTGACCATTGGACCGATTATGTCACCTTGAGGCAAGCAGGAACCACACCTGTATTAGGGTTTGGGAATCATGACTAGATTGGGAATTAAGAACCAACCTGGATTAGAGTGTGAGTGATCTGTGGGCTAGCGAATGAGAAAAAGAGCACCCACCCAGTTGTGGGAGGCCCAACTGGGAACTCAAACTGTATAAAAGAAAGGTAGAAGAAAGACTGTTAGAACTTTTTCCTCTGGGAAAGCTCTCTTCTTCCCAATTGTCTACAGATGCCAACTTGCTA
This sequence comes from Ctenodactylus gundi, assembly GCA_004027205.1. Taxonomy (NCBI): domain Eukaryota; kingdom Metazoa; phylum Chordata; class Mammalia; order Rodentia; family Ctenodactylidae; genus Ctenodactylus; species Ctenodactylus gundi. The sequence continues at coordinate 462,981 of PVKB01000348.1, forward strand.
CATGCACATATCTTCATCACAGATGCGCTCCAGTTTCAACTTGTACGTATCTGCCTGTCCCTGATCTTCAGTCTCTGGTCTTCACCACTGTTCTTTGAACAACTGAGACCCACAGCAGACTCTCACCGGCTACCCTGCAGTTCCAGACAGGAGTTCTACTTAGCAGCTGAGCAGCCATTGGACGTTCCAGCTCTTGCACGAGCAGGCCACCATCTTGGACTATCTCTATCCTCAGATTTGTGAGTCTTCCAAATAGATCCTTTTTGTTATAATTTTTGTAAATTCTTTCTTTGGAAAGAACCCAAACTAATACAGAAAGGCATTGTCTAGACTGACTTGAAACATTGAGTGTATGTCCGTGTCACCAATGGACCAGGGGCACAGAAGAAAATACATACAAACGTACATATACTGATCTTGAAAAAAAATGTTGCCAAATCAAACTTCACAATGTATTATTTAAAAAATAAAGATTTATTCCAGAAATATATGACATTTCAAAAGGAGGAAAAGATATTATTGTAGTGTATACTGTGTTAGGACAATAAGAAGATGGTAGCACAGATGCAAGGAGGGGAGACACAAAATTCAACACTTGTTTGTGGAATTGGGAAAAAGAGGACAACCTGCAGCTCATGTGAATGCTAACAGTCAGTCTATAGAGACGTTGGGTTCAGAATAGGACAGAACAGCCTTCATCCAAAATGTCCTCTGTTCACTAGCTAAAAACATAAGAAAAATGAAGTGCTAGACATACAAGGAGGAAGAGATAACACCATCTTTATTTGCAAATGTTAGCATTGTTTAAATAATACATTCAGAAGAATCTTTGGATAAGCCACGAAAACGAATACATGAGCTTGGAAAATTGGAGAATACATAATCTACATTACAAAGGCAATAGCATGCCTATATCAGTAAATAATGTTGGAATATAAAATAGGGATCACCAGACTTTTGTTTCTGGCCGTGGGAAGCAAGTGACCCAGGATCATCCTCTTTCTTCAGTATACACTGAAGAACCACCAGGCACCATAAAGATCACAGCTGTCAGATACTGGACTGAAGGCAACACAAGAACATGACTTCCAGTGGAGGAGCAGAAAGTGAGATGAGCTCACTTATTGCCAGACTTCTTTCCCTCGAGATTATCCCTAGACTGTGGCTTCCAGAGGCGTTGGCCAGGTAGAATACAACAGGGGTTCCCAACACCCAGGAGGCGGAGTGATGTCAGTCTGTGCCTTGGAAGGTCCCAGCTGCTGGGACAGATGAGCAGTGAGCAGGGGGTGAGTAAAGCGCAAAGCTCCACCTCCTCTGCTCAGCTGCTGCTGAATTCTAATGCCAGTGCTGATCTGACAGGAAGTAGGGCTTTGCTCCAGGTACCCCTCCTGCTGCTGCTCACCACTTCACAGCTATCCTCCAACAACCAACTGCAGAACAAGTCCTCCCCCGTGTCTCTTGCGCCCTTGGGAGAATGTCTTCAAGTGAACTGACTCATGATATCAAAATGTTGGGAGGCCACTGAAATGTAGGACTCTTGAGGAACTGAAGATACAAGAGACTGGATTCAGGAATCACAACATAGCTGCACTGTGTGTGTGTGTCAGAGCTCTCAAGATGGAGAGACGTGGCTTAGAGGAGCATTAGGAGTCTTCTTAGGATTCTCCTTGAGTCTTTGGCCAAAAATTCACACTGCGTATATACAGGGTGAAGCCCCATGGTGCTGAACAAGAACAACTTCTGAGAAAAAAATAATTTCCTGGAAGTGAAAAGAAAATTCTCAGAGCTTATGTAGGACCTGGGATCATTAAGTTTTCTTTAAGCCAGAACAGAGAGACATTGTTGAACTCCTGGGGCATTTAATAAAGACCTGGAATGGGCTTTATTTTGAAAAAAAAAATAGGACTTAGTCCCAGGATAGAGGGTTCTTGTAGTTTTCTGTGGGTGCAGTGGGGTGAGAGATTAAAAATAACCCATAGAAGGGTAAATAATTCACTAAAACCTGAACACCAGGTACAGCCCAAACTTCTAAAAAAAAAAAAAAAACGTAAGAAAATCCAGCATTTAGCAACACTGGAGAGGAAAAGGTATCTACCTGAAAGAGCTGTAGGTCTTAGCCAGCAGCAGTGATGGCAGAAATAGGTTGATTCCGGGTTTCTGTGCTGAGAGTTGGGTGAAGAAGAAGGGTGATTTTGGAATATCTACTTGGAGGCAGGATCCGGACATTGAGTGATGTGAAAATGCCCGGGTGGCTCCAGAAGTAGGGAAGAAACATTGGTGTGCACCAAGCGAGGTAGACATGTCAGGACCGCAGTGACAGGGGATAGGAGAAAGGATGAAATAGCCCAGGGAAACAGGTAGGGGGCAGGTAAGACCAGAAAACCTGTTGGGGTCTCCGGGGTCACTGACCACTGTTGGCCACCTGCGAAGTCTACGGGAGCAGGATCTCCAACAGCTGTGAGTACCACGGATGTCACAAAATATCATCCGGGAGACTGAATCATTGTAGCAGCTCATTTATTGTCGGTGGGTGCCAGACTTACAAGCAATTGAAGGGAGGAGGGTCAGCCAGTGTAATAGGGCATTCACTGATTGGAGGAATTTGGGGATCTGAAAGTTGCCTAATTTGCATGGCGGGTGTTTTGAAACCGGATCATGTGATTTCTGGTAAGGGTCTTAGAGCAGGGGAAAATTAGGAGTTTGAGTAGGGTGAAACCTGAGCTGTGGACCTGGAATAAGAGACAGGGGCTCCATTTCTACCAGTCTCAAGAGGAGATCAGAGAAGAGATTATCGGGGTTTGAGCCACCTTCTACCTTCCGTTATCCCTACCCGTCAGAGTCACACAAAAACCTACCAGAGTACTGTGTTCCCAGAAAGGAACACCTAAAGGTATGTGATACACCTGAGTTATGAAAAATGAGCTAGCCTGGGGACACTAGGACTGTTAAGAAGTGCAGAAGTGATTATTCTCTCTATGCCAGTGCTCGTGGTGGTAAGCGATGACATTAAGAACTGAGCTCACCTGTCACCGTGGAAACAAATCAAGAGCAAGAGTTGACAACACTCAAATCATCAGAAGCCTGGTAGGTTAATTGAACATGGAGGGTCAGAGTTGGAGGGAATCAAGGGATGTGATGGGGAAAATTATGGAGATATATCTATTTGAGCATGGTTTCTCAAGAAGGTAAGTAGGCAGCCTACAAAGGTAATGCCAATCTGTTCAATCAGAAGAATGACAAACGATGACCACAAGACTGAGGGGAGTTGCCATTGTAAAGTCAGATCCTTGAACCAAACAAATTGATAATGCAGAACCCAGTGACAGAGGAAAGATTGGTCCCGGGAGAAAGGAGCCTGTGATATCATGATAGATGGAGTGATAATGATCCACCAGTCCTTCCCTACAGGGACCTATGTCCAATACAGCACAGTAGTGAAAGGGGGATACTTATGTGTGTTAAAGAGTTGCTGAATAGGTGGTCCTAGTTGACACTGGTACTGGAAAACTTGGCATCATCTTGATCCCCTCTTGGGGGTCAGGCAAAAAGTGAGCCCTGGCCCAGTCTAGCTCATGTCAAACTCATGGGACCAAAACCAAAACACAACCACACCCTGGATATGCATCTGGACACATATTTGTAGTTAGCACAATTCCCATATTGGTTTAATGACTTTGAGGGGAGAGCCATGGTGGTGGGAAAAGTCAAGTGAAAACCTACTCAACTGCTCCCCACACATGCACCAGCAATGCAATCAATCAAAACCAATACCACACCCTAAAGAGACTGGTATAAAATGCTGCTGCTTTGAAAGACTCAAAGACATGGCTCCCATTATATCTCCCTTTACTTCACCAGTGCAGCCCCTCCAAAGACAAATTAATCCTGGAGGAAGAGACCAGATGGCAACAGATTTAACTCCACAGTAGCAGTTGCTTTCCCAGTGCAGAATCTGCTGGAGCAGAGTACCTTAACCTTGGCTGTACGGTATGCAGCTACTAATTGCTGGATACTCTCCATCCTTATCAAAGAACAGGATCAGAAATACTCCATGATCTCCCGGGATGGACCGGAGTGTACATTTATGGGTTTGAACCAGACTATGACAACTATTTCGTTCTCTGCTCTTACATTATTTCTAAAAGATTTGGGCCTCCTGGACACCCTCAGAGCATTACTGATTTAGGATCTCACTTTTAGAAGGTCATAGTATTTCACACATCAGCATGAAAGCAAGAGTATCTGTCTTTTCATCCTCTCTAATACTCGCCTTTATCACTCACTAGTAAGAAAAAAATAGATTTCATTCGGAAGTTTTAGACTCTTGGCAAGTTGTGTATAGATTGTTTGAGTTTCTCCCCCAGTGTGCTTCCTGTTCATTAACACTGGCCATTTTTATATTTGATTGTGGCTTTGTTCTTAAATTAAAAAGAGACTTTGTATGTTAGGAAGATTAATCTAGAATCGATCAGATCTTAGAAATTCATTTTGTATCTATCAAATCTTACCAATTGTCTCCAAAACCTCTAGTATGCTTGCTGACTTCTCTAATGATTCCTCTTCTGTACATCTCATTAGAACTTGGATTCCACTCTTGTTATTAAACTCAAGTCACGGCCTTCATGTCCTAACAATGCCCAACCTCCACACTATCAAACTGATTGCACAATTTTCTGTCTTCACCTTCTTCAGCTCATTTATTAATCCTTTATTTAACCCATTCCAGGGCTCAGGTTTTTAAGCTGTGAATATGAAATACCACCACTTTCTTCACAAATGTGTTGTAAAACATAGCATTCATGCACAGAAGAAAGCGTCGCCCCGCTGTGACTACAGGTTGGAAGCTTACGTTTCTGCTTTTTCTGTATCCAGAACCACAGAAAAGTGCCACCGAGCGGAGCAAGAAGCAGAAGAGATGTCTCAGTTACTTTCTCATTGCTGGGACTGAATACTAATTGTACACAATTTAAGGAAGAAAAAATTTATTTTAGCTGCCAATTTTAGAAGGTCACAGTCCGTACATGGGTGACGGGCAATGGTAGAAGTGCATGGCGGAACCGTAGCAGAAGAGCTCTTCATGGCATGGCAGACAAAAATCCCAAGGAATCCCTGTCCCAGTAATCTGCACCCTCTAGGTGAAGCCTCAGTGCTCGGTCCCTTCAAATCAGGCCCCACCCCTTCCAAATACACGAGGCTTTGGGAGGGGATATTGCAGATCCAAACCATAATGAGGGATTGACACAGACCCAGCATTCTCTGTCAGCTGAGATAATCACACCTCATAGCAACATGAGCAAACATGAAAAGTAATGGTAATAACCATGGAAATCATGACCCTCATTGAGAGCTTACCATGTCCCAAACACCCTGCCAAGTGCTTTGGCAGAAGGGATGCAATATAAGCAGAGCACTTAGCCCTCTTGGCATCAGCTAGTGTGCTATCTGTAATATTCTTATCAGCATGGTTACCAAAGTTTTATAGGCACCATCTTACCAAACAAAGCTAGACAGCCATCCTCCCCTTCCAGGCAGGTGGTTGTGAAATAGGAACTAAGCTAGGTATCCTGTCTCCTGTGAAGAGGTCTGGTAAAGTCGTCTCTTCTTTGTTCATAGTCATCGGGGACCACAGGGAGCCTCTCGGAAGTTCTGCTAAGTCTTTGCAAAGAATTGGAGGCTCAGTGGCAGAGCACCCCCCCCCCCACGTGTTTGTCCCTCCTTAGATCAACCTTGTATTTAAAAGGCAAAACATGTCACCCAGACGCTGGGATCCTGTCTGTGAACAAATCAGATGAACAATTCTGGCTGCCCTTCCACCCAGTGGCTCCGCTCATTGCAGACACTTGTCTGGCCCCTGACCCCAGCTCTCTCCCTTGAGAGAAAAGACCTGCATTTAATAGGCTCGCTTCCCTGGAAGAGGGGGTGTTTAGAAATCTCCCGTTCAGTGTAACCTGTGTGACCCAAGAAAACACAGCCCTTTCTTGGTTCTCTGCTGTGGGGAAACTTGGGTAGAGCACTGGCCCAGAAGTGAATTTGTAGACACAAAGAGGAGAGGCAGATATTAAACTCATGCCAGGAGGACAAAAGTCAGACTCATTAAGGAGAGAAACCAGATCATTAAAGCCCAAGATGAGCTTGAGTGACCTTACAAGATCACAGAGGAAATGAAGGAAGAGATTAAAAAGATGAGAAAAATAAGATAATAGAAACAGAGGGCTAACCACGAAGAGCCGGTCCATGAATAAAAGCTGCTCCTGACAAAGGACACCCTAGGTATTAGCAGGCTGTGGGGACAGAAGGTGCTAAGAAAGCTCGCCTGACCTTCAGAGTGGACCTGTCTTCTGGAGGAGAGGTCCACGGCCTCAAGAAAATGTTAATGAACAGATTCAGGCTCCGAGACCATGCTTGCAATTTTTTAAAAAATAATTTCACAATCCAAAGAATGTCTTTGAGCTCACCTCCAAAGAAATGAGTACCAGGTAGGTTGGTCTAAAATATCTCTCCGGCTACACTGAACTCCAAGAGACCACAGGTAGGGCTGGGGCATAAAGTGTGTGGGTTAGGAGTCACAGATGTGAGTGGACACAGCACGTGTCTCACTTCTCAGCTTCTCCAGAAGGTCATCATGTGCTGCTAAAGCTCATAACTCGCAAGAGACAGCTCCTAATATCCTGTATTCAGGATGCAATTCCAAAGGGAGACTCAGAACCTTGATTAAGGATGAACCAATGACCCTCTCCAGCAGGTGACCTGATTTCTCCTTCTATCTGAAGCTAAGATCTGGTGGCATCTGTCCCTAAGCTTAGCACATTATTTGGAAGGGGAAGCACATGTTGTGGACATAGGACATAGTTTTCTGTGATTTCCAACTAGGAACAGAAATCTAGTACCCACTGACATAGGGGGCTGAGCAAACCAGTGTGTTGTGTGGACCAGACTGGGTCGGTGAGGCTGCAGTTGGGGACGGTCATGAACCATGTAGAAGGGCTAATTCCTACAAAGACTGGGGTTTAATCTAGCAGCCTGGAGGGAAACTCACTACTCCAGGGATCCCAAACCCTCCTGGGTGCCCGCTCTCCCACATGGTCTCAGCACGGCTGTTGATCCTCAGCTCCATCACAGCCCCGTATCCAAAGAAGAGGGCTGTGAGGACAGAAGCTGCGGAGGTAGGCACAGGGCATTTACAGCTGTGTCAAAGCACATGAGAAAACCAATGGAAAAGTTATCCTGTTCTCCAAAAAACCCCAAGCATGCTCAAAGCCCAACGTGCAAGGCCTGCCAGAGCCCACCATCATTTGTGTGGCAGTTTTGACCCTCTCCCCATCTGGACTTTGGATGTCATGACACTTCCCCCAAAGTCGTAATTGGTCAAAAACTTTGTCTTGACAGGTGGATTGAACCAAGTATCCCATTGGTCCATGCCTCTCATCAATCTCCAACCTTGGATCCTCCCATAATCCCCAAATCCTAGAGCCATAGAGACCCAGCACTTATTTCTAGGGAGGCTGCTAGGCTCTCTCACTGTTTCACTCTGAATGTTGTATTCTTTGCTTGTTTGTTTGAGACAGGATCTCACTCTGTATTCTAGACTGGTCCAGAAGTCACTATGGAACCCAGGTTGACCTTGAACTATTGGCAATCCTCTTGCCTCAGTGCTAGGATTATAGGTATGTGCCACCACACCCAGCTATATGGTGCTAGGGAATCAAACCCAGGGTCTTGGGCGTGGTGGGCAGACACTTTAAAGGCTGAGCTATTCCTCCAGCCCCTGAGCGTCATATTCTTGTTCTCAATAAATGTTTCTCTTATGATCTGAGAGACCTACTCAATTCTTTGGTATAACAGGAACCTGGATACAAACCACTGGTAACAAAAGGACTGGTCAGAAATCTGTGAGGACATATCTGCCCGCCATACCATTCTCAGGAAACAAGTCATATACTCAGCTGTGGTCCTTTGGGCGTCCATGAGGCAAGACTCAACTACCAGCACCCTCGGGTTGGTGTGTCACCCATATCTTCACCATGTCAGTATACGCCTGATCTTTTGTTTGACTCTCTCTGTTCATAACTCCAGTGTCTCAAGAGTCCCTTTATTTGTAGCATTGCCAACCCACCTTTTCCTCTGTCTTTACAGGTGACTTCAAACTGACATTCTGTGTTGATATTTTTCTGATTTGATATTTCACTGCAAAGATTTTTATTTTTTTAGAGTTAGAGCAATTCAGCCTTGGCCATAATTAAGCAATGGCTCATTGATTTATCCAGTGCTGTAAATATGCCTTCTATTCTCACTTAGCATGTTAGTTCCTAATGAGTTTATCCTTAAAGAAGTATTTAAGTATGACAGAAGTCATTTCAAAGAACCCCGAGGCCTCTCCGCCCATCCGCGCTTCCCCAGAATGAGCTAGGTTATTCATAATTCAGATATGACTCGGTGCTTTATCTCCTGCTATTCTTCTGACAAGATTCTGAAACGACTGGGATCGAAGCAGAGCGACGTACTCTGGTTTTTGTAAGTGAAACAGCATTCCTAATTCCTAATAAATCAAGTCTATTCTGGCAGTTAGCAAACACTCCACTCTCCCACACTGTGTCATTTAATGAGGAAACTGCTGCTCTTTTTAATGAAGCCAAAATGACAGTGGGAAGCACAGTCATATCTCCAGAAAGGGGGGTGGGGGGAATGTTAATTACAAAATAGTTCCCATGGCAATGGCTCCATAAACGAAGCTGAGAAAAATGACTGTCCTTTGTCTCTGTTAAAGAGACTTAGGGATCTGAAAAGCAACGTGACGATTTACTTTTGGTGTCATATTGCTACTTTTAAGTTTCTCTTTATAAACTGATGGCTGGAACCAAGAGAGGGGCAGGAAACATGAAAGAGAGTGAAGAAACCTTCTCATCTTGTCTGACTCTCTCTCCTTTGCTTCTGCATATCTGAGAATCCCTCCATTCCCTGGGCTGTTTGTTCTATTAGTGAGTCCTAACAGATGTGGCTGACCCCCAGTGACATAGGCAGGGTCTTAGCTCTGAGATTGCTGTGGGCCCCGGGGAGTAACATTGGCTTCATCCCCCATCAGCCTTCTATGATCTATGAGCAGTTTAGATTTTCATAAGTACAAACTTCTTTTTGTGTTGACTGCCCGTATCCAATTCTCTTTGTGAGGGAATTTCAAATAAAACTCTAGATTCCAGGGCTGCACTGTGGCTCCTCAACTGGCAAGCCAATTACAGTTCCCATGCCCTGGAACTAGTGATTGGCTCGGAGATGGCCAGGTGACTTAAAAAGGCACTTCTCAGGACCAGTGAGATTCAAGCCTTGAGTTTGACTGACTGAGCAGGTGTCCTCAGTGGATATGTAGCCAGAAATTCCTACAGCCATCTTTAGTATCCTGAAAATGTTTAATGGTGAATTTGAAAAAGTTAAGCTCTTCGTTCCTGGTCAGTGTAGCAAACATATTGACTATTGCCAATAACTATATTTTGGTTTTACAAATGTCTTTTTTTTTCCCTAGGTCTAGAAATTGAAACCAGAATATTCTCACTAACCTACATTCCCAGCATTTTTTTTTTAAACAAGATCTCAATAAATTGTCCGGCTGGTCTCAACTTGCAGTCCTCCTGTTGTTGATATTATTTATTCTGTTTGCTCTGGGTTTAATTTGTTCTTCTTTCTCTAATGCCTTCAGGTATAAACCTAAATCCTTAATACAGGCATCCCTTCTCTAAGATGAGCACTCCCTGCTACAGGCTTTTACTCTGAACATTGTCTATGTTTTGACATGATTTTCATTTTCCCTCACTTCAAAGTACTGTCTAATTTTTTTCTGACTTTCTCTCTGATCCATGTAGCATTTAAAGTATGCTGTTGGATATCCAAGCAGCTGGTGTGCCTTCCCAGCTCTAATCCTGATGATTTCTAGTTTAATTTTGTAATGGCCTGGAATGGATCTGGGGAGCAGGCCCCAGGGAGAGCTCAAGCCTCAGCCCCAAAGACTGCTGGTTGCCTCTACCAAACTGTACCACGGGAAGGTTTCTTCTCATCTCTTGACCTGCCCAGTGATTTCCTGAGTTCATGTTGAGTAGGATAGCAGGTGTGAATTCCTCACCAGTCTGTCACTCTCAGGAATCCTTTGGGAAGCTTGGCTTTTAGCACTCTGTCAGACTTTGTTCACCAGTCAGCTGTGTCTGCCCCAGGTGAGCAAGAGCTTGTGTGTGCCTCTTCTTAGAAATTCTTTCACTTCCTTTTTTTTTTTCTTTTCTGTTATTCCCCAGCTGAGATAAAATTCACACAACAAAAATTTAACCATTTTAAGGTCTACAATTTGGTGGCATTTAGTACATTTTAGTATTGTGCGACCCTCACCCATAATTTGCTTTGAACACTTCCCTCCCCCCCACGATGTTTTGTAGGTAGTCACTCCTGTGCCACTCACTCCCCAGTCTCTGGCAAGCAACAGTTTGCCTTTTGTCTCCATGGATTTGCCAGTTCTTGACATTTGAAATCACACAATTCAAACGAATTCGTCTAATTTGTAGTCTCTTGTATCTGGATTATTCTTCAGATTTTAGAGTGCTTGCTTGTTCTGCATCCTGAGCTCTCTGGTGGGGTTTGGTGAAGTCACAGTTTTGCAGATTGCCTGGCATCTTACTGTGGTTGTCAGGATGTCCTATCATCTCTCCCCCACTCTAGGCAAAAGTAAAGCCCAACACATTCTCTTCCACAGACTTCCCAAGCTCTATGTCCTCTCCCTAAATCACTAGATTTGCTATTATTAAGCCCTGAGCTCTTGGGTGTCTTGTGTTTTGGTGGCGGTAGTAGGGAGTGTTTATACAATCTTTATCAAAAATATTTCTCCATTTTTACAAAATCATAGTCAAAAGTAGTATCTGATAGATGTCTCATATACTTGAAGGTGTAGAAATATATTTAATGGATTACACATATTTCAATGTCAGGGAAATATTTCTTTTCAAAACCCATGTTGGCTTTTATCACATACGAGGCAATGTAAAACTTGTCATGAGTTCTTTATTCTTGGTTGCTCAGAATCTAAATTTAACTTCAGTCAAACTAATTATACATTCCTGGGATATTGATTTCTTCCCTCTTTCTAAAGGATTCCTGATTTTTCCTTTAATCTTAATTTCCTGGAAAAAAGTTGTGAAACAAAATGTATTTACTCTGATATTAAATGTTTGTATTTTAATATTAATGTGTGCCAGTTGTACAATAATTTATGGAAACTGAAAAATACAATGTTATAAAACCATCATGGCCATAATCCCAAATAACTCCTTTTAGGACTGTATTTTCTCAAGAAATCTGTGATTGATTATAATAACTGCAGTAAAACAGGGGTGCACGTCATATGAAATATGAGCTGTTTATAAGTGATAAGAACAGTAGGAAGTGATTCTCATTATTATTATTATTGGTACTATTATTATTTCGACTTTTTCAGCAGTACTGGGAACTGAACCCAGGGCCTTCATACTGAGCTCATCCCCAATCCTTTACTTGGCATTTATTTTTGAGACAGTTTTCACTAATTTGACCAGGCTGGGCTCTAACTCAGAATAGCTCTACCTCAGCCTTCCAGAATGTGAGGATTACAGATGAATATGTACCACCATGCCTGTATTTTATTTTTGTATTATTTATTTGCTGTTTGGTTTGAATGTGAAAGCACAGTTTGCCTTTCTTTCTTTCTTTCTTTCTTTTCTTTTCTTTCTTTCTTTCTTTCTTTCTTTCTGTATTTATTTTTGGTTTGGTTTTCTTCAATTTTATAGACCAAACCCAGAGCCCTGTGCGAAGTAGGTAAGCCTTCTACCACCAAGTTACATCACAGCACCCACAACCTACATCATAGAAAGCAAAAGAAAGATTGTGACAATGACAAATGAAAGAACGCATGTGTATAGATAAATGTAATCTGAAGTGTAGCTAGCTTCAAGTACTTAGATAATCCATACTGAATTAAACAGTGGTCACTGCATGCTCCTGTCCACTGCCTGGCAGAAGGCTTTTTTTTTTTTATGAGGAATGTCTTTCCTTTACCCCAATACACCTGGAATTTATCAAATAATTCTTTGCCAGTCAGAATTCGCACAGAGAGGCTCCGCTGTATGTGGAGGCAGCAGGCTCTTGTGAATGAACCGTAAGATGCTCTCTGATTCTGAGATGCTTGGGCCCAATTCTCACTCCACTTATGATTTCAAACTTCTCTCAGAGCCCCAAACATAACAGATAGATCAATGTCAAGATAAATTAAACACATGAGGTTTCTTATAAACAATGTCTCTGTACAAGATGAGCTTGGCTTTTAATTCTATTATATAAATTCTATTAAAGAATGTTTCTAAGGGAAGAAGTTACGGTGAGGATTATTAAAGATGATTTCTATGGTTCAGATCTGGAATGTCCTCCAAAAGCCTCACATATTTGGATGTTAGGGATTACCTGATGGATTTCATGTGTTGTTAGGAGGTAGTGCCTGGAAGGAAGGGGCACATTACTGAGGGTGTGGCCTGGAAGGGGGCATTCTTGCCCTGGCTTCTCCTCTAACCCCAGTCCTTCTCCATGCAATTCCCTGAGCAGCTGCTCTCTGCTAGACCCTCCAGCCATGCCGCCACTGCTGGCCAATTGTGAATGAACCGAGACCTCTAAACTGTGACTTAAAATAAACCCTTTCACTCTTTATTTGTGGGTGTTGGGTATTGCTTCATAGCAAGAAGATATCTAAGGTAGTGAATATTTTCAAAGTCGAGTCAAAGAGATCTCTTAATAACTTCCTTTTCTTTTAAATTAGAATTATGATCCTCTTAACTATGCTTATATTTATGGTCATTCCTCACGAACCTTTCCTTGATAGCTTTATGTAATTCTTATTCACTCTGGAACTCTTTTTGATCATTATTTCTAATTCTTCAGTTCAGCTGGGTGAGCACTTTTCAATAGTTGAAAAACCTGCACACAAAAATCTTTGCAACTTTTCACTCTGGAACACTGTCATTGTCCAAAGGCACGGTTCCATCTTCTATTGTAAAGGAGATATTTGGGGCTGGAGTCATTATTTGTTTTCATGTATAATTCAGGGAGGCTTAACTGCCAGATTTTCTAGAATTGCAGAGGATGAAATCGGGAGTGGAGGATTTGAAAGTCAATCTAAGCATTTGAAAGTAAAATCATATAATGAGGGAAAGGGGTTTCAACAAAAGATCCTTTTCAGACAGGCTCAGTGCACGCGCTTAGAAATTTAGAGGAACGTTGCAAGAGTGTGGACAATGAGAATCTTGAGTACACCTGCAGCTCTTGAGGGCAGGGGTGAAGTCAAGGTTATTCCATGGGCAGCACTGTCTGGTCTAGTAAGGTTGTTTTTAAATCATCTGATAATTGCAGAGATCTAGGATATTCTGCTTAGTAAATTTGTATGATGTAGCCTTGCCTAAGGCCATAGACGTACTTCATAATTTTTAAAAACCAGCAACTCATGAATAAACAATGGATCTAAAGCAAAGCACCTCAGGCTAGAGATTCAATTCAGAGCCAGCCACGCCCCTGACCCATTTCCCTCTGCTGGTAAAGAAAAAAAAAAAAAAATCAAATTCTCTCCTATAGCCAGTGTCTCTCATTTGGAACTTGAAATGTGTTCTTCCTCAACCTTTCAGATTACTATGTAATCTTACAAAGATAAAGAAAACAATGAGTTCATTGTATAATAGTAAGTGAGTCAAAATAATAATAAACAAAGCTTTTCCAGGCTTTGCTTTATTCCCAGTGCTGAACTGAAACCGTAGGAGTGACAGCCAGCCGGTTCCATGTGTCTTTGGAGCAGGAAGAGTTCCCGAGGTGAGAAGCCTGAGTTGGCCGCCAGTTCTAGGACTCTGCAAATGGCTCCCAGTGCCTTAGCAGGGAAGAAGGATGTTAGCCCACAGCTTTTGCGAGCCGCAGTAGTAACCCTAGAGGGGGAAAGGTCTGCAATTTTACTGATAAAGCACTGGAGAACTTGCTTCACTGGTCATGGAAATTAAACCAAAGCTACAGCATGAATGGCACAAAGTTTGAAGGAAGAAAAATGGGAAAGGATGTCAGCTTGGGAAGAAGCCGAGGGGCACACAACTCTAACGGGGAAGATCAGACTGGCCCACTGACGTAAAGGAGACTAACTGTCGTGGTTACTTGTTTATTGTTGGGATAGAATACCCAACCAACAACTTAAGGGAGGAAAGATTTATTTTAGTTCAAGGTTTCAGAAGGTTTCATGCCGTCCGTTCATGGACAGCTGGCACACAGCAGAGTTCTACTCAGAGAAAAGCTCTTCACGGCATGGCAGACAGAAAGCCAAGTGAAGGAGAAGCAAGTTGATGTCTAAAGACTAGGACAAAGGCCATAGTTTTCCCAGGAAGAAGATGTAATGTTTCTTCTTCCTTTTCTTTAATTCAAGCTGCCACTTGAAATGCCCACAGCAAAGATGGGTGCTCTTCTCTCGTTTCCTGGCCCACAAGTCAATTGCACGTGCCTTAAAGCTATGCCCTGGGCATTTCCTAATCTCAACAAGTTGACATACTCCCTCCAGGTGGAACCCCGAGCATCTGTCCCTCCCAGTTAGGCCCCACCTCCTAACGGCACACAGTTCCATAGGGATCCCACTATATCCAGATCCATGCGGCTTTAGGGGGACACTCCAGATAAAACTTTAGCACTAATTTTTACGGCACCAGTGTGTAGGATAGGGTTTGGTAATTTTCCATTGAGTAGTGAATATAATATTTATTTTGAGACCTCTTCCTTGTATTTTAGGGGATTTCCTTATGTGTGTAGGATATGGATTAAGGGCCATCCTCAGACATTATGGCACCTGCCCCTCTTGCTGTTACAGCATGCCTGGTCCTGGCAGTAAAAGTGGAAGAATCAAGGAAGGGTGCATTTCATATGCTGTTAACAAAAAACACGGTGGGGAAAAGGCGTGTCTTCACCTTTAGTGGGTAACAAGTCATGGATTAAGGCCTGATTAAGTCCTGCTTTTTGCCCCCATGAGGAGAGTCCCTGTCTTATTTCATTGCAATGAGACTCACTTTGGTTATTGGCAATTGCTTCCTGGGGAGCCTCTCAGAGATAAACAGAGAAGGCAGTAGAAGCCCCCCCAGGGCTTCCACTTCTTTCTAAACTTAAAACCAGTAGCGGAGAGTAGAGCTTTGTAACTTATTTATTTTTCTTTTTAACCTAAAATGTAAGTTATTCATTTGACAATTTGAGATATCAGGTTTCTGCTACAGCTTTCTCAAGACATGCCAACAAGTTAATTTAAATTTGTCCTCATGTTAAACTGCATTTATTGGTCCTCAGATCCCGGGAAGTGGAGCCTTAGGACCTCATGATTTTTAATCAAGGAAGTACTTGAGGCTTGACCAAATGGCTTACATTATTTTATAATAGGATCTTCATCAGAAATGCGCTAGAGCCAGCCCAGCCCAACATGCAGCAGCTTATAAAAGAAACTTCTGAAATTTTCAAGGGATCTGGTAAGCTGTTTGTTATTATAACTATTACTATTAATAAAATGATTTATCTGGGTCCAGTGGTACAGGCCTGTAATCCCAACACTCTGGTAGACTGAGGGAGGAGGACTGCAAATTTTAGCCCAGTCTGGGCACCTAAGTAGCGAGACCCTGTCATAAAATCAAAACTAAAGATTGGTAGATGACCCAAACTTATCTCTTCCTAAATAGTGTACTACAGATTAATTTTTGTCATTCATGGTTATTTATGTCTATTTTATCTGTGTAATGGCAACGTCATCTCATAGAGTTAAATATTATTTTAACCTAGGATAAATTTTCTTCTCAGTTCTACATTCAGTGATGTTGGCAGAGGATTTACACTAGAGGAATAGGCACATGCTGCAAACCAAGGCTCCTACCCCATCACCCAAATCATCCAGTGAACTCCACTCTCATACCACGCCACAATCAGGGCACAAGTTTACAATTCTAGAGGTACATTTGTGCTCTGAAACCATGCCTCCTTGGCTCCATCGCAAACTTGCTGCCACCATAACAATTTCCAGGTAGGATTCTTAATTTCTGCAGCTAATCAATAAACCTTAAAACAGGCAAAATTGAGTGTCATTTCTTCTGTATTAAGAGTCAAAAGTTGATGACAAGAAGGGCCAAAATAGTCAGGACTTTAAGACAAGCAGATAGTCAGAGACTGAGAAGTGGTTTGATTTTATTTTATTTTTAACACTGTTTGTCAAAGATGGGCTCCACAAACTTCTTACGAGCACAGGTTTCTGCAGAGGTGTAGTGTATAAGACAGGCACAAGCAGAACAGCTCTGTGACATCATGAAAGGGCCACAGTCCACTGGCTCTATGTCTCTTTTCTTACCTCAGTAGGACCTAGAGAAGAATTCTTCCCTCTCAGGGTGTATAGCTTGGAAGTCTGTCGCGGAGTAGTGAACACAAGAAAAGAATAGACAGCCTTGATCTAGAGGTACAACACGACATAACAGGCCTGCCTCCTTTCACCAAAGGAGTTTTCCTTGGAAGCTGTTTGCAGAAGCCCTAGGGTTCACAGCAACTTGTAGTTACCCACAGTGAGGATCAGCTTCCATGGAAAAGAAGTGTTTTGCTGGGTCCCGTGGCCCAGGCCTATAATCCCCCCACGCTGGGAGGCTGAGGCAGGAGGTTCAAGAGATTAAGCCCAGCCTGGGCAGTTTCACAATTGAATGAGGTGCTGTCTTAAAATAAAACACTTTAGAAAAAGGGCCAGCGATATAATTATGTGTGAAGGTCCCAGGTTCAATCCCTACAAAAAAGAGAGTTTTGTTGTGTGATTCCTCACCCCAGGGAAGCAGCCTCGTTCCTGTCCAGTAGCAAAGCCATGCCCTACATTCAGCATCTTCCATTGCAAGTGGGCAAATGAGCGTAAGAGCCCAGAAAATATGGAGGGGAGGCTTAAAAGTCCTGTTCAAATGGGTCGCCACTACCCCAGGGGGAAAATCCTGGTTTCCTTAATCATCCTAACAAAGTCAATTAGATCACAAATGAACGTTGCAGTTCAGGCTTCTGGAAAAATGACCCTTCATTCACATAGGCCAGCAGATCTATAAGTGAAGGAAAGCCAACTACGAATTCTCTGCAGAGGGGGAATAATCACATAAATGTGTGGAATCTTGTCGACTCTGGCATGTCCCCTTTCGTGAGAGTCATCATAAAAGCCATATATGAGGTTAATTTGTGGGCTTCATGTTTTTTTTTTTTTCAGTTCTGCAATAGCCTCTAATCCTGTCCTCTTAAAGCTATAAGCAGAGTCAGCCTACATTTCCTTCCTAATTATCCATGTGTACTTGACTCACGACTTACATTTTCTCGGCCCATTCTGAAGCATTCCTGTATATGGAAGTAACCACAGTTGGATATTTTGCAGATGTGTTTATTTTCTTTGATTCTCCCTGGGCCTCTTGCACCAAATTTGCATGTATTTCCCGGTGAGCTCTGTGCTCTGTAGCTGCTCAAAACTCAGACTCACCCTCTTCATGACTATGTCAGCATCTATGAGCTTGGACCCCTCTCTCTTCTTGACCCACAGCCCCCACACTCCGATCTCCTGTAACCTTGCCACTGCTGCAGGTGGCAGCTCTCTCTGGAGCCAAGGATAGGGATCAGCAGGGCTGGAAAAGAGTGAATTCTGTTCTGCCTAAATTACTTATTATAAATTCAGAAAAACTGATTTATCTATCAGTCTCATGTGGACTGGGGTAGGAGATATCATTTTACCTTGTCTGCTTGTTTTGAGTAAAAAGCATCCATTCTGGGTTAACTAAATTCAGGAACCCTTTGCAGAAGAAAATTCTTTGTTTTTCTGTGCACAGCACAAAGTATTCAGACTTTTGGGGGGAATCCCAGGACAATTCTTCGTTCTAGTCCAGTTTTTAAAAATAGCAAATTAAGCCACTGAACCAGGTACTGGCTCAGCCCCTAAAAGGGGGTCTTTTATATCTAATCATTCCTGTCTGTGGATACAGGCTCCTGACATGGAGTCATCTTCTGTAAAGTATTAGAAACTGAACCCTTAGACCCCCAGCTTGTGCCACAGACAAGCACATTCAATTCCGATTTAAACAGAATCTGAGCTAAGAAAAATACTTTACCCTGAGGCTAGGAACATGCAAAGGAGGGGAATCAAAACAGAGAGAACTCGTTTGCCTAGTCTTAGCATCCCGGAGTGTCCATCGCCCTCATCAATGAAGTCTCTGTGTAAATATTTCCCCAGGAGGCCACTTCTGGTGACTCACAAACCTCCTTCCACTAAAGAAGAGAGGTTACCTTCTTTTCTTTAGATTACAATTCTGCTTCTCATTGGGAAGGCAGATGCCCAAGAGGTATACCTGCCCCTAACAAGTAAATAGAGAACTGAGGACTCTGCCTTTATTTCTTCTTGAAAATACCATCTAATTTCATGAGAAACCCATGATATGAACATAGCACCAGTAAATCTGGGTGACATTTTCATTGTTGCAATCTGAATTTTCAGTATTGTAGTTAATGTGAACCTTATTCCTTTTTGTGAGTATTCAAGAACACATCCGTTCTGTTGGCAGCTTTATTGCCTGGTCACTGGAGTGCACAAGGCCTTAGATAAATTCAAGAAAATATGTTAGAAATTACTTTAAATTCTCCTAAAACAATAAACCAATGTAACACGTTAAAATTTTGTAAACACTACCTTTTATCGATAGTACAGAAATACTGCACTTGGTAATGTGCTCTTTTACAGAGCAACAAGAAATTGGGCCATTGGGAGGCTAAGCCAAGGAGATCACGTTGTGTTCAAGGCCAGCCTGGGCTACATAAAGAGTTCAAAACCAGTCTGGACTACAGAGCGAGACCTTGTCTCAAAAAAAAAGAAAGAAAGAAAGAAAGAAAGAAAGAAAGAAAGAAAGAAAGAAAGAAAGAGAGAGAGAGAGAGAAAGAAAAGAAATAAATAAATTGAGCAGAGATGACAGAGGTAGATGGAATTAGAAGTTAACTTACAAGAAAGAAAACAGTAGAAAATTGAAAATTGGGGACAGTGTGACTGCAAAAGCTTGTCATGTCTCCTCTCAAGTTCTCGTGTATTCAGCAAGACCTAATTTAGAATGAACGATAACAAGAGTTATCTGTCATGTGCTGAGTAGCCAGGCAACCTCATGTCTGTGATTTCATTGTTCTGAGCAACTGTGCAAACGAATGTCGGGCACCTGAGGTCTTGGAGCTGGGGTGACCCAGCCGTGACTACCGGGGTGGTTGAGTATGGCGTTGGTTATGAGTGTGATCAGAATTTTAGTGAATGTTTAAATTTTTCAAAATTATGACAGTGAAAGGCACACTCCCACTAATCTTCCTCAAAATATTCCGATTGTCCCACACGGTCTGGTCCCACCATTCTTGCCCCTGCGTGAAGCCAGTGTGGAAGTACTTTTTCTTTCTTTATTTGAACATTTTTTTTGCTTCTTCAGTGGCCTAAGTCAGCTCAAAACAGTCCCCTTTTATGGTCATTTTGACTTTGGGGAAGAGTCAGAGTTGCATGTGCCAGATCCTGTGAATAAGGTGGATGAGGACACATTGTACTATTTTTAAGAGCCTGCTTTTCTGATGGAGGGCATGTGGCAATAGCACTCACTAAGTTTTTGATCATGCCTCATGAAAATACTCATGAAAGAGGATTTCCAGAACTGCCTCAGACAGTGCTAATAGCAATGGGATCAGTGCGTTCAAGCCCTGTACACTGAGCTCCGTTTTCAGCCATATCTTTTTTCAAGCTTTTGTTTTATTTTGTTTTCTTCTTTTGAGATTCCTCCTGTTTTAGACTCCCAGAGTGCTGGGATTACAAGCTTATCGCACCACACCTGGATGACATTCTGAATCTTAACTCTTTCCTCCGCTAATGACGGACTCTCCTAATTTGCTCTAATGTCCCACGATTAGGAAGCTACAGACTTGACGCGAAAAAGGTACTAATGAGTATAGCTGAGTTAAAGAGTTTTCCTAGGGATGTTAAAAGTGACTTTGTAACACTTCCCATCCACATCTGCCCATGTAATATGATATACCACTTCATAATCACCTATATAATTTCTGGAAATAATAATGACTGATAACTGATCATTTTGGTAGTTAAGGGGCCTCTGCATCCATTTATTTTGCTGCGGAACAGTGTTAAGGATCACCCCATTTCTGTTTCTGTCCATACCATCATCTGTGCAGCACAGGTTGCAGAAACCAAGCAGAACTTGAGTGAATTATCTAAGGTTATGCTGGGAAAAATTTCTCCCTAATGTCTGATATACAGATGTTCCTTGGCTTATGGGGGAGTAAACATACTGTAAATTGAAAATATCACATCAAAACAATGCATTTAAAATATGTAATTTACACAACATCAGAGCTTAACAACACTGCACATTGTCTAGCACTGGCTATTTGCGGAGCCTGTTCTGGAGATGCGGCTTGTCGCTCTGCCCAGCACTGCAAGACAGGATCAGGCTGCACACCTCTAGCCCCACGAAAGCCCCCAATTCAAAACACAAGGTATACTTTCTATTGAATGCATATTGTGCTTTATAAATATCAAAAAGTGTAAACCAGTATAAGTTGGAGACCGACTGTATATTGATCCTTCCCTCCTGCTGGTGGAAAGCAAAAAAAAAAAAAAAAAAAAAAAAAAACCTTCATTCAGCTTATTCATGTTTGTGTACACTGTCTTCACTATATAAGCACAAAAATTCGGCCATTGCTGTGAAAAATCTATCACCACTATCATCTTGGTTTTGTAACAAATGCACCTTTACTTTTGATGTACTACAAACCAGATTCAAACAATTCTTAACACTTGTTTAATAAGTGTGAATTATATCTTTTGGCAACTGACAATAATCTTTTGATCTCATTAGTTTTCCTCTGGATTTTACTTTCACGGGATGTGTTTACCCTGCTTTTTCTTTCTTTTTAATTTATTGTCATTATTACTTATTTATTTTTCTTTTCTATTTATTTAATTTATTTATTTTACTCTTTGAAGCCCAGGGCCTTTACACTATATCTCCAGCCCATTCGGGTTTTGATTTTGAGACAGGATCTCTGTAAGTCGCTGAAGTGGTCCAGGCTGAGTTCAACTTGCAGTCCTGTCCCCTCAGCTGCCCGAAGTCCTCTGATCAAAGATGTATTCCACCACACCTATTTTTAAATTCTTTCCTCCTTATTCTCTTGGTTTCCTGTCTTTTCAAAATCTCATTTCTTCTATCCATTGACGCTCTGCACAGTGTGTGTTAAATAAGTCTACACATAGATAATAAAGATGTCACTTTTAAGCCATTGAAATAAAGGTGATAATTGAAGTAATGGGAACATTTTGTTGTTTAAGAAAGGATAGAAGAAAAAAAAAACGACACAGGGTCAGGCTGTATTAGGGGCTGGAGGTATATATCAGTGGCTAACGCATTTGCCCAGCATACACAAGGCCCTGAATTCCATCCTCTAGCGCTACATAAAAATTAGCCAGGTGTGGTGGCACACACTTATAGTCCCAGCATTTGGGAGGCAGAGGCAGGAGGATTGCTAGAAGTTCAAGGCCAGGCAGAGCTACATAGTGGGCACAGGACTAGCCAGGACTTCAGAGCAAGCTCCTGCTTCAAAAAAGCAAAATTACACTGCGAATTTGTGTACATTAGATGGAGATATGGAGCTCCCCCAGGGGTTTCAAGAGAGTCTGGGTAACAACACAGAACCATGGATCCAACGGGAAGAGAGGGTCTCGATAAAGAAAAGTTTGATGCGCTGCTTTGAGGGCTTTGGGAGCCCAAGCAAGAAATTCATTGAGAAAACTTGTTTGGATTTAGTAAACAAAACATCACTAATGACCCCTGAGAAGTCAGCTTTAGTTAAGTGGCAGAGGCAGAGGCCAAGGTTAGATGACTTTGTAACTTTAGCATTCATTACAATGCTACATCAACTACATTCTCTGCAAGACCTTGAGCGGGAAATGACAGGGGGAAAGGGGGCTTACAGCGCAAGAAGGCAGAGATGACAAGAAGCAAACCAGGGTATGTGAACAGAGACAGCCAAAAAGAGGCCGGTGAGGCAAAAACAGGGAGGACATCCTTGATGGAACATGCTCTCCAAAGAGAAATGTTAATAGATGGGGGTACCACTGAAGACTGAGCTCCGTTCATCCCTCATTCCTCACTTGAGGGTAAGCATTAAGCATGGAATATATATAGGCCAGACTCCATTAAGCTCCTCCTGCTGATGTCCTGGACCGCAGAGTAGTCTCAGGGAAAGTCAATTATCAGCACAGCGGGGAATGGGGGTCATCTGCAAGTCAATGGCTGCCAATTCTAAATCTATGCATTCAGTTAATACGTCCTGTGAAAGTCAAAAGATGAACATAGCATGAAGACATTCTGTCCCTCATGTTTCTACCTTAGTGGTGCCTCGGCACCACCTGGTGAGATTTTGAATTTCACTAACTTTAAGGAGTAAGGTCAGAAGTTACGCAACTGTCTAAGGAGACAGAGTTGCGGTGCTGAGAGCAACCCTTTGTCCCGGCTTTTTAGCTCCTTTCCATTTTCAACATGACACTTTCCTTCTCCGCACTCGTCTCCTGAACAGTCAGGCTCCGCAAAGGAGACGGAACAAGAGCAGCAGCACTACAGACCACAGAAACGACATGCCTGGTCTCAGCTTATGCAACCATTTTCTTCAAGGGATTCGCCGCCAATACCATCTTCTCTGGGAGAGCCAGGGCTTAGCTGAGGTCTGTCTCCTCTTTCCCTGAAGCATAGAAGAAATCCAAAGCTCAACTGCCTCCTTTGGAAAGGCAAAGGCAACTCTCATGTCCTTCCCACGCTGTTCTCCTCCCCTCCTGTGTTGCATCAATACGAGCTTTGGAGCAAAATCACGCAGAGTCCAAGGGAGTATCAGAGTGACCTGAAGTGCTGTGACCCACGGCTCCGACAAAACCATATAGAATATTCCAAATTAGCCAGATAGAACTTAAAATATACATGAGAGCTTTAAACTTTTTAAACTATAAGATGACATCAAATTTCTGTAAGTCCAAGGGAAAAATACACATACATAGATAATTCAGAATTTTATAAAGTTTGAATGTCTGTAGAGCTTGGTTGAAAATTTGTTTAAATATCTCAAACATGGAAAAGAGCTCTGGGCAGAACTCTGTGGAAGAGCACTTGTCTAACATGTGTAAGACTGATTTTTGAAGCTTAATTTGCAAGTCTGCAAAAAGAAAAAAAGAAACGAAAGAAAAGAAATGGAAAATCTCTATAAATGAACATCTTGGGTGGAGCTGCTGACATCTGACATCTGAATGACAAAAAGGTAGTAAGTATAACTCAATGCCTAGCACAGGGGTTCTGTAAGATTTAAGACTGACTCTTGTGTAACTTTGTGACTCCGATTCAAGCAAGTTTCCATTTTTGGCTCAAGAGTGTGTAAGTAGCTCTTTTGCATACCTCTAGAGCATCTCAGTTAATGGGAATGTGTTAATGTACTGAGTTTGTTTAGTGTTACTCATTTTCAACTCTAGAAATATTTAGAATTCAGTAATTTAGGTAAGTAGATCCTAACTGTCTTCCTCAAGGGACAGAAATCATCCCAAAGAGTTTTATAACTACAAACAAAAATGGCTTAAAGAAATGAAAACTAAGTCTATGATAAAAATAATTTAATATACTTACAAAATTTAAAAGAATGTAATCTATTAGTGGAACCACACTTGTTTCATACTCAAGATTTAATAGTTTGAATCCTTCCTTTTAATTTGAAAAGTTTGCAAATTTACCCACAGATTTACAATATACAAGAGAACTTTAGTCATCTGTGTGTATATGTGCATGTATAGCATCAATGGTATTTAGGAAAATTTCCTATGTTAGGTAAGATTTTTGTTATTACTATCTTTTAATGATATAATAATAAGACTGATGGACGATTTCTCATTTGGAGCAGTGGGAACCAAATGGTAATGGGGCACGTGTTCAAAGTGCTGAAAGTAAACAAATGTAACATAGAATTCTCATCTTGCAAAAGTATTCTTCAAAAATGAAGATAAAATAAAGACATAAATACTGACAGAATACACTGCCAACTGATATGAACTAAAAGAAGTTCTTTGGACAGAAGGAAAATGATTCCGCGTAAATGCACTGTACAAAGAGAGATAATACACGCCAAAATTGGCAGATATGCAGTTAAAATTTAAAATATTACTATCAAACAGCAAAAATCATATAACATGAGATTTAACATATAAAATCAAAATGCACGGTGATATCATAAAAGGCGGGGGGGGGAAACAGATTTAAAGAGTTGTAACTTTTTGCATTAGCCTTGAAATGATAGCAATGTTGATAAATGCATGAAATTCTAATAAGTAAGGCTGGATATGATAGTTTCTAGTAACAACTAAAAGAATGATGAGGAAACGTGTAACAAAACTCCTAATAGAACAGAGTAGAATAATAATTGAAGAAGGTATAAAGCTAAGGAGGGAAGTAGAGGGATCAAAAATGATCAAGATACAGTGTATACATGGACCACTTTCCCAAAACCAATGTAACTCTCACGCATCACAAGGAAATTTAAAGAAAGCATAAAGAGAAAAACAATAAAAAAATAAATTTCCCTTGTGTAGCTTTTCATATTAAAAGTTCTACTGATTTGGGCCTCTTTTCCCATTGCAGTGATCTCCTACTGAGTCATAGTAGTGATCTGAGTCACAGTAACGAACATCATACATTTTTTCACACTTTTCTGAGTCATAATAATGAACACCTTACATTTTTTCGTACTTTTCTTCCCTTACTCTTTACAAAAAAATTGAGAAGGCTGTCATAATCGTGTATCTTTTGCTAATAAAGAAATGAGTACTTCAAAATAACTTGTATAAAAACTCAGAATGAATAAGAGATTTGATCTCATGGAAAAGAAGCCAAGTACTTGCAATCAGGATTATAAAAAGGATGACTTGAGGACATCTCAAAAAATAAGGTCCCACCACTTGCCAATTAAAGGGTGGAAAGGCAAGAGACTTTACTCCGAGAGAAGTACCCCAGGCCATCCTTTAAGGACAAAGAGCGTTGGCCAGAGTTGAGCCACCAGAATTCAGCTATCTAAGAATTCAGAGGCCTTGACCACAACTGTCCAAGGGGGCCAGGCTACTGCGCGAGCCATGGCAGACCTTGGCGATGTCCACACAGTACTGGTTTTTCAGGCACTCAGAGTGCAAGAGTTGGGTCATGAGGCTTTCACCCAGATTTTAGAGAAAGGCCTTCAAGGCCAGTCAGTATGACCCTAGGAGGGAATACACAAGTTGCAGTGGAGACCCTGGAAATTTGGTGATGCTAGAAGTGCGGAGACTGTCTTCTCAGGAAGGCTTCAGGCTGTGAGTAGAGCCAGCCTAGAAAAAAAGCTGTGGAGGTTGCAGCTGGAGGCAACGCTGTAGGGGTGGGGCTACTCAAGCCCTTTGGATTCATATCTCACCACAGCTTGCACAGTGTACTGGACACAGATCTCCAGAATTTGATAAAATTGCAGGATCTAGTTATAGTTCTGCTGGGTTTCATTCCTGGTTTGGTCCAATTCCTTTCAATCCTCCCATTGTCCTGTCATGCAATGAGAATGCTTACCCTATCCCACTGCATTTAGGAACTGTTTATTTTTTGATTTTCACAGGGGGTCACAATTAACAGTCTGCCCTGAGTCTCAGAGAAGACTGGATTTGGACTTTTTAGCAATCCTGGAACTGTTTAGACTTTGTCAACTATAACATCAATTTAATGCATTTTTAATAAGGAGGTAGACATGAGTCTTTGGGGACCCAGAGGCGGAATGTTACGGTTTTGAACTGTAACGTCCCCCAAAAGCTTCCTGTATTTAGATGTTGTAAAATACCAATCGATCCGTGTGCTGTTAAGGAGTGGGGCCTCGTTGGTAGGGGCAGAACACTGAGGTTTGACCCCAAAGGGGCTTGTTACTTGGACAGGAACTAGAATAGTAGCTCCACCCTTCCTCCCTCACTTGGCTTTCTGTCTAAGATGCTATGAACAGGTCTTAGACTGCATATCCACATCATGTTTCCACCATTACTGATGTATATCTTTCTCCTTAAATTGTGGATGTTTTATATTTTGCCCCAGCAATGAATAGGTAACTAAAGACAATGCCTGAGAGTATAAAGGCAGAATCTCACCGTGGTTGCAGCTTTAGTCTTTTTCCTTTTTTAAAGAAACCGTCAAATTGCTTCCTAGAGTGGTTGAATTGTTTCACACACACACACACCTCTCCCCCAGCAAGGCACTGAAGACCTCGTGTTTCTGCCTTCCTGACCATGTGTCAGGCAATTCTAACAAGTCTGCCACCTGGACTTGACATCTATTTATTAATTATCTATTTTCATTTGACATTGTCTAGCTTCTTAATGTGATAAGAGATTTCCCAATTTAAGGTAGCATATTTTG
Organism: Ctenodactylus gundi; assembly: GCA_004027205.1. Taxonomy (NCBI): domain Eukaryota; kingdom Metazoa; phylum Chordata; class Mammalia; order Rodentia; family Ctenodactylidae; genus Ctenodactylus; species Ctenodactylus gundi. Next base: position 489,503 of record PVKB01000348.1, read on the forward strand.
AGAGACTCAGTCTTTAAAACCTTCCTTTTAGGTGGTTTTCTCTGGCATTGCCCTAGTGGGGCAACCAAGAGTGATCTCTACACTGACACCTGGGTGGAAAGAGCCTCATGTTGCTGCTGGGCAGGGACAGGGCTTTGGCATCTTGCAGGCCTCCAAACAACACCCCTTAGCTAGGGCTAGGGCTAAGGCTAGGGGTAGGACTGGGGTTGTCCAGTGACTGTGTCCATGTCTGCCCTGGGAGAGGGTAGCCTCAGCTTCACTGGAAAAGGTTGAAAGTTGTGGTCTCATCAGGCTTTTTACTACAGGATGGGAAACAGAAGAGACACCTCATTACAGATGGGCAGAAAAAGGAGTCTTCCTTGTGGACCTCTAGGTCCACGTTGGTGGGTACTGGAACGTTACAGTGGAGGCAGGGGTGGGAGTCTGTGCCCCTCACACAGCATTGCTGGTGAGGAAAGTGGTGCTGGAGTTCACAACAACACTTTTCTGTGGCTGGAATAGTTATTACCTGAGTTTTATGTCTTGATTGGATACTCTCTCCTGATCTTTGGCTTGGGATTTTTGTCTATACCTTTCCCTGTTTCTAGCTTCTTCAGTTCCAAACATGATATACATGAGGCAAAACAAAACAAAAAAACCTGGGAAATTCAGCAGCAGTGCTTCCATGGGTCCTGCCCGGCCTACCTTCTGTCCACTAGATCTCTGTCTACTACTTTGCATTCACTACCGAGGGTTCTAGCTACACCCAGCAGGCAAGATAGAAAAAAGTGCACTAATGTCGTCTTCCTAGGAGTGAATGTTTGGCAAGAACTGATTTTTGGGAGTTCAGTTTAGCCTTAAAAGCATCCGCTAGACCTCCCATGGCTAAGAGAGAGTAGACCTGGCGTGGTGAAGGTGGGAGGAAGAAAATGTCTCTGCTGTCCTCCTTGGGCACTCAACAAACCACACTCCTCTGTGCTCAGTTCCCGTTCCTTCATTTCTCAATGTCCCCAAGAACAAAATGAAAAATGCCAACAAGAATAAATTGCTCAGATGTCTCAAAATTAGCATTTCTAATTCAACTTCAAATTCTCTTCATTAATCTCAAGCTGTCTTTATGGCAGGCTTAACCACAACCTGTCACTGGATTAGCTACCAAGTCAGGAAACTAGCTGTGACACTCTCACCCTAAAGACAGGAAGGGCACCATCCCAAAGCCTATGCCAACAGTCCTTCAGTCTAAGTCCGCATGGCTGCCAGGTAGCCATGTGACCTGGGTCCTTCAGGGGCTTTGATTTTTCAAATATATGCATTTCCCTATATCCTTCCCCAGACTTTGATTCTGTAGGATAGGATAAATGCTCCCCAGTATGCTATAATAATCACAAAAAAAAATCAAAGGGTTTGAAACTACATTTCGTCTGAGTTATACGTATGTGCCAACTTTCATATTGTTAGTCAATTTCCATAAAGGTTAGTAGGGTGGGTTTGTATTGTGCAACACTTGTGCTCAGGAGACTCTGACATTTTGTATCTTTATTTACTTATTAATGTTAGCAAAAAGAAATGTCTTTTAGAAAGAGAAGGTGATCCAACTTTCTTTCCCATTATTTTGCTAAAAGAAGCCCATTTATGGGGAGCCCACAGTAGGGATCCTGAGGCTGATTCTTTTCTTCTTGGCGATGGATGTGCCATGAGCCAGGACTGACCCATCAGTATAGCCTATTTTCCTGACTACCATGACTGGTAGAGAAAGAGCACAAGCCCAGCTGGATGAACCAATATCTTTTTTTTTTTTGTCCTAATGTGTGAGTCTAAAAGAAGGACCAAGAGGCCAGAGCTGTCAGTGCCCACCTCCACTACCATGAGAAGGGAGCCCACCCAAAGACGAGACACTCTTGTAAAAAACCTAAGAGGACCTGTGGTGTCCTTTGGATGTTATGACTGGCTGATTACTTAGTAGTTATTTTTAAAAAATTATTCTAATTTAAGGAATTCAGTACAGTCTTTTAATTTAATTCAATCCCCAAGATTTGTTGTTCAAAAACTATGCTTAAAAACGGTGAGTTTGCTGCAAATTATTAACAAAAGTCTACGTATTTCCACTTCTCCCTGGGTATTTACAAACCTGTCTCAAAGTTATTTTACCCAACTATCAAGGATACATTTGTCCTTTTGATGGAAAGGCTTATGAGAGTAACCAGAGCGTTGTTGCTCAGAAGCTACTTGTCACTAATTGTTACTAGAACCTGTGGCCCCTTCTAAGCATCATCTTACCACTACCCAGGCCCTTGGCATAGGGGGCATCACATGACTTCAAGAAAGAGGTTTGGTGAATTAACTGACAAACGCTCAGAAGTCACCTTGAGAATATGTCACGCTTGGACCCAAGCTTAACACTATTGATGATCTGCTGTGCCAATGACTCAGGAATTGCCATTTCCCCTGCTCATCGGAATCTTGGGTCTATAGAGATAATAGAAACTCTTGGGAGGTTCTTAGATGCTCTTTGTCACTCCCTCCTCTTGCAAATTTTCACCCAGTGACAGTGGACACCAGAATCCAGCTGGCATCCAAGCATACCTTTGTGTCTGCTAAGTGGTGCCTGGCAAGGGTGGAATGCAAGCCTTCCCAATAACCATGCTGGAAGCTCCTTTGAGCCTGAGCCAGGGTGGGGCCTCCCATCTCTTTGTTCTGAAACTGAAGACCACAGGACCTCTTGAGCCAGATTCTTTTGACCCACGCCGATTGCACGCAAGGACCTGGTACAAGATAACAGAGGCCGAGATTACTGTACTTGGAGGGGAGATACCATGTCCAGCCAGGCCTTAAGAATTGGAAACCTGGGAAAAAAGAGCTGGCCTTTCTCTTTGACATATTTCAGAGTAAAATCAAGCAACCAGACTCACCCGTCTACCATTGAGACAAAGGCTAAATGTCTACTCCTGACCTGCTCACATCTTATGAGGGATGTGGGGGAAGTTTTTGTTTATGAGCAGAAGAAAGAACATAAGAATGAAAGCAATGTGTTTTCCCTACAGGAATGAATAGCAGTTTACAGTGGTGAGTCAGAGTTTATCAGAGCCCTTGACAATAGGAGCAGTCATCCAAAGACCATAGTTAAGGGTTGGAGAGTTGGCCTGTTAGAAGAAGATAAACCTTTCCAGATCATTTCCTCTCTGCCAGACTTCAGTGGGAAGCAGAGTGTGTTCCTACACAGTCCTTTAACCAGAACCATTTTGGATAAGAACAGAAGGCACCTCTTCCTTAACAGGAAGAGAAAGTACACCAGATTATAGAGAGTCCTATAAACCCACCTCTAGACTGTTGTTGTGGTTTGGAACTTGAATGTCCCTCAATACTGAGGGCTTGTTCACCAGCCTCTGTTGTTATTGGGAGATGGTAGAACCTTTACAACCTGGAGCCTGCTGAAAGGAGGTCAGGCCATTGTGAGTGTGTCCTGAAGGAACTGTTAGGTTTTCATTTCTGACCCCTCTCTCTGATGACTGGACACCCTGAGGTGAACAGACCTTTTCTCCGTACTTTCTTTGCAATGATGGAATGACCCTAAATGTATCAAAGACCAAAACCTCTGAAACCATGTGCCAAGATAAACTTTCCCTGCTTTAAGTTGTTTACCTCAGGTATTTTGTCACAGTAATATAGAGATGACTGATACAGCTACTCACTGGTCGAGTAATCTTCTGGGGGGTCTGCTAGATCCTCTGCTAAGCTAACTCTCCCATAACGCACATTTCTGAAGGCCAGCAAGATCATGTTTACAAAGACTCAGGAAAAGTTTCCAGATGTAAAGTTAAGACTAAAAAAGTTACAGTTACCTGTTGATGTTCGGCTAAATAATTTCCTAATGAGCATGACTAAAATGGCTTCTTACTCTCAAGGAATATGCTAACTTGATTAATAATTATTTAGGGTCAGGTTAGCCAGAAAATGGAGAAAGTACAATGACTTTTCCATTGAACAAGATTTCCCTGAAAGTAATGATTTAATTGCCCTGTAGGAATATGAACCAGCTCTATATCTAAGTCACCAAGCATTTTATTAACATTTCTTTTCTTCTGACGCTATAATCATGTGTCCTCAGTGTCTCTTTGAATCATCTCATTATTCTTCTGGCTTTTTCATCTGAATTAAAAACAGTTTTCTCATAGTGAGTTTAGGACCAGTCTGGACTGAAAATGAGACCTTGTCTCAAGAAAAAAATAATCAAAAACAATATATAACAGAGATAACATGTATACCCATGGTCATAGAAGCACAACTAACAATAACTAAAATGTGAAAGACACCAAAATACCCATCAACAGACCAATGAATACTTCAACTGTGATTTTATACACAATGGAATACCATTTATCTACAAAGACAGATGGGTTCATGGGTTGGAAGTTTTGTAGGTAAATGGAGGCAACTTGAGACCATCATGCTCAGTGTAGTGAGTCAGAAGCAGAAGGTTAAATATCGAATGGTTTTTCTAATATGAGAAGCCAAGATTACAATTCTTTCATAGAATTAATTGAGGGGAATAATGGTTTTTGGAGGGGAGGAAGAGGATGTGGGAAGTTTGAAAAGAGAGAGGGGAAGGATTTGTAATTTTGTCGCAATACATATATGCACAAAATACTCAAGATCAATGTAAACATTAGGTATGACATGTATACATATCAATAAAATGGGGAGGAAAAATAAAAAGACCTAATTGATAGGTTGTCTACAATGAACTCATTTTAAATAGGAGAATTTGGGTTAAAAGTAAAGAGACAGGAGGCTAGGGATGTAGCTCGGGGGTAAAGCATTACTCTAGAAATTGTGACGCCCAGGGTTCAACTCTAGTAGCACAGAAAGACATCATAAATGAAAGAGTGGGGTAGAGTGAGATATATTATATGATACTAACCAAAAGAAAGCTGGAGTAGTGCTCTAGTGCAGATCTAAAATATTTCCCCAAAGTCTCATATTCAGAGCTAAAGCTCTTGAAAAGGAACTGGATCACAGGGGGAAGATTGTGCTGCAGAAAATGGGGCTTGGTAGAAAGAGGTGGTCACTAGAGGCATAACCTGGAAAGTTGTACTCTTTTCCTTGCTTCCTGGACACAGTGAGATGAACAGATTTTCTCTGCCCTGCTGTTCTGTGATGTTTTGAAGCCAGTTTGCCATGGACTGAACATACTGAAACTGTGAGCCAAAACAAAATCCTCCTCTTTTAAGTTACAGCTGTCACGTATTTTGTCCCAGTAATGACAAAGTGACTAAAACAAATAGCTGTGTTTATTTCAGACAGATCTAAGAATCAAGAATATTATCAGAGATAGACAGGGTGTTACATTATGACAAGGGATGAATTCTCCTAGACATAATGCTAAATATGTACCTAGCCACAGAACATCAAAATATGTGAGGATCAGGTCTGGTTGGTACGATTATTTTATTTTTATTTTATATTTCTGCGATTCACCAGAAAACATGCACTTTAAAGTAAGCTTTACTGTTCCCCCACTTTGCTTACTCACTCCTTCCAATGATGCCAAGTGGAGGAGGGCTGGCATAACTATGAGAACAGAGCCCAGGAGGTCAAATATTCACTCAAAGTATTTTGACAGCTATTCTTTGCAAGTTCACCTTGTCTAGAAGAAAAAAGAGTAGGAGCTCAGCCTGAACAGATGGCCTCTCCAAGGGTGTTGGTTGCTGCAGAAATCTCAGAAGACCGGCTTGGAAAGCGAGTCTCCACCTCACACACTTCCCTTTCAGACTAAGACCTAGGGTCCCAAAGATCAGCTTTTGGGAAGTTTTTTGGGACAGAATGACCATGAAGTAGAATCATAAAGACCGAGGATCTGAGGCCCAGATATGTGTCAACCTGCACAAATTAGACCTTTAAAAGAATTCTAAACAGTAACAAAAAAGTACATTCAGCCTTAGGAGTGGGAGAGGAGGGGCTGGGAGAGTTTGGGCAGCTGAGACCTTTGTAGCCTTCCCCTGGGGGTCCATTGGAGTTAATTAAATAGCAAAAGCTGTTCTCCGTGCTTCTAATTCCTAAACCACCTTCAGTTTACACGCCACAGCCAGGGTGAAAACAGCATACCCTGTCCTTGAAAAATGCTCTACTATCTCCTGCCTTATTAAATTAAAAAGCTGGAGACATACAATGGGGAGACATACATCTCATATATTAAAATTTTAGGTTAGCTAGGAAAATTTTAAATTAAACTGATAAAGCAAAGGTTTATTTCTGATCCACTGAGAGTTGATTTAAAATAAAAAAGAGAAGACTTTCTGTTTTAGTTCACATTGACTCAAAACAGTCTTTCCTGACTTTTTTTTCCTAGCACCAAGCTTACTGTATCTTAGCTCAGCACCAATCTTTTTTTTAATTAGAGAATTAAGTTTTTCACAATGATTTGTGGATGTAATTGTGATGTTAAATATATATATATATATATATATATATATATATATATATATATATATTCATGATTCAACTCTCTGTCAATGAGAATGAGAGAATTTAATGACTATATCTAATCCCCGGTTATACTATGAATATTTTTTAAAAATCTCTTATATCAGTGTTGTAATTCCCCTTTATCCTAAAAATAAGTTGTACGTATTTTCCAAATCTGTAATGCTGCCTCTTCCATTGCCATTGGGGTCAACGTGTCCAAGATCCTTAGGCCAGGTGAGCAGAGAGCATCTGTGTTGAAGCTGCAGCTCCACTCAACGATGGGAGTGGGGGGCTAGGAAGAGCCTCCGCCTTTTTCGCCTGCACATACAGTTGCTCACAGTACACAGAAATCCTCTTCTTGCCCGCCTAACAATCCTGGCCTTCTCTGTCTTTGACACTGGTCTTCAAAGTGTTCAAAGCTGTTCTTTTGTTTAACAAATGCTCACTGGGCCACTGCTAAGTGGCAGGTAATATTTTAACGAATCAACTCTTTTGGTCCCCGCTTTGGGGAGCTGTCCTTCTAGCTCAAGAGAGCAGCTAAGAACTAATTTAGCAAATGAACTAAGACCATTTTACTGCAAAGAAAATGGGAACGTAGGAGGAGGACAGAGGGACAGGGGTTGCTGCACCAGATAAGATGTTTGGAGCCAAGACTTATGAAGCAGGAACCAACACACTGAGGCAATAATGCTGAGAAGAAGCTAGCCATTCAAGAACTGGGAGAAAGGAAGAGAAAGTGGTGTGTGCTGAGATCTAGCTTAGCTCAAGTGGGTATCCAGCAAGGGCCATGGACAAGAGAATGAGCTCAGAAAGACTCTCTGAGGGTCGGCACACACAAAATTGCATATCTGTTTCCCCAGCATGCAAACCATCAAGATACCAGGCCTTAGTGAACTTGAAGCTGCTGAGAGAAAGTCTGCGAGTTGTCAACCAGAAGGCCTTATCTAATGACGCACAGTGGGGACTGGCCTCTGGTCACCTCTATGCCTGTGGAGCTGGGTCTTCCTCCCTCAGGCACAGCCCAGGAGTGTGTTATGGGGACAGAGGGAGGGAGTAGCCTCCACCAATAGGGGTGGTAGGAGATAAGTGTGTCACCTGTGGGGTGAGGGCATTGTGTCCCATCTCCCACACAGTCTTAAAACTCCCGGTAGAACTGACCCCAGCTGCTCATGGTCACCTTCTCTCTGTTGGCCACCTTGTCCTGCTCATTGCTCCATTTCTTCACCTTTGGTTCCTGGAGTTACTCTTCAAATCAACTGCCTTCACACTTTGTAAACAAGATTTATTGACTGGATTGCCTAGACTTAGGAACAACAAACTTTCCTTATAAAGGGTCAGATGGTAAATATTTTAGGCAATGTTTGCCTGAAACATCTCTATTGCAACAACTCAACTCAGCTATTATAGTTGCAAAGTAGCCATGACAATATGTAAATAAAAGGATATAGCCGTATACCAATAAAACTTTATTTGCAATAGAAATGTAGAGGGATTTGGTTTGTGGACTTGGTATAAGAGTCTAATATTACTGTGTGGCAGCTGACGCTGTCTTCTGCTACAGGGACTCATTACCACAGGAAGCTGGCAGGTCACATGTATGTGTAAGGGAATTCTGTCTTCTATATAGCTCAGGAGATTCTGCTAGAATTTGCTCTATACCCTTGATGTGTAAGGCCTGGCAGAGTCGTTCCTGCTTCCTGGGTTCTTGCCTTCCATTCCCAGTAGGTAAACGCTGCAGGTCCAGCAGCTGCCACCAGCAGAAATAGCGCTGTAGTCTCCACACCTCCCTCCCAGCATCTCCTCAGTCCCATCCAGAACAGAGTACTGGGGTGGGGTCGTCCACAGAACACAGCTCCAGGGAGCCTTCTCCTCCCTACTTCTCTGGTGAACTGCAAGAGGACCAGGGTCAGTCCTGCGGGACCTGCAGAGGGAGGGGACTGGAGTGTCCACCCTGACCTTATGACCACCCAACCAAATCCCCCGTTAGTGTCACGTGTGAGAAGCTATGAACAGGGAGTTCCAGGTGTCTGGCTTCATTTTTGGTGCTGTATATGAAAAAAACCATGGAATTGCACTCTAAACACTTTTGGAGGATGAGGCAGAAGGATTGTAAGTGCAAGACCAGAAGGGGCAACTTAATGATTTAATGAGATACTATCAAAATAAATTTTAAAAATAACAGTTCATGAGTGTAGCTCAGCATGAATGCCCTGGGTTCAATACCCAGCACTGCAAAATAGATAAAGATTTCTGTCTCCGTTACTGTTTCATTGCTGTGACTCAATACCCAACATGCAAAAATTTAGGGGAGGAAAGGTTTATTTTAGCTCACAGTTTCAGAAGGTCACAGTCCTTTCAAGGGCAGCCTGCAGCCATCAAAGCACATGGCAGAGACAGAGGTGGAGGCAGCTTCTCACGACATCACAAACAGAAAAGCAAGTTTAGACTAGTTGTGACTCGTAGTCCAAGGCAGGCAGGAATATATCCTTCCAGGTCTCCTCCCAGTGATCAGCCCCTCCTGGATCCAGGTGTGGAAGGTGTGGTAAACCCCACTACACGCCATTAATCCTAATTTACACACCGTTAATCCAATTTAAATGCCTGTAGTCCATCCCTCCAAAGTAGGCCTCGATCTCCCAATATCACATGGCTCCATAAACAATCTAGAACATTTAAATACATGGGACTTTTGGGGGACATTCCAGAGCCAAACCACACTAATTGTAAACAAATAAATCCTGAACATTAAAACCTCCATGCCAGCAGAGTGCGGATGTACCTGCCACAGGAGGCAGTGTATCTATGTCTCCCAGAGAGTACTAAAGGGGACCATAAAGCGCTCCCTGGGGTCTCTCGGAGAAGCTGGGAGGCTTAAGAAAGGGGAAGGGTCACAGGGCTCTGCAGAAAGCTGTTTAGCCAAGCCTGGGGAGCCCACACCGGGAAGGCTTGGATCCCGAGGCTGCCATGTGGCCCTGAAGAGAGGAGCCGGAAAGGGGTGCTTGTCCATCAAGGCAGGTGGGGTGGAGACAAGAAGCCCCGGGTTTACATGGGCCAAGCCTGCAGCACTAGGGTTCGCAGTCCTTTCCCCATCGCAGCCCTGGGCCCTCTCGGCAGGAGTGTCTGGACAAGGCTACTGGAAAACGGATGTCAGGGGAAGTGTGAGCGGAAGCTGCTGGAGAAGAGCCGGGTTCTGGGACGGGGCTGCTGGTACTGCTGGGGAATGAGAGGCGAGAAGCAGCTGCAGAACTCTTCAGCGGGCGGGTTCAAAGGGGACAGTAAGCGGCACGAACCAAGGAAAGGACAATGGCGGCCCGTGTCTGCACAGTGGACGGGCATCTCCAGCCGCGAGCATGCCTCTTGCATGGTCTTTCTAAAGCCCACGGACTGGCCTGCCCTCTCTCAGGCACATCCAGCCTGGAGCTGGCCGATGCTGAGCACAGGTCTGGGCATGTCTTTGCACATGGATTCCAAGGTCTGGAATTGTTTCTTTCGGCTGTAGGTCAAATGTTTATATTTTTGACAATATATAATTTTTAAAAACAGGGTACCCGAGTCTTGTCTAGCGTACTGTTTGAGTGTGGTTGGCCGTGCTGATGACAGCACGACAGGACTCGGTGCTTTTTGCAGAGCCCCACGTCCTCCTCCCTACTGAGACAGTCCGAAGCCCATGAAACTGGGTGGGCTTATTCCTTTGTCTTTGTGGTTTTCTTTTGCGGAGTTTTACTTCAGTTCGCTTATTGTGCTTAGTCTGTCCTTCAAGCTTCTCATTCTAGCATCTCCTTTGTTTGTATTCATCTATTTGTGGCACTTTTCCCATTTGCTCAGGACTGTTTCATTTCTTCTCTGTCTCGCTGCTTTGATGCGCTGGCGATAGCCTCCCATTTTTGAAATGGATTTGCTTTCTCCTTTGCACTTGGCTTCATTATCCTACTCACCTCTTCTTCTCCCGAGAGCTTTTGCTTGTTCTCACTGTAGCGTCTGATTTCGCCATGGCTCGAATTGTTTATTTGCCATTTATTTAAACCTGGTATTGCATTAAACAGACATTAGGTTCTTGATTTTAGGAATCCCAAACGCGAAAGGGCCAGGGGTAGGAAAATAGGTGAAGCAAAGCTCTCACCCAGTTCTGGGCCTCAGCTGCTCAGGAGCTGAAGGAAATGGGAATAAGGGACACTTGCCACGTTTACCTGGAACCCCAGAAACAGGTCCCCTGTGGTGGTGATGAAGCAACATTTATTCCCATGAAAGCTAGGAAGAAAAAAATGAAATTCTAAAGAACAGGGGGGTTGGGTAGAGGAGGAGGGAGGGAGGGGAGGGGAGAGGGAGGGACCAAAGGAGAGTGACAAGATACATACGTGCATAAAAGTTTCAACTCCATTGTAAACCTTAAATTTTGCATGTTTACATATCAATAAGACGGGGAAAATAAAGGGAGTATGGTCTTAGACCCTTGGTCTCTTGAAAATATATAAAATAGAAAACTCGGGAGGGAAAGACAGGCATGTTCAGATATTAGTTCAACAAGTATCAAGGGTTGTAGGCAGAGGACACCCATTACCACGCCCTCTTCTTATTAGCCTGTTCAACATGGGGTTTAGATGGTTATTTGACAAGAAGGACCAAGAACAGAAGGAGATTGGAAAAGCTATTTCATTATTACTCTTATTATTATTACTATTGAAATTTGGGCAATAACTTGCTTCCAATATCTTGAGCATAGGTCTCCTTTCCCAAGTCAGCTGGAACTGTCCACTGTTGACCACACCATGAGGGTAATAAAATCCTGCAGCTATGCCAGTTTCCTGTTCCTCATTAAGCTCGGGATTCCAGTGAGGGATACTCCTGATTCTCCAAAGATCTTGACCATTTTGCCTTCTTACCCCTTGGACAACAAAAGACCTTTGTCCAAGTGCAACAGTACCAGTCTGAGGTGCTATATTTTAATTCCTGAGACAAGTGAAAGTCTTCAGACATCTTGTAAATGAGTCACGATGTTGAGAAAGCCAGCCTTTTCCAATCTGTTTACACACTTCTTCATAATTGTCTGATATTTTTCTGGGCGTTGGCAGAGCCTGATAGCAGTTAAGATAGTCAGAAAAATGGTCATAACTGTAAAGGTGGAGAAAATTGAAGTCAATGTGCTCTGCAGAGAGCAAATGGAAAAATAAATGGATAAGATTCCCGCTCTGGCAATTGGAGATGAAAATTTTTTGAAGTAATGAAGGGAACTTAAATTGGATAGGATGAGAAATTGGCTCATGAATTGAAGGCGCTAGTCTGTGTCCTAAGTAATATGAAATTCCAGGCATCAGTTAGAGGGTTCTGTTTGCCTTGATGCCATGTCAATTGAGTCTTCAAATGTTCATTACGTGGGAATGAAAAAGTTTTAAAGGCAAAACATGCTCTCACAAAGAACACTGGGTTATACCAAAAGGGAAAACAGCTACCACTAATTCTACAATGTGTCCAGCTCTGCCCTAAATGGTTTCAGTTGACTGTGTTATTTCAGCTTCTCAGCAATGTACACAAAGCTAAATGTGCAAGGTCTTTGTTCAAGGTCACACGGTAGGAAATTGGCACAAAAGGCTTCTGAACCAAGGCTCTCTGGAAACAGGCACTTTTCCATGTGGTCCCACTGTTCCCAAGATTTTTAAGGGAGGTTCAGCCCCCACCAGATGTGTAACATCCATTTTGCTCTGAGCTCCCATGCGCCTCAGGGAAAGACACACTGCTGAAAGTGGGAGTGATGGATGGGTGAGAGACCTTTGCCCCAGGTTCTCTGACTGGATGGGCCTCCAACAAGCAATGGTGCTTTGCAGCCATTAGAACAGCATCTGTGAAGTCATTTCATTTCTTAGGTATCCAATTGCTTCATCTATTGAATGAGCAATTTTTAACCAGTCAGCAGTTCAGAACAAGAGTATAAAGCAAAATCCTTAACAAAGCTCTTTTAAAATTTAGTCACCAGGGTGCTATCCCAAAGCAACTAAATCAAATTTGGGTTGAGGCCTGAAATGTGTAATTTGGAAACTCTTCCTCCAACAGTCTGAACGCAAACCTGTATTTTAAGAACCAATAAAAACGCTGACTCCAGTTTCCTTTTGAGCTCTCTCATTCTAGTTTTATCTTTAGAAGATCTCCAAATATCTTTTCATTATGCAACATTTATGTTTACATGCTGGCAGCAAAATGACTACTGGCATTATGCTAGCAGGTATTAGAGTACCAGGTATTGGAGTACCTTTAGAGACAGGGAAAGTGAGAGCCTTCTTCATGTGGAGTGATGTGTTGAAATTCTCCATTATGCAGATAATACAGCTAACAGAAACTTTCCATGTCAGGCAAAGAAACAAAAGCATCAGGGACATCAACTCATTCTAAAGATCACATCTTTTTCCTCTTACGCTATTTCAGAAATTTTGAGCTGGTGCCACCAACCCAAGGAGTTTCTATCAAGAAAACTAAGTTCTAAACACACTGCTAAGGTATTGGTTTCTTTCTATTTAAAGATTATACTCTTTGGTTCGGGAGGGAACGGGTAGGGAGGACAAGAATTGGACTTTACAGATATCATTGGGCAGAATGTGCTCTTCAGGTCATGTATTTGAGTTAAGGCTTGCTGGGTTCTCAGAAGGACAGAGATGCTACCAAAATCCTCTAGCTTGTGTATACATTAATCAGCTTTCCATCACCATGACAAAGTATTTGAAATAAGCAACTTAGGGGAGGAAAAAATTTCGCCTCCTACTTCAAAGGTTTCAGTATGTGCTTGGTTGACAATATGGCTTTTGGGCCCATGGTGAGGCAGAAACCCACGGTGGGGAGTACATTGTGGAGCAACGCTGCTCACCTCGTAGAGGGCAGGAAGTGAACAGAGAAGAGGGGTGAATCCCAGTATCCCCTCTAAGGTCACATCTCCAAACTAAGCTTCCCTTCCTAAAACTTACATTATATTCCAAGAGCATCGCCGACTGGTAATTAAGCCTTTGAAACACAGCCTTTGGGGAATATTTAAGATCTAAACCATAACAATGTTTATATAAAAGATATTACTTTAGGCTTTGTGACAAAAGGAAATGGCTTCAGGACCAAGTCCCTAGGCCTGAGTGCCCCACAAACATTTATAGATTTTGTAATAAATAAATGGACTGTAATAATCATAGACTTTCATCTGCACACCAAACTTAATGAAAAACACACTTCAATATAAGAAGAAATACTGGAATCTGGGGGCGTATCTCACCAGTTAAAGTGCTTGCTTAGCATGCACAAGGCCCTGGGTTTGATTCCCCAATACCACATAAAGATTAGCTGGATGTGGTAGCACACACTTGTAATCCTAACAGTCAGAAGATTGATGCAAGAGGATTGTTATGAGTTCAGGACCAGCCTGGACTACAGAGTGAAATCCTTCTCAAAAAAAGAAAGAAAGAGAAAAAAGAAAGAAAGGAAAGAAGGAAGGAAGGAAGAAAGAAAGGAAGATAGAAAAATACAGTAATAATAAGTTAAACTGAAATTAGTACTAGTTCAATTTTATTTTTCCTGTTGGACATTTTCACCTTCTCTGCTTCTATAAACTGAGTCTGTGAGGACAGGGGCTCTCAGGAGATTATGCACAGGATCATGACCAGCACCGCCATGAGAAAAACCAGAATGTCATGCGTGGACCCATAAGTTCTTGTCACCGATGCAGAGAGAATCTAATTGATGCTTTTAGGAACTGTTTACAAGGGACAAAGTTGGCCAAACAGTGCATACTTAGGCACCTAGGAGAATTATTACTTAGAATTATTGGGAATAGGTGAATCCTCAAGGGTATGGATCAGGAGCTGCAAAAGTAGTCCTTTGTTCGGATGAATAGAAATTCGGGTCCTACTAACTGGAGCAAATGAGAATTTATACAAAAAGAAATTTAGTTGTTTTATGCTGTAAAATAAAGATAGGCATTAGGAACAACTGCAGCCAGGCAGCTGACTGGTCACAGAGTTCCACTGTCTGTCTTAACACTCACTATGCTGAGTATCTGGCCCTTTTAGCCTGGCTCAGCATCCTCAGCAGGTGCTAGGTTCCTGTATCATGGCTTCTACCAACAAGGAGAAACAAGATCTTTTCCACATTCATTTCAAACCATTCCTGGAAAAAAAAAAATAAAACAAGGTGGCCAGGCATGAGACAGGTCTATCCTGGTACCAAACGAGTGAAGCCAAGCACCAAGTCCTCACCGAGAAAGCAAGAGACCCCTCCGAGAGACAACACATAAGGGTCACTACCCATTACAATCATCCTTTATATGCTAAAGCACAGATTGGTAAAATATAACTAAATATTTTGAACACCTGTTTTTATAAATAGAGTTTTATTGGAACACAATCACCCTTAGCTGACTTCCTACAATGGTATCGTTGGATAGTTGTGACAGAGACGTTATGGCCAGCAAAGACTAACATACTCACTATCTGGATGTTAGGGGGAAAAGTTAGCTCATCTGTGTGTAAGGATATCTCAGGAGAGAGCTCAGTGTGGTTCCTTAAGGCTGGGTAGGCTCTTAGGAAGATACCCATGCTCCCTAGTTTGAGGTTTTTTGCTGTCAGGAAGCATTCTATTAAATACTAAAATGGAACTTGGTGATTTGGGGCTGAATATTGTGACGGTGAGGCTACTGTGCCATTTTGTCATGCATCCTGGGTCTTTCAGGTGACTGGGGAAGTGAGATGTAACAAAGGCCTGTTGTGGAAACATGCCAGCTTTGGGGCTCTCCAGAAAGCATGTGATTTCAGTGATGGAGTGAAAAAATAGAAGTCAGAGAGTAAAATGAATTCATATCTATTTGGTGACTTTTACGAGGGATAATGGAGGAAATAATAAGTTTTGTACAATACCAGCAAATCTGTATCCATTTAACTGTGCATAATTCTATTTAATTTGTGCTGTCATGTTCTGGGGTGACCCTGTGTGACTTCTCTGGTGGATCTCTGATCATCTAAGACAGAAGTTTCTCTGCCTTGTGCAGGGATTGGTGGAAAGTCTCATCCCAAGGCATATCCTAGCTCACTGGAAAGCACTCCCCAGGTCTATCAGAAGACATCCATGTGACCTTTGTGAATATCAGGTGTGTTGGTGAGAACTGAGGAGGCTTTCTCACAGAGGTGTGAACAGATCTCCCCTGAAACATCTCTGGTCTTCTCCTCCAAGGCTCCCAAGCGAAAACAACATTCCCACCCTCCATGCTGGGTTCTAAATTCATGGATACTCAGAGATTAGGAATAAGAGGACAGTGACTCAAGCTTTCCCTTGCCCTTCCGCCCTTTGGCACCCTTCAAACTCCCACACACAAAGTTGACACAAGGAAAGGTAGACGAAGGAAATGAAACTGAGCCTCTGTCTGAGCCCAAGGTCAACAAGTTAAAGGTCAATGAGGGGCATGGGCTCTCTGTCTTTATGAGTTTTCTTTCTTTCTTTTTTTTTTTTTAAATTGATTGGCTGGGTTCCCATTTTTCCCTTTGGCATTTCTGAGCTCCCTTTGTCTTCCCTTATATGGCTGAGGCTAGAAACATACTTGTGAGCTTCCTGGCCACTGAATGGCCCAGCGGTAGACACACAGCCTTCTTTGGCTAATCTATGGGGCCAAGGTTGGTTCGTGGGGTCCAACCCTTCTGGCTTTGAAGCTCAGTAGAGTATGAGCTATAGTGCTGCTTAGATTGTCCTCTGAGCACGTAACACTCTTGATGACCTCATTCAGAGAGGATGGATTGGAATTGGAATTAGGGTCTTTCTAGGTTGTTTGCTCAGTATTACCTCATACTCTCACCTTTTCGCCAACAAATATCAATCTAGAACCTCTACTGCCAGGGCAGGGACAGTAGGTTCCTAACTTGCAGTCAACTTCTTTCTGTGCAGGAGGATGAGAATCTGCCACAAATTGATCCTATTCTGCACATGGGATAGCGCTCTCTTCCTGTCACTCCAAGATTCAGTCTTCAAAAGTGAAGTAGAATAAAGGAGTTCATGAGGGTGAGGCCAAAATATATCCTGAGTTTATTTTCCAAGGCTCCAAGACCCTTTTTGAGCAGCTTTCTAAGAGCTTTCCACGTCACTGCACTTCCTCAATCCTCATTACCACATTGTTTTCTGTTCACTCATCACTGTTCTGAGCATTACTCACCAGGTCAGAAAAACAAAACAAAGCAAATCAAAAGCGGTGGCTAAACATTGCTAGGAAGCAAATCAGACATGCTGTGTTGCACAAGGCAGCCTTCATCCCCACAGCACACTGGGGGTGCTGCTCAGCGCACCGGCTCCCAAGGCATTCCCTGGGAGCCGTGAAAGTCCCAGACCCATTCCTAGTTGTGAGAATAGATCTTGGCCCACAGTGTGGGAGTCCCAGTGTGCTCAGAGTGGTGAAGACTCAGTGCTTGGACACCTCTCAGGAGAAGTAGCACCATCTCCCCCAAGTCCTCAGCTCTGACCGCTCACGCTTCATGGTCTCAGGACCACCAGGTTGCACATGATCTCTTTCATTATTATCTCTCTTCCGCAATAAGGAATGCCAGCCACCTTAAGTGTCTTTCATTGATCTAAGTGAGTTAAGAGAACAGCACACCTGTGGCTAGAAATAGCTCCAGGACAATGGAACAGAGATGGATTTCCTTCCATAAGTCACGGAAAGATGAGCACTGTGAGCCCCAATCAGTCCTCAAAACAAGGAGAAGTGACATCCATTACTTTCCTGATAAGTTTTTGGTGTGCACTCATGGGTGAAAAATAGGCAAATGCATAGGAAGGCCTCCTCCTGGCCCCCAAATAACACAAAGCAGCAATGAGATTCAATTTCCTTCAGGAAGATTGACAAAAAGGACGGAGTTGTCAGAGGGAAGAAAATTTCAGTGTATCAATTGCTGTACTTTTTGCAGTCGTCCTGATGTTTGTGAATTTGTATTTGCTCACTGATGGGCTGAAGCCTACCTAAGAGCTGGGATGAGGGGAGGCCAAACAGTTGCCAAAGCAAGAGCTCATTGTTTTCCAGAGCTATTTGCTGTGCTTTCTTCCTGAGCCAAATACCACACACCTGTCTCCCACAGAAAAGCCAGAGACTGTTTACCCAGCAGAATAAGCAGGTGGCCCTGCTGTTCTGAACGGAGTACTTTTTCTTACAAGCAGAAACATGCTGCCGTAAATAAATGCCACTCAGTTCTAAAACTGCAAGTTTGAAGCGCTTGGTAGGCTTGCTGCAAATACAGGATTCCAGACTCCAGTCCCCCAAGATTCTGATCTAGTGGGTCTGTCTGGGGCCCAGGAATCTGAATGTTGAGCAAGCACTTCCGTTCGTCAGGAGGGAGAGGATCTGGGCACCCAGGTATGACACATATTTTACTCTCCTGCCCTGCATTAGCATTTTGAAGTACAAAAAAAGAAGGAACCTGGAAAGCATCTAACTTGGCTCTTTGCTTCACAAAGAAATGGCACTGAACTTGGGAGTGGGGACCTGGTTTGAACAGTCAGGAAGTCCACTCTCTTGGGCGAAAACCTGTGGTCCAGGCTACCTCTTACTGAGTTGAGAAGCCAGAGATATGTTTCTGCAAATGATTTGAAACAAACAACCTTCAAGGGAAAAGAGAAAAAGCTTTAGGAGTCATCTGTATAGAAAGGGTCTTTGTTCAGAAAAGATGGCTTTGAAAAAGCAAATGTTAGTGAAAGATGCTATATATTGGAGGAAGTTCCCCGGGCAAATCCGGCCTAGAGCACAAGGACCCCTCTGTCTGGCCATCTGCAGCCTGCGCTTGAATGCCCAAGCAAGAGGCAGGGACTCTCTCTGCTGCCTAATGGCTTTTGGACTCAAGTAAAAAGGCAACAAAGCAACTCCTAAACAAAAGGGCTGCAGTTAAAAGCAATTCTTAAGAGAAAAGACCCTATATGCATTCCCCCAAATGGAGCTTAATTGGGCGGCAGCGTATGCTAATGCTCTTTGGAGAAACCCCCAAATCCAATACCTCCCTGTACCAGGGATCTAGGAGGAAGCTGGAGTAGCTTAAGGTAGCTCTGTGTGGATTGTCAGTGACATTAAGCAAATAATTACTTCGCCCTTGGAGATACTGGTAATGACATGAGAAGCCAACTGGATTTTTGAGTGCCCTGTGCCCACTGTTACTCCCCGGTTCTTTCTGACTCATAAAATCCAGAAGCAGAGCAATCTGTCTGTCCAGGGGTGGTAAGCACTCTGTGATTGAGGTGATTGGGCCTCACTGTGGGCTGAAGGAAATTTCTGGCAAACTGTAGACACAGGATAATGACAGGGGAATATATTATTTTTTCTCAGATTCTGGGTCTTTTTATTTCCCTTCCACTAAGATTGCTCTTTAGAAGTACCAGTAGAAGAGAAGTAGGTGGAAGGTGGGTCTCCTGGGGCCCTTGCCCACAGCGTGAGTGGCAGGCCACTGGGGGGTCCACCACTTCAACTATAGAGATGTCCGTCTATGGTGCCACTTATCTATGAAATTCTAACTACATAACCCAACACATGGAGATGATAAAATCGAGGCGCACAGGTTTGCCCTCAAATGGTAAGAGGTGAGCCAATGGTCCAGACATCTTGACGCAGACCACTGTTCTATTACACCAATATACATCCTACTGATGTTGATTTCTGAGTCAATAATATTTTCCTGACTAATCTCATCTTCTCAGTCTTGTGTGGAATCTTCTGAAATACTTCAAGCAAATCTTACAGCAACTGGAGTTTTATATAAACCCGCTGTTGTGGTGTGGATCCAGTGTATCCCCCAAAAGCCTCATGTCCCTATGGATACTATGTACTATTGGGAGGCGGGACCTGGTTGGGAGGCAGATGCTCAGGGCTTGACCTGTAGGGGCGCAGGCTAGCTTCACCCTTCCCCCCTGACTCGGCTCCGCCTGTAAGGAGCTCTTTCTTTGACTCTGGTCCCACCATGTCTCTATCACTGCCACCTGCTCATACATGAACCAAGACCTTCTGAAACTGTGAGCTAAAATAAATCTTTCCTCCCTAAAGTTGTGGATATCAGGTATTCTGTCCCGGCAGCAAGAAAGTAACTAAAACACTCACCATCCTCATGTAATTAAGTGTGACTGTCACCTATGGCCTGTTATTGACCACAATAAGATGATCATGAAGACTGTGCCTTCCTTGAGTAAGGAAGGTTATACGGCAAAGGTGCTGGGAACCCCCTCAAAATTGGCTTGTTCCAGGAGATTCCACATTGCTGATTCTCTGGAAGATTCTGTGCTGGTCTTAAAGAAGTGACACATGCCAAAGAATTCCAGGGGAACCTTTAGGTGCTGAGAGCAGCCAACTGGAAAAAAAAAAGTGTGAGTCCCCAGCCACAGGAACTAAGTTCTGACAGCAATCACATGACTTGGAAGAGGAATGGCTTGTGAGTTTACAAGGTTGACGACGGACACCAGCCAGCAGCCTTGGAGGCCCTGAACTGAGGATCCATTGAGACTGTGCCCAGATTCCAGACATTAAAGTACATCAGATAGTTGGGGTTTTTCACAGTCATCATATTTTATGATGTCACCATGAGCACTGAGTTAGTGAGCACTGAACCATTATGGATCCTGGAAATCTCTGATCACAACATTTTATCAATTAATATATGGACTTCTCTATGTGTGTTTCTATTAAATGGACTCTTATTGAATTTCTATTGTTGATTCATTAATATAGAACTCAAGGCCAACAGCAGCAGAACACTCACTTGGATGAAGCTTGACTAGCACGCAGCCTTTCTCTGTAAGGTACATCATGGTCTTCTTATTCTGGGAACATTGTGGCACTCTCAGGAAAATTACTGAGACTTTGTACTTGAGGGTGTTTTAAACACAAAATCACTAATCAGAACATGAAATCCAATCAACATAGCACTAACTGTCCTGTGAAAAGCTTCCTTTTTTCCATATGAGACAGATGAGAAGGCGGTGTTGGTTGCCCTCAAGCTCAGCTGTGAAGGTGTGCTTGGGGAAACTCAAATTTTCCACTTATCTGAGCAGGTCCACAAAAAACCATGGAAGTACCATGAGCATCAGCTTTGAGAAATCCATGTTGGCCGATAGATGAATTTGCAAATACAGACCGTGCCGTTAGCAAAGATGGATTCTGTTGTAAGTTGCTGAGTAAGTGGTTATTTTTCAGTGGTGATATATAATTGACTCAGTCTCCAGCTTTGATCCCATACATGCAGGAACAGCCCAGTTGAGATCTATTTTTCAAAAATAAAATTGTTTCTGATGAGCGTGGTCTGTCATGCCCCTGACTTCTTTTGCCTTCTATCCTTACCTGAAAGTGATTTGTGTGTCATGCATGCAAGGGCATTAAGTCAATTCTGCTCTTTTGACCCAACTTTTCATTATTTGAGTGTGGCGTGGTCCTTTCCCAGGACTTCTCAGCACTGGAAAAGTACCAGAAGGTAGGAGGCTCTACTGTTTGTCATGAAGACACCACCTCTGTAGCAGACACAACCCATGCTGTCAGCCTGACTTAACACTATCAGCTCAAATCAGTCCTGTTGGCACAGACCTGTAATCTTGCACCATCAAATACTGAGGCAGGAAGACCACAAGTCCAAGTTCAGCCTTTGCTACTTAGCAACTTAGGGAGACCCTGTTTAAAAAAGTGGTGGTAGGGGGAGTGGCTGGGATGCAGCTTAGTGTAAAGGCCTTGAGTTCAATTCTCAGAATAGAAAAAGGTGGAGAGGTATGGTATTGGGTTTAGCTCAGGGCGAAGGCTCTGAGCTGGACTTGCAGTACAGAAATAAAAAACAAACAAGAAAAAGAAATTCTCCCTCTTTTCTTTTTGTAGAGGTCCTGCCTCTTGTCCTTAATTCAGGGAAGGAATCTCAGACCTACCATGGCTCGTCCATGCCCCAGCCGGGTTCATCAGGGAGAGAGAAATGCAAGAGGGTCCTCTGCTCTCTGGTTGGTCCAGCCTTTTCCTGCTGTTGCTATGGTCACTTCACGACTATGGGCTCCAAACCCCAGGCCCCCAGGCTTTCAGCTCAATCTCCTTCGTTCTTTAACACAGAGTGGGTCTTTGCCATTAGGTTTGAACTTTGGTCTGCAGAGCTATAGCTCAGAAACCCCAGATTCTGCCCCCTACAACCTACTCTTTCTCTTGTAACTCAGCAGGTTGAATTAACGTGCATGCAATAAACCCTCGCTTCTGCTAGGGCTCCACAGAGGATCAATGGGTGGGTTTCTAGCACTTTCCATTCTCAGGCCAATATTGACTCAGAAACCACCATCTTATTCTCCATATATTATAGCTTGCTATCTCCATGTTTTGGGGCTGCTGGTTCTTCAAATAATCCTTGAAAGCAGCCTGCCTTCGAGAGAGGGGGAAAAAAAAAACCTGACCCAGGCTCAGATATTCAAAATATTTTGACAAAGGTCTTTGAGCAGGACACAAACATTCCTACTCTGGGCTGTGCCATTGCCATACAGGACTTAGAAAAATGAAGAAAACAAGGTTACCATTGTAAAAGAGGAGGGAATGGCCCATGGTCCATATGCAATTAGCCTGTCTTTCCACCCCAGGGGCTTGGAATGCCTTGGTTATTTCCTCATGTTGCTCAGCTAATAATCATCATCTGCTTCAATGCAACAAAACAGGGAGAGAATTAATGGTCCATCTCACGGCGAGCACTCCCTGAGCCTCAGTGCAGGCTTACAGAGCTGCCACGGAAAGTAAATTGCACAGACCTGCGCTGTGCTTGCAGAACGTAGAGAATCCAACAAAGCCATAATTTTCCCTTCTTTAAGCCTTTGCACAAAATATATGGTTTTCCACTTCAGCTGATTTCCCCGGGGTCTCAGCCCGGTGGTGATTGACTTTCTCCTTGTATCATTACCAATTCGTGCTCCATTTCTTAGGTCACTGAGCATTAGAGACATTCAAATTCCATTTGTAGACGCTGTAAAAAGTTAAATTTGGAGGATGAATTTAACCGAACAAAAAACATTCTAAAGCGTATTAACAGGTTGGCCCAAAATAATGATAATTGTAATAATATATGGCATAATTCTGCTTCAGATTTCATTATGCTTATGACTTTGAAATTTCCTCTTTCAGACTTACAATTACGGTAAATCTTAATAAGAAATTGAAAGATATAATCAAAATAAAATTCTTGATTAAGAGACAACCATGGAATTCTTCAAGAAAAATAATAGGACAAATGTATGCACCAATGATCAATTTCAAGTCAATCATGAGCTCATTTGCATGACTTTAATATATGTTGCCTGCTTGTAATATTCCACTCAGCCTCCCACTAAAGAATTCTTCCTCCTTCCGTGGCTGAAGGGATTTGACATTATTCTCATTTGACTTCTTTATCCTAGACTTCTCCTTAATGGCTACATTCCAAACTAATATTAAAAACACCATTTAAAAAATTATCTGAGCTTCTCATGGAAATAAAAAGGTACGAAGTACCATTCTCCAAAATATTTTATTAATATTCTTACTTACAGTTCAGCTTATCCCAGAAAGTATTTGATATATCACACTATTATACATATAGTAAAACAAGATGCTTTTAAAGTAAGAAAAAGAAAGAGTAGAGATAATAGAAAACAAAGATAAAAGGCAAAACGAGGTCTGGGTACCAGTGCTTGTCAAATAATGCCGCAAAAATGACACCTAATTGATAAGATGAACCTCAGGGACAATACAGATGTAAGCATTTGGTTTTTAGTCACAAGCTTGAATCGACTGGAGATTTCTCTCACCTCAGGCTCTAGGAGCACTTCACATACCTCTTGTCTCTATCTGGGACCACTGTCCTTCTTATAGGGATGACAGAAGCATGGGAGAACAAATGAGAATGCACGATGCTTTGTCACGCCAATGCTCGGAACTGGTGCATATGCAAGTCATATGGAAGTTCTTCTTATGGGCTAACTCTAAACTCGAACATCACAAGAGACTGTGGGAAATGTAGTTCTTAGCTTCAGATATGAATGGCAATGGTAGTGGTGAGTGTGGCGGTTGGGGTGATAACGGTGGTGGCGGCGGTCATGATGCTTGCGGTATTGGTGGTGACGGAGATGAGGGTGGTGATCGTGATGGTAGTGGCAATAGTAGTGAAGACGGTGATGGTGAGACACTTAAGGAACAACGATGGGGCAGAAAACCAGGGCCACAGAATGAACTCCCGGATGCAACTAAATACCGCCTTTAGTAGCATGCCATGTGTTATGGACCCATCGTGGGACGCTGATAAAACCACAAAAGCAAAATGTTTGCATGAAATGAGAAATTGCTCCAAGGAAAAATACCTGAATAATCCGTCTAGCTTTACTTGCTTTTAGTCACATTAAAATCACTAATTTTGGAAATCACACAGCTGAGCAATACATTATTTGTTTCCCACTAGCTTTGCCAAAAATGGCCCTTTCTGGTCGTG
This sequence comes from Ctenodactylus gundi, assembly GCA_004027205.1. Taxonomy (NCBI): domain Eukaryota; kingdom Metazoa; phylum Chordata; class Mammalia; order Rodentia; family Ctenodactylidae; genus Ctenodactylus; species Ctenodactylus gundi. The sequence continues at coordinate 513,385 of PVKB01000348.1, forward strand.
CCCCTGTGACCCGTTCTTTCAATCAAGTCCTACCTTCTGTTGTCATATGACATCATCAGTGAACTAATTCCCATGATCAATTAATTCCCATGATCCAATTCAACACATGAGACAATTGAGAGATACTCCAGATCTAAACCGTAATACCATTATTTATCAGTACACGAAGGTTAATATCTATTTCCAGAATCAGAAACTTTTACAACACAGTGTTTCTCTTACTGCCACTTCAAGGCTTCTTGATTTTCAGTCTAGGTTTTCTTGATATTGGAAGCATCACGCTTCCTTTCTTTCTTGTGATATTGCCTTTTTACCACCCAGTTTTTTAAATTGTAAAAGACCTCTCCTTCATGTCTATTTTTTGCTTCCTATCACAAGACTTTGCTTTGATGTAGTAGAATTTAAACGCTCAGCATGTATTACCATGGCCAAAATGTCTGACCCTATGTCTCTCACTTGGCTTTGTTTTGCTTCCTATTTCATGCTGGAAGCCACTTCCTTTTCTACTCTGTATTGTGTGCACTATGGTATTTTTAGAGATTATGCCAAAGAATACTTTTCACTTTTCAAATGTCTACTGACATTTCTATTTCTGCAGTCATCTATATCAAGGATAAGGCAATCTTTGCTCTTTTTTTACATAAGACTTCAACGTCCTTATACTGTATGTTTTCCTATGTTCTTGACTATTTCCTAGTCATTGTTAATTGACTTTTGCATTTTTGGACTTAGATCAATATATTATCATTGCTTTACTTAATAATTTAAAGTAAAAAGTATCCAACATTTTTTTTTTGTTGTTGTTTCAGTCCATTTCTACATACTTCATTTATTCACCTAACAAGTACTTATGGAAGGTCTCTACTGGACCAGGCACTGAGCAGAAAACTGGTGAAACAATAGTGATCACATACCTTTGGTCCCCGCCTGTCCTCATGGGGCAGGGCAATCTTTCCCTCCATCAGCATTGGTCTCACTGCCCTGCGTTCCGGGCACATGACCCAGGCTGAATCTACAGAACTTATATTCCAAAGTAAGCTCCTCCCTGGGGTGCAGGATCCCCTCCCCCACTCTTCTGCTCAGACTGAGCTAATCTTCCCATTCCTCAATGGAATCCACTCTCTGCTAATATCAGAACACCCAAACTCTAAATCTAAAGTCAGCTCTGGTTTTCAAATGTTTTTTGTCTTCTGAGTATTTTGGTAGAAAGTGAAAAAGTTCGTTAGTCAATCAGCAATCTGGGTCCTCCTTCATCACAGAAGCAGTGGAGACTAATGAGTCATAGCAGTAGGCCACAGCAGCACTGGAGTGCGGCCTGCACTTTCTGTCATGGGCCTGGAACTAACAAGGAGACCTACCAGATGTCTCACTGTTCTCTTCTTCCATCTTGTTCCCTGTCTGTTTGCATTGGTGCTGCTCTTGGTGCAAGCCAGTATCTCTGCATCCTAGAGCCTCTTGTGGTCTCGAGCTGGGAGAGTTCTGACCAGCTGCAGCTGGTATTTGGTCTCCATGCTTCAACTCACACACACAAGACCTTAGTAAGCCCCCAGTCCTGGAGCACTCGTGCTAGGTCATCCCATACAGGACAATGATTCAAGAGCCTTTGGTCTCTGATGCTCCCTACAGATAACCAAATGGTGGCTATGGCCAGGCTGTGCGCAGGAGCTATGACAAACAGCCTGGGAGTGGAACAAAATGAAGCATCCACCACAGAGTCCAGGGAAAGGGAGCCTGGCTTGGGTCACCCTTCGTCTGAACACAGGATGCTGTCAGAGGTCCATGGTTCGTGAAGCATACGGATGAGTGTGTTGTCACCAATAAAAAGAAAGAAAGAAAGAAAATGTTCCACTTCTGTTAGGAACATTTAGATTGGCACAAAATGCAAATCTGACTTGTGCATCTGAAAAGCCAGGTGGCTGGCAGTGAGATGTGGCATCTGCTTTGTTCCCTGTACAGCAGGAAGTAGCACCCAGCTTGATGGTCAGGCCATGCTACTTGGTCATGCACCAACAGAGCAGGCTTGGTCAGGTTCCTCAAGTTGTCTCCAGTCTTCCTTCTGGAAGGTAAAGACAGATCACTGTGGCTCTGTCACAGGACTCTCAGAGAATTAAATAGATAACAAAAAAAAGTCACCTGATACAGAGTGTGTCTAAAAGGGGAAAGGCTCCTTGTCCCCTGTTTTTGTGATTAAGGCTGGGCTCCTCTGATCCCTCACATAACAAAGACTGGTGGATTTTTTGTCCTCAAATAGGTCTTACCGGCTCAGCTCCTCCTTTGTGAAACCTTTGAACAGGAAACCTGCATTGAGGGAATGTTTGACTTGGTTTGTGCAAAAAACAATATTTGCTTGAGGTTAGCTCCTGCATTATGAATTTTTAACCTCCCATAAATCAAACTGTAAAAATGGACAAAGGCTGAATTTCCTGTGCCAGGACCAAAATAGAAGCCGCCTGTGTCTCTTAAACAATCCCAATTATGTTTCCATAACCAAATCATGCTGAGATGAATAGCTGGAATATTTATATTTAGGTCCTAAAGTATGATGTAAAATAAATGAAAACAGTCGATCTTCACAGCACTGAAGTTCTGCCACTTTTCCGTTTATAAAAAAATGACTCAAAGACCGGGCTACGCAAAGGCCACCGCGTGCCTGGGGCAGGATTTTGCTCTCCGTTCTTCTTGCTTTTCCCTGTGGTTGTCCTCTCGGCATCCACGGTGCTAAGTGACTAATACAACGTCCCCAGGGACCCAGCTCTGTAGTGGGGTTTAAAGCAAGTCATGCACAGACACCTTATCCTAAGACATATGGGACATGATCAACAAATACGGTGAAAGTGTACCTTTTTAAAAAATGCATCACAGAAAAAGACACATTGTCATCAGCCTCTTTCAAAATACTCCTCCTTGCTTCAAACACATGTATTCCAGAGTTTTTTGCCACTTTATGAAGCAGTTCCAGAAATTGCTCCTTCCTGAGTGTCTAATTGTGCTGTCATGGCTACCTCAATGTTCTGGATTTATCCCAAATATTTATCTTTCACGGTTATTTTGATTTCAAGGAAGAGTCAGGAGTCACATAGTGCCAGATCAGTGAACGAGGTAGATAAAGATACACCATAACACTCTTAGGATCTGCCTTTCAATTGGATCACTCTCGGTAACAGCATTCAGAGAAGTTTTTGTTTTTCTTTTTTTTTTTTTTTAAATCATACCTCATAACGACACTAACGGGGTCTTCAAGAACTGCTTCAAAAAATGCCAGGAACAGTAGGGAAGGGTGTCCCAAGTGAGGGGAGAATTTTGAAGAGGACTAATGGCAATGTGTCTTTTGCTGCAAAAATTTTTTAAATTTAAACATTTACCCTATGTTTTAATCACACCGTATATAATCACTTCAAAAGATCCATGAGAGAAAAATCCAGTAACTGCACAATCTGATTATATTTTAATTAAACAACACTTTCATTAATTTGATAAACACCTCTACAAACTACAAGCCACAAACTTGCAAGAGTATGAGAACAAAAAGATTTGTCTTTCTGATCTGCTAGAAAAGGGAGATGTGGAAACACTCGGTTTGCTAGAAGGCGGAAGGAAATACCAGCCAGGGAAGGTGACAAGCAAACGCTACGGATGTCTAGAAGCCAGAAAGATGGCACCAAAGAAGGTGACCTGGAGCTGAACCGCTGAGACTGGCAAAGGGTTTCATGGGAAACAGGACTGTGAGCACCGCAGAGGCCGGGAGGATTGGCTGGAGGCTGCTGTGGAACCGGAACTGGAAGGACTTAGAGGCAGGTGAGGGGCTGGAAATACAGATAGATGGGGGCAAGTATGAAGGAGTCTGGCCTAAGGAAGACAGAGTCTTCTATGTCTTGAAGGGCACTGAACAGAAACCTTGATGTCAGTACTGAGCAGGAATCATTCCATTCCCATTAACAAATACCTACTGAGATCCTTCATGAGAAACATAGTGAGTAGCAACACTGGCCGTTCCTGGAGCCCAGGACCCCACAGTTTTGTGAAGCAAAGAGCATTCACAAATAAACCCCTAGGTAAATGTGTGAGTTCAAGCAGAAGTGAGAACAAGGCCAGACGGGTACGTCGTATGGTGTCAAGTGCCATGAGGAGCCTTGCTGTAGGGACGGCAGCAGAGGGAGGAAAGGCAGCACTAAGGAGCTGACGTTGATCAGGGTCTTTAGGGATCTATGAAGACTGGAAAATGGGGCGTGCACTTTGGAGATGGAGCTGCATCACACATTGGGAGCATCCTAAGTGTAACAGGACATGGGGCAAAGATCTCCGAGGGCAAGAAAAAGTTGCATTTCCAAAAGCACAATATGACTCCCAAGGGAGAGAGTCCCTGAGGCCCTGAGGGGTGCATGCAGAATTTTGAAGGGAAGTATTCTAGGAAGTCACCGTATGTGTGTGATGAGGTCAGAATTGTGTAAGGTCTCTCAGCTACTGCATGAAGGACATGTCTGAGAAAGACAAGCTGGAAAATCATCGTGGGGCAGAATAGATATTAGGCAGTTTTCACAAAGCCATCCTGGGGCACCTGGAGAGGAGGGCAAGTTGAGACACACTTCCATGGTGGAACTGATAGCTCCCACAGATAGGGTGGATGGTGGGAAAGCCATGGAGATGCTCCGTGTTCGAACTTCAGCCACTGAGTTTCAGAAGGCGATGATGTCTTCCAAAAATGGAAAGGTTGAAATCGTGTCCTTGCATGGCGCTTGGACAAAGGAATGTCTTGAGATTCCCAGTGGAGAGGCCAAGCAGGTAATGCACATGTGCAGCAGGAGCTGAGAGAAGGAACAAAGTCCATGGAAAGAGGGCAAAGAAGAGGCCGGGAGGGCCAGGGCCTCATCTTGAAGCCTCTATCTGCCATTCTATGAAGGCCCCAGGATCAAGTTTGAGCCAAGACTGGACAACTTATCAACTCAACAAGACCCTGTTTCAAAACCAAAAATAAAAGATAAAAAGTGTCTGGTGATGTAGCTTGGTATAAAGGTCCTGGCTAATCCCTACTACTGACTACTGCAGAGAGAGAGAGAGAGAGAGAGACAGAGAGAGAGAGAGAGAGAGAGAGAGAGAGAGAGAGACAGAGACAGAGACAGAGACAGAGACAGAGACAGAGACAGAGAGACAAAGAGAGAGACTGACTGGCTCTGGGCACATGTCCAACAATCTTGAAGCTCTCCAATATCCATCAACCGTAACATAGGACTCAGCCACCATCTCCCAAATTAGGGTCCTAGGCAACCAAATCCATTTTCTGTCGTGTAGCTCAACTGGCCTTTAATCCTCCTGGTCCTTTGGGCATGTGCCGTAAGCATTATGGTTTCTCGTTTGAAACAATGACAAATTCTAAATGCGTCTTATATTTTTCTTGCTCCAAAATCCGTCCCAACCCTTTTCCAATCAGGACCCTCAGCTCCTTGTTATAAGAAACATCATTACTAACCACAAGAGTGTTAATTATTTCAGCTCAGCTACTGTTGCTAGGACCTTTTATGAAACTAGAAAATATTGAAAATTAAGAAAGATTTCATCTTGAAATTTATTAATTTATTAATCTTACTTCCACATCTCCTTTCTCCCATACTGAAAATCTTGCTTCTTGGTAGCACCAGAGTCATATTTCCTCTGACTTCCACTAATCCCACACACAGTAGCTGCACAAAAAGAGTGACAATACTATCACCAAAAATATGGTTGCTGAAACCACTGAAGATCTTTAGCACATGATCGTTATTAGTTTTTGCCCTACTAGTGCATCTCACTTAGGTTTTGCAAACAAAGGTGTTTGGCAATACTCAAAATAGTTTTTCTTTGTGTGTTATGACAAACGCATACGTTATGAGATTTGCTTCCTATTGCTTCCAGTTTTTATAAACAGTGTCAATTTTGGCATTTTCTATAAGTATGTAAAATGTTTACCTGGTTCCAAAGCCAATCACAAAAGAGAACCACACTCAGAATTTCAGCTTTTCTGCCTACCTACCACCCATCTCCTCTTTGCCTCAGCCCTTGTCTACCTTTAGAAGATTTAAAATTTTTTTAAACCTATACTTTGATTATTCTTACATAGACATTTTTATTCCTTTTTTGTACACACAAATGCATATTGTGTATTTTGTCCCCCTTTTGTCTCTTACCTCTGCATAATTCCATCCATTACAGCTGCTAGACAGTGTAAAGTGCCAGTGTGGGAGATACCACAGTATAATCAACCAGTCACTTTGTTATGGTGTAGCTCTGGCAGGTTCCCCAAAACATTCATGTGTTCAACAGTGGGGCTTCTGGAAGGTGACTGGATCCCAGGGACACGCCACTCTTCAGCAGACTGACCCATTAGTGAGGTTATAGCTACACACACTGTGAAGGGTGGGGCATGGCCGGAAGAGCCGTGTCACTGCCAGCAGCCTCTGGAGGCGCTCTTCCTCCCTGGCTCTTCTCTCCTTACCCTGCTTCCCGGCTGCCCTGTGGTGAGCAGCTTTCCTCTTTCGCCATGGTGCTTCTATCTTGGAGCCAGCCTACGAACCAGGGAACCTTCAGTCAAAACAAACCTTTCCTCTTCAGAGTTGTAGGAGTTGCATATTGTGTCCAGGAAAGGGAAAACTGATTAATACTCACCTATTCATGGATACTTGTAGTTTCTGGTCCTCTGTCATTCCAAGTAGAGTGATAATAAATTGCATTGTTCATGGGTTATTGTATGTTTGGTGGCAACATGTACTTTTGAAGGACCTTCAAAATGCCAGGCTTTAATGTTATATTTATAGAAAATTCAACCCCCTGTTGTTGTAGTATGAATATCTTGTGCACCTCAAATTCATATGCCAAAATGCTCTCAAGAAAATGACATGAACCCAGGCTTTGGGGAGGTAATTAGGTCCTGAGGCAGAGCCTTCATGAATGGAATTAGTGATCTTGAAGCTCCAGGAAGGCCCTTCATGCCTTCAATTATGTAAAGAAACTCAGAAAGATGCCATTTGTGAACCAGGAAGCCAGCCTCTCCAGACGTGGAATCTGCTGGTGCTCTGATCTTAGATTTCTAGCTTCTAGAATTGTGAGAAATAGCTTTCTGTTGTTTGTTACAGCCTCCTGAGCTGACTAAGACACCTGCCTTCAGTTAGAGTCGGAGGAAGGACAGGACCTGACACGGTCTGTTGGGATTTAAGAGTCCCCCTAAGGAGAAACATCGCAGGGTAAAGGGAAGAAAGGACCATGAACTGCAGTGCAGAGGGGTCTAGTCTACACAGATCAGCCGTGTAAGTTGAGAGGCTAGTCCAAGCGGAACCTGGAGGAAGCAAGGGCACAAGCCACGGAGACACAAGGAGGAAGGGGGTGCACTCACAGAGAGAAGCATCCAGAAAGGACCAGGAAGCCCTTGCTCAAAAGAACTGTGAGCGGGTTGTAGAGATGTGGCAGAGACGTGGCTGGGTCCAGACCACAGGCCTGTGCTAGAAGACCAAGGCCCAGTGGCTGTGGGGACTCCCCAGAAGAAGTGGCACTGGGCCAAGTGCCTGCCTACAGTACTGCACCCTGGCCAGCTCTCCTGGGCCGCAGGAACCGGAGCCCACCCACTCTATGTCCACTGCTCAGCACAGGCCAGGGTAGCAGGGTGCATACAACGTGGGACAGCTAAGCAGGCTGCCTTGCGAGCCACAACAGAAGCAAGCACAGACTGTCCTACTGCCGCTAGGCCTTGTCCCCACAAGTCCCCAAAGCCGTCTGCTCTCACACCATCTACTATGCCTCCCACTCCTGAAGAATCCTTTTTGGGACGTTCTCTTGGCTCACACCTCAAATTCCTTTAAGTAATTGAAAGTAATTATGAGCTCAGTCATGTGGGTAGCTAATGCCCACCACGTGGTGCCTCCCAGCCCCGGGCCCCATGCTGACACCCCACCTGCTCATTGCACCTCAGTTCACGTGCAAGGTAGAGAAGATAGTGTGGAAAGTAGGGAAGGAAAATGTTAAACTGAGGAGAGAGATTCAAGTAGATACCCAGCAGCTTCTCAGATCGTCAACGTCTCTTAGCTCCTGCGTGGACTGGACCAGTGTCGTATCCTAGGAGCAGTGTGCACATAACTGTGAACTGCTCATGCGCCACAGAGAAGTACCCAATGCAAGCTACACACAAAAAACCTTAGCTGGTGACAATTAGTCATGCTGTCACTCCTCATTATTCCCGTACTTGGTTTCTCTGTCTGCTGGGCTGCTGTAATGAAGTATTATAAATGGAATGCCTTATAAACAACAGGATTTCCCCTCTCACAGTTCTAGAGGAGCTTCCTGGATCACAGACTTTCTCCAGTGTCTTCCCATAGCAAGAGATGCAAGCTCTGTTCTCTTCAGGGCCTTACAAAGGCTCCATCCCTGAGAACCTCACCTCCAGATGCTTCTTCTACAGCTGATGAGACAAACTCAACCACAAAAGTCCTTGTCTCAATGTATGTTAGTTACTCCAGCTGAGTAGCAGCATTTCACAGTGAACATGAAAGGACATGGTAGGCAGTATGATAGTCCCTCAAAAACATTCATGTCCTATTCCCTGGAACCATACTTTATGTTGCAAAAGAAACTTTGTAGGTGAGAATAAAATGCCTGGTTGATAAAGGTAAACCCAATGTCCTTACAAAGGAGTTGATGAGGTGGAGCTAGGAAGGGCAGGGAAAAAATAATGCGAGATGACAAAGAGGCGAAGGAAGCAAATTAGCATATTTATCACCTCACATACTTTCCCTTCCGGTAGTACAAACACTCACAAATCGTTCTTTTAACAATTCTTACCGGATTACATTATTAGCTACGAAGTAGCAAATACATTACATTATTTTTCACTATTGTCACCATGCTGTACAGATCTGGAAACTGATTTCTTCTACTTAACTAAGACTTTGAAAACCCTTTGACCAACATCTTCCCATCTCCATCCAGCCTCTACCCTTTTCTTCTGTGAGGATCCTTTGACTCGTTTTCGATTCTACCTACAAGGGAGATGGTTCTGTAATTGTATTTCTGTGCCTGATGTGTTTCACCTAACACCATGTTCTCCAGGTTCACTCATGCTACTGCCAACATCAGAATTTCACACTTTTTGTGGTTGGATACTATTCCATTGCACAGATATACCACTTTTGTCTTAACCATTCATTGGCTAATGAATACCTAGGCTGCTATTGTGAATAATGCTGTAATAAATATGGAAGTAGATATATCTTCAGAGTGTTGATTTCAATTTCACTGGACATACTCCCAGAAATGAGAGTGATAGTCAGTCTTGATTAAGCTTCGTATCTAGCTCTATGTGTTCAAGTGTATGTGTGTGTATACATATGTGTTCGTGTCTGCAATGTAATTGTAATTTGCAGCAAGCACAATTTTGTTATTAGTTGCTTTGCTTCATTTAGAAATATGTTAATGAGCATCTGAACATGTGAAGCGTTAAACTTGCAGCATGCTTGCCAGGGTAATAATATGTCGTGAACTGTTTCTCTTTACTGGGCATTTTGGGTACTTTGCATATTTTTACATTTTAGGTATGTCTGCAAGGAGTTTGTTTTTGTGTCAACCTGTATTACTGTTCTTGAAATTACTGGCTCAGAGGCATTCACATTTTAAGCCATAACTTTGCTTATAGAATAAAAAGTGTAAGCACAATAGGGAATTTCTAGGCAAGCAAGTACAACCAACCTTTGGGGGCTGGGATAGTCACCTTGGAATCGTCACAAGCGGCTGTTGTCTCTACTACACTTACCTATATGTACCTAGATACCACATATGTCTTAGAAAAAATTGGTAGGAACAGCCCCCGTAGCTGGAACTCACAGTTCCTCCGCCTTCTCTCCAGACATTATCCACATGAGTAGTAAGAATTCATTCTGTGGAACCACTGTTAGGCAAAGCAGCTCCCAACAATGCCAGTCACCAGCTGGTCCCAAGAGGGGCTGTCTCAGTGAATGCTTAGCTGACCATAGTCTACCATCTACTGGATCTTGGGATTCAGCCCAGGATGCATTCAATTGCTAGAAATGTCACAGCACACTTTGCCAGCTCTTAGGCAAAAAACAAATACATTCCTTCCAGAAATTCAAGGGAAGGATTTGTCTCTATCAAATGGATCCAATGTCTAAAGCCATTAAGCAAACAACAAGGCTGAGTCTCTAGTACTTCCCACATTCCGTGAATTTTCTCATATCTGCCTCTTCACTGACATGTAACAATTATTATGTGAGCTCTAGACTTGAAGCCCACCTTATTGAATACCCCACAGACTCAATAAGAATTTTCATATTCTATTCAAGAATATCAACTAATACCAGGACGATGCCTTGGCAAGCATCAATGTTAGAGTTGCTGAATACGTGAAACCAGACTACTAAAGGATTCATTTGTTTGGTGCAATAAATATTCATTGAGCTAAGTCTGTGGGAGACCCTGTGCCAGCCCCAGGGGATGCAACTGAGAGTGGCCAGCACAGTCCTGCTCGCGCATTATGCCACATACACTGGGTGCTTTATCCACAGCAGGGTCACAGGCTGCCTTGGTTCTAAGCAGAAAGACCATTGCTGCTAATTTTTATAATAAAGTCCTGCAGAAATAATAGTGACAATTCACCCTTTTTGATATTCCCACTCACATCCTGTCTTTCTCCCACAATGACCTTTTACTTTGATGTTGTAGCGAGGCCCTGCCTCCTCCCGCTCGCCTTCAGCCTGACATGCACATCTGTACCTGTGTGAATTGCACACACCATGTGGCCACTCCCTTCAGGCAATGCTTTCTATGTGGTGTCTTGCCTGATGCTCCAGGCAGTCCCAGTGTCTCTCTCCTGCATGCTCCCACGGTCTGTGCATGTGCCATATGCCACCCTGTACATGCTATGTCAGTACCTGTAGAGTGGTCTTTTATATGTAGTCATCTAGCTTCTTCTCTAGACATGAGGACCAGAACATGTACCCATTTATGTCCGGCCCTCGCTGCTTGAACGAATGATCTGGGTAATGAATGCAAAGCCGAGGCATAGTCCCTTTGGCCACGGAGAATGTTTTCCTGAGTGATTGTTGGTGGGAAATGAATTCGGAGTTGTCCTCAGCAGGTGACCCTTGCCTGACCCCAGCTCTGCTTTCGAAGCAGGATTCAATATGTGAGCCAGCTGGATGCTGAGGTGTGACCTGTGCCCATGAGACTGAGAAGGACCGAGCTTGTAGTGATCATGGATACATAGTCCTGGCTCAGGATCCTGGGTGTTAACAAGGACACTCAGAGAACCTGAGCCACAAAGTAGAAGACTACAAATTAACCACTGCCATCATTGTATAAAAACAGGCCATTATTAAATATAATCCATCCATGTGTGACCAGGGCCCTCTGCCCTGGAAGTTTTAGTAGAAACTAACTCATAGCCCTGCTGCACAGGGTATACCGGGCCAAGTCCTGCAGTGACACTTGGGCTTTCCCACAGGGCCGCCCCTCTCTCCTGTGTCCCTGTGACCTGGTAGGTGGGCTCTAGTGGACATTCAGTACAGATTTCTACCTTTCCAGAGGCTTTCCCAGGAGACACACTCACATCAGGCACTCAGTGATCTTTGCTAAATGTGTATAGAAATTTTCGTTAAAGCTCAGTTGTCTCATTTACCACAGAAACTTCTATCTTCTCACCTGCTTTGACAGAGCATCCCTCTTCTTTCATTCTTTAGCCCCCTTCTTCTGGTCCAGCCAAGATATTCCCCCATTTTTGTTGTGGCCCCACAGTTTAGTCTGTACTCATTCCCTTTACAGCATCAGTCACTGCATAGGTGGAGTCCCCTTGATCAGAGGAAGCACCCAGACTCCTCAAGTAGCAATGGAAGGGGTACAGTTCATCAGATGTGCATAAAGATCAGAAAATTCAAGAGAAGGAACAATTCTGCTGAATTAGAATAAATGCCCCCAAGAAAGATTTTCTATGAGGGGTGGGACAGAATCGGCTCCACTTTTATATATACGATATTTACTTTCCATGTGGCTGGCAAGACAAGGACATTCTGGGAAGGAACCCTCATCCTGAGGTCAGAGATAATTGCTTCTGGTGGGAAAGCTATTACCAACTTTTAAAACACAATAAAATAGTTTAATAAAGTGTCCACTTACAAAATAAATCTATAAAAATCAATAGCTTTGTTTTACACTAATAACAGCCTAGAAGAAAATGTTATAGGAAGAAAATTTCGTACGCAATCATAACCATAGCTGTAAATCACTCAGAGACGGTCCTCAAGAGGGACCTGAAGTCCGAGGTGTATATGTTGCAATTTACTTGTAGAGAGAAGACACATCATGTTTCTAAAGGGGAACAATTAATGTTGTGGTTTCCACTGTCCTGTTCACATTCTCATTACAATTGTACTAATCGCTCTGGTGTCTATGTTGTAACCAACGACGGCAAAAATCCTTGGCTCCATTCCCTGCTGCCTTCTAGCACATATCCAAGTTCCTAGTGCACAGCAAAGGCTCAATCAATAGCGGTCACATTAATGAATGGAGATGAAGATGACCACACATTTAATTTGTATGAAGATTCGTATAAATCTCTGGATTCATTGCCAGAGAATCCAAGCTTCAGTGCTAGACTGCCAAAGGGTAGTTTCAAACCACAGTCCTTCTAAGGCAATCTGAGAATTTAGTTCTCCTAACACAGCATTGCTCCCGAAGCCCAAAGAACAGTGTCAATCTTAGTTGGGTATGGAGCTCCGTGCCTGTAATCCCACCATGCTGGGAGGTCAAGGCAGGGTGACAGCAAGTTCAAGTTCAGCCTGAAGTTTTGCAAGACCCTGTCTCACAACAAACAAAAAAACTGAAGATGCAGGTCAGTGGGAAGGTCCTAGGATCAATTCCCAGTACAATTAAATAAATAAATGAACAAATAAATAAATATTTGAATCTTGGGCCAGGAATATAACTCAATAACAGAGTGTTGTGCCCTTGAGTTTGATCTCCTGCATTAAAAACAAAAGGTGTAAATCATAACACACTTTGGTGTAATTCCTGGCTTTGGGTAGAAGAGACAAAAAAAAATGGTTCCACGACAAACAACACTCCTATGAAGCCAGAAGTCCCCACTGACTCTCCTTGACAGTACTGGGGAGCAATGAATCTCCTCAAAAATATTCCTGAAACTTCCTTGGAGAACAGTAGTCTTAATTAATTGACATTGGTGGTGGAACAAAGCACTTATTCTTTGAAATCAATTATTTGATCCAACAGCCTCAGCTATTTGTGCTTTCCTGCAGGGAGGAACCCAAGAGGGATCCACAGAGCTGTGAAGCTAAATTTTTTTTTCCCACCCCTTCTTCTTGGCATTGGAAAGGAAGAAGGGAAGAAGAAGCTACTCTGAAGCAGAAGCTGCATTGCTTACCAAGAAACACGGATAAATTTTCAGTCTGTATAGAGGAGCCCAGAAGCCTGGAGTCAAGGTTTTGGGAGGAGAGAGAGAAAGACAGAGAATAGTTTGCACATGAGAAAGACTTGTTGTGAGGAGGGAAGTGATGTGAACCAAGATGAAATTCGGAGAGCAGGGGCCCGTGTTGGTGAGAACAGTCAAGGCAGCTGAGGAGCCAGAGGTCCCAGGGCTCAGTGTGGTCAGGCATGTAAACCAATGGCTGTCACACGAATGAAAGAGGAGCTGAGGTTCGTGTGCAGATCAGCACAAAGGACAAGAAGCAGAGGTGGACGGGAAGAACTCAGGGAGGTTCAACTTCTGCCAAAAGCCGAATGTGATCTGCAGGAGTCACAGCAAGACCACGGGGAGGGCTTGAAATGAAAAGAGAATGACTTTGGGAAACATGGACAGAAGTTCTAAGAAAGCATTCCAAGGCCACCCTAACAGCAAATCTCTGCCACGCAGAAGTTAGGATCCTTGCCCACTTCCTGCAGGCCAGACCACCCTCGCAGCCCAAAATTCCAAAACATTTACAAGCTGGAACTGGTCCATCAGTTAATAAAATATGAGTAGGAGTGCAAATACAGCAAATAGAAGCTGCGCAGAAGAATCTGGGCTGCTTAAGCTAAAAAGGGAAGGACTGGGGGCCAGATGGTCATGTCCAAATCATATACAGGAGCAGCTTTCTTATTTGTTAGAATTCAAGAGGGCAAAATTGAGGTGAAAGGATAAAAATGATAGGGAGAAATAACGGCCTGATATAAAGGAACTGCTTCTACTTCTACCATTAGAGCTGACGGAACGGGAAAATGGCTTCCACAAACAACGCAACCAAGTCTCTTACCCATTGCAAAGGTGGGCTAGGGGAGAAAGAAGGGGTGATGCTCCAGTTCCCAGAATTACAGGAGTGAAGCAGGGTGAGTTGTCCATGTAGGAAGGAGATGGGGTGCTGCCACAGAACCCATACTCAATTTCCCCAAGAGTCCCAACATAAATGACAACCCCAAGTGTCTCTATGGGAATCAAAGCTCCTCAAATTTAGAAGGCAGCTCCTATCAGTGGTAGTATTTGTAAACGTTGGGCACATTTCTGTCATGGAAACAGACACTTGAGCAAAAACCTTTGCTGGGGATGTAGTGAGTTCTTCCCCAGGGAAGAGGTTTCCAGAATACCCACCTTCTGGATTCCCTGAGTCCATGCCAGAAGGTGGAGGAAATTCAGATGCTCCCCTCTGCAGCCTGGTGACCAAGGTTCTCGTATGCCTAAGGGCCTGTGTGCAGAGCAGGGCTGTGGGGTAAAGATCCCAGTGCACCCCTAAGCAGGTCCTCAAAACTGAAGGCCCCAAGGACAAATTGTGACGGGTTTTGAGGAAGACCTTTTTTTGCTGTCCCCAGCGTAGCCAGGATCAAGGGGAAGTGACTGAGGTGGTCACAAAGGAGAAGACTGTCATTAACCAATGTGCTTGCAGGCTCCACGAAGCCAGCTCCTTTTGGGCCAGTGATGACCGAGGTCAGCTCAGTCACCTTGGAACCAGGAAGGAACAGGAAACCTGGAGCACGACTTCAGAGCATTGTTTTCACTGTCACAGTGTCACAAAGCACCCATGGCTCAGGCCTAAGAAAGAATTCTGCTGCAAGGGCTTCAAAACACGAGTGAAAAACTATTAAAAACAATTGTTTTATTGTAGCTAACAATAACTCACTGTGTTTCTAAATGGCTAAATTTTTGAGAGGACTTTGGATATTCCCAACACAAATAAATGACGCTTGAGATCCTGAATGTGGTACACTATGTATTGTAAATATGGACTAAAATATCATACCATACCTCATAAATATATATAGAATCAGAGTCTGTTAAAAACTAAAAATGAAATTATTCAAAACAAAAACATTTAAATTTTTAAAAATGCTTTGTTTGGGGTTACTGATGCCCTTGGCCTAATTTTGCCCATAGAGCATCACCCCGTGCCTCATCAGTTATATAACTTTTGGGCCTCATGAAGGGCTCCAAGCATCGTGCTCCAGGGTGAATCTGGCTCTCAAAGGATTCAAGGCAGAGGAACTGAGCAACTAAATGGGATTTGGAAGTTCTAAAGAGCAGCCCGAGTAACAATATTTAGAACTGTGCTATACACAATTTTCTGGGTCCTTGGATTCAATAGCCTAGGGAAAGTGTGGGTTATGCAGTTGAGCATTACTTAGATGGATATTAAAAGAATCTTGACTTGAATTTTACCGGTGTAGATTTAGAGATAGTCAAGAGTAAAAGCATGTCATCAACATGGGGGTGTTGACTGTGAACAGCGTGGAGTTAAAAGATTCAAAAGAAGCAATGTGATTTGCTATTACTGCTCCTCCTATTATTCTTAAGGTCACACATTGATTTTGGTTTTAATAAAAGTTAGAAGCTAAAATTCTCTTAAAGTTGAAACAGCTGGGTTTAGATAGACATTGACGGAATAAGCACACCCTCCCACGTGGTTAAGACATCCCTGCTGCTCAGGAAAGGGCTGAGGCGATACTGAAAACCCACAAGAGCAATATGTCAGTAGTGATCCGATGGAAGCCCATAATCCCATTTGGCATTTTAAACTCTGCTACTTTTTCTGTCTTCACATGAATATTAACTGATACAAGTAGTGCTAACACATGTTTTCAATCTGTAATTAAAATGATATCTGTGTCCCCGGAATCCCACAGTTATGGAAAACAGGACCTTTTGCAGAAGAACCTTCTGTCCCTCAAAATGTGGACCTGACAATCTGCAACAGAACCAGTTAAGATTCACCCACATGAACTTAAAGATAAAATGAATGTCGGATGTGGTGGCATGCACCTCTGATCCTAGTACTCTCAGAGGCTGTTGTGGTTTGGATCTGGAGTGTCCCCCAAAAGCCTCATGTACCTATGAATACTGTCTGCTCTTGGGAGGCAGGACCTGGCTGGAAGGGGCAAATGCCTCGCGCTTGACCTGGGGGAGTACGTGCTGGTTCTACTCTTCCTCCCAGATTAGTCTCTCTTCTACCATGCTATGAGTGCCTCTGTCTCCAGCCCCTGGGCCCGGCTCCAACCTTACTATGTGGTTCCACAATTTTCCAGCTGCCCATCTGTGAACAGACAGTGACCTTCTGAAACTGTGAACTAAAATAAGTCTTTCCTCCCTAATGTTGCACATTGCAGATAATCTCTCTCAGCAACGAAAAAGTAACTAGGACAGAGGCTGGGGTAGGAAGATTGCAAGTTCAAGCCCAATTTGGTAACTTAATGACTTAGTGAGACCCTGTTTCGTAAAAGCAATTAAAAAGGGGCTAGGGATGTATTGTAGAGCAAAAGCCCTGCTTAAATTTCCAGTATCACAAATAAATAACTGGATAAATAAATAAAATGAAATGAGCTTCTCTATTTAAGGAAAATTTACATTATTTGTGGCCAACAATAAGGGAAAAATAGTATATGCAATATAAGCCTAGATATTGCAAGGGACGAAAACCAACTCTAACTTAAGTAGAAGAAGAAAATGAACTCATAGAACAGAATGAAAGCTACACTGCATTCAGGAAATCTTTCTCCCTCCCCTTTCTCTCTCTTACATATGCACACATATACACACACACATAATATAGACACAGCATACTGTCTCTCTAGGTTGACCTCATTCCCTCAGGCCCTATAACCCCCGCCCCACAAATGGCACAGAGCACCCTACCCTACAACTTTCTATCTCTTGACTACACCAGTCAGAAGCTTCTCCATAATTACTAAAGTCTCTGGGAAGGACTCCCATTGGGTAGCTGGACCATCACTGATGCCAGGTGTGTTAGTTCTTTCTCCGGCCATCTCTCCGCAACCATATTTCAAGCAAGAGAGAGGGGTCATCAACACAGAGAGATGCCATCTCCTGTAAAGGCAAGACATTGTCAAACCACATTAGCAAAATTTTTATTCCACTTTTCTCTTGGGAGCACAGTGCAAAAGACCCCAAAACAGTGGTCATTCACTCTCTGCAGAGCTGGGCTGTCCCACATAGTGGCCACCAGCCATGGGGTGGCTTCTGAGCCTTTGGAATGGTCATGAGGTATGCTGGCATTCACTGTGTTTTGAAGACACATTAAATAAAGAATACAAGAGTCTTGTTAACAATGGTTTATATTAATTACATATCGAAACAGCAATATTTTGAATATATTCTATTGAATAAAACATTTTTCAAATTAATTTAACCTGATTGCTTTTACTTTTTAAAATGTGAACATTTAAAATTACAAATGTGGCTCATATTCTACTTTGACTGAACAAGGCTTCTCTATAAATTGTAGGGACCTTTGGGTCTTGCCTTGCTGATCTGAGGCATGGTATCCAGCAGGTACCAGGTCTATGCAAAACAGAGTAGGACAGAATTAGCTCCTGTGCATTTTGCAAGCGTGTTGTTAAGGTGCTTTATGTGTTTGCGTGTGAGTAATTTTTTTCTTAGCATTTGCCAGAGTCCCTGCGTAAGCCATCTCCAAACCACGCCCTGAAGGGAACTAAATGTATAAAAGGCCATCACCTGTTTCTTTCAGGAGACACAAAGTGATGACCAACGAACATGGTTATAAGTCTTTGTCTAGGTTCTAAAGCCATGTATAAGCCCAGAAGCCATCAAATCTTCACACCATCCTGTAACACAGGTTGAGCAGGTAAGAGTGATTCAGGGTCAAATATGCACTCATTCAATGTCATTGTGCCATAGAAATTTCCAAGTGTGAAAGTAGCTCTATCCGGTTGGCAGCCTTTCTGGATGCGCCCGTGGGCTGATGAATCTGTGCAGTGTTCTTGTTTAATGTGAGCCCATTAAACATGTGACCCACTTTTTTATAAGAAGCCAATTTAGGGTAGGGAAGCAAGTGAAAGTCTGGGCTGAAAAAGTCATTACCTTTCATTCAGAAAGCTTCAGATGGGAAACAAATGTAGAAAATTCAACCTTGCCTCCTTGAATATGGGAAGCATCTGGGACTTTGCATAGCTCACCTAGTTCATCTCCTGGCATCCTTAGGGGAGAATAAAGGCAGTTCTCTGCCTTCTGGCCCTCGGGAGGAGGACTTAGAGATAAACCTGACCCTAAAAGCTTGTGACCTAAAAGAAACCCTCCAACCTTCCTTCCTGCTGGCTTCTATCTCAGTTACATAATGTGGCATCCAAGGACACTCAAGAAAATGTTTTTGAATGCAAGCTATGTCATGCCCTGCTTAAATCCCTCCTGAGACTTGCCACTTCATTGAAAATAAAATGCCAAGGTTTGCCATATCCTCTAATCTACAGATTCTGACCTGAGCAGCCCAGCTCATCTGCTGCTTTCTTCCTTCCACAGCTCTCAGCCACACCAGCCTCACTCTTCTGGAGAGGACACAGCTGGTCCTGGACGGAGCCTGTGCCCAGGCCTTTCTCTCTGCCTGGAGTACCCTTCCCTCAGATCCTTGCCTCTCTGCCTCTTTACAGGCTTCCGTGCATGTCTATTCCTCCAAATAAGCACCTCACCACCTGACCTCCTGCCAGTCAGCAGCCCATTAGCTTGTTCTATTTTCTTTGGGATACAGACAAAACCATCTCTCATCTGCACAGCAGCCAATTGTTTTCCTTCTCCTGATTCTGTGTGAGTTCTTTCAAGGCAGTGGGATTGTGGGAAATTTTATTTGCTTGACATCCATCTTCCCCAACTGTTCACACTAAGGAAATGAATGAAATGCACATATGCACGTGTACCCCCACACACTAGGGCCAGAGCAGACTGGAAGATTCATATTTAGCATCTAAAAACATCATACAGGTGTAATAATTTGGAATACATTGCACCCAAATTCTTATGTTGAGGTTCTAACTCTTAGCACCTCAGGATGCATGATCTTGTTTGGAAATAGGGTCTTCGCAGATGTAACCAATTAAGATTAAGTCATTGGCTAGGCGTGCTGTGCTCCAATGTGCCCAATGTCCTCACAAGAAAAGAAAAACGTAGGCATAGGCAATACACAGGGAGAACAACATACGAGAGAAAATACACCCTGATATGAAGATGACGGCAGATATTGGGACGATGCACCCAAAAGCTGAAGGATGCTAGGGACTGCCAGGAAACCACCAGAAACAGGCAAGCAGTATGGAAAGAGTTAAACTACCAACCCATGGATCTCAGACATCCAATCTCTGGGGCAATTAGACAGTCTTTCTGTTGCCTAAGTTGCCTAGCTTGTAGTACTTCATTATAGCAACCCTAAAAGACTAAAACAGTAGAAAGTCAAATAACAGGACCAATATCTTATTATGGCTTGTGGGTATATAACAAGTTCGTTTTTCTTTATCAGGTGCCCACAGTTTGCAGCTAGAAAAAAAAATCACCATTGCCCTACTGGAGCCAAGTAGGGCATGGGTTTAAAGCTGTGACAGAACTCTACTTTTGAGACACTTGCTAGGTATGGTTAACAAATATTGTAGATGTTTAACTAAAAATGCAAAAAAAAAAAACTTATTATGGCAAAAGGCGCATTGCCATTAATCCTCCACAAAATGCCCCCCTCACTATGAATATGCTCATCTCGGGGGTCTTGCTATTTTTCTGAAGCAGTTCTGGAAGAAGTCTTTCATCGGTGTCTTTAGTTGCACTGTTGCGATCGCCTCAATATCCCGAGTGAGTTAACTCAAAACGTTTCTTTCTTGGTCATTTTGACTTTGGGGGAAGACCCTGACGTTCCACAGTGCTGGGTCCAGTAAATGAAGCAGATGGGGACCTGCTGTGATGTTTTTATGAGCCTGCCTTTCATTGGATGACATTGTAGTGGCATTCACTAGATATATTTTTTCACATGAAGTGAAGATTCTCACAAAACAGAATTTCCACAATTGCTTGTTGTGTAAAAATTCCTAGGATCCTCCTGGAGATAGAGGGACAATTCACAGGTGACTGGTGGCTAGGCAGACCCTGAAGGGTCAGGAATCTCATGTGTGTCTGATGTGTAGTCAGATGGTCATCATCCACTGGAGTGACTTGTGTCCTGCACCCTCTGGCTTGTGAGGCATGTGATGTGGGTCACGGAACATCCATGCAGCTTCTGGCCAATGCCCTGAAATCATCGGTTCTGGCTTGAGGATGTGCCTTCAGACAAATGGTGCCCACCTTTGTGCCTGTGTAGGAACTTTGTGCCTGGAGGTATTTAAGGGCAGTGAGGCCAAGGGGCTACAGTGAGCGTGGGGACTGAGTGAGAAATAGGAGAAAAATTTAGTAAAGCAGAAACGCAGCAACTGGGATGGAGGAATAGTACAGTGGTTAGAGCACTTGCCTAGCAAGCTCAAGGCTCTGAGTTCAATTTCCCACAACCACATAAGCCGGGTATGGTGGCACGTACTTGTAACCCCAGCATATGGGAGGGTGAGACAGGAGGATTGCTGTGAGCTTGAAATCAGCCTGGGCCCCATAGTGAGTTCAGGACCAGTCTAGGCTACAGAGAAATATGTTTCCTCAAAAAGAAAGAGAGAAAGAGAGAAAGAGAGAAAGAAGAAAAGAAAGAAAGGAAAAGCAGCAGTTGCCTGGAGTAGTCATCCTGATACTGAGTCCCAGGAAGCAGCATGCAGTTCCCAGGAGTAGCCATCTACCCTGGGGTGGACTTTCTGGTGATGTGACTACCTTCCGAGTCACCCAGAGGCCCCTAAGTGACTCCTCACGATGTTTCTGTAGCTAGCCCCTCACCTATGCCCCTGTAAATAACTCTTCACCTGTATTCCAATAAGTAATCCAATAAAAAATCCACTGGCTCACCAAATTGGATGTTGATGTAGTAATACTTTGGCCTAGCTGCTGTGCTCTGCTGGAATGAATAGACTTTGGTGTTAACATCTCTCCAGGAGACATTATTTCTCCTGACACTGCTTCAGAATGCACGAATGATGGGGCAAGTGTGCTCAAAGAGAAGGGAAGTTTTTTTGAGGGAGATTAATGGCATTATGTCATTTCCTGTAATACTTTTTTTAAGTTTAATCACTCCCCCTATATTTTATTCCCACTTCAGATGTAAGTTCTTTATTCTGACATGGTAAGCCATGGAGCCACTCCTTCTGCAGCCGTAGACAGCGCCTGCCTCTCACATGACTGATTAAATCCCCGCTCTGCAGGCAGGTGAGGGGCTCTGAGGAGGCCCTGATAAACACAAGAGGTGATAAACACAAGAGGTGATACACACAAGAGGTGCTGAGTAAGCACTCCTCCAGCTCCTTCTTCTCCCTGCAGCAGGAGAACC
Source organism: Ctenodactylus gundi (assembly GCA_004027205.1). NCBI lineage: Eukaryota > Metazoa > Chordata > Mammalia > Rodentia > Ctenodactylidae > Ctenodactylus > Ctenodactylus gundi. The sequence continues at coordinate 535,077 of PVKB01000348.1, forward strand.
CATTCGTGAAGGAGGCCTGCCATTGTCAGTACCCAGGAACCCTTCTTCATTTACTCAAACATTCATTCATCTGGGAGGCATGCACGGTAAATGCTCTGTGGGGCCTTAAGAACATAAAGTCAAACCGTAAGCTCTCTTGACTCAAAGACTGTGGTCCTTACACAGAGAGCGCAGGCAGGCAAAGTACTCACCATGGTGCGGGAAGCGCCCAGCAGTAGGGGAGAGGGGGCGGCACACACAAGGGGAACCTCTAGCCTGGGAGGGGCAGTGCCCAGCACCGATGCAGCCACCACGCTGGGGAAGCAGAGCAGCCTTGTGAGAGGACATCTGTCTGAGGGTTCAGGGAGGCCAAGGTCCCAGAACAAAAACGAGCCGCGAGCAGGGGGTGCTAAGATCTCTGTCACTTCCTCCAGACGTCAGCCTATTTGGAAAAGACTCGGACCCCGAGTTAGCAGCCAGAAGGCTGAGCAGCCACACACAGAGTTTTCAACACCATCATAGGACTGGGGAGATTTGAGAAATCGACACTGAATGCAGACTGATGAGGAAGAGCTCCCTGGAGGAACCCTGGAGGCCGGCAGTGCGGCCCGATGAAGCCTATCCCAGTACTCCTGGGACTCCCGCAAGCAGAACTCCGTTCATAGCAATGCCTGCCCTTTTCACTGTGGGACGTCCGCCATGAAGGTTAAAGTGGTTTGGGTACCTGACTACTAATCATGGCCACAGCACCAATGTGTGCTCGTGGCCACTGTGTTCATCTCTCTCGGCTGCTTGGAAAACACCCAAGCGAGAGATTCGGTGTCCCTAGCAGTGGATTTGGCAGAGCAGTACAGATGATTAATGATTAACGTTATTAAATCCAGACCCTCTGGTACACATGTTTTTAATATTCTGTGTGATAAAAATGGAAAATGCCCATAAAGCCCTTGTAATACAAACTGAAAGATTAGGTTTATCTCTAACAGAGAAAGTAAGTAGGTTTTTTGTTTTTTGTTTTTTGTTTTTTGTTTTTTTTTTTTTTTGCAAATCCAACGAGTCTCTCTTTTTTTGTGAAACAACATTATTATTTGAAAGAACAATGGGCTAACAATGGCTAGTCAGATGGAAACTGGCAGGAATTCCGCAAATGCGCAAAGTGGGCCTGCTTTTTCAAGGAAGAAACAGCTAAGTACCTATTGTCAATGATAAAATTTCAGTTTGAATTTTCACTTTTTTAAGCCTAGATCTGTCACCTTGAGCTTGTCACCACAGAGCTTCACGAAGCTTTTTGACAAGATTTGTGATCTGAATGAATGCGATTTTTTTTGATGTTGCGATAAGACGTGTCAACATTTACAAGGATTCGATTAGTCTATGACTACATTTTCTGTGTGACCAAGGCATGATGTTATCAAATCAGGCATACGTAAAATCACAGGAATAATGGCTCAATATACAAACACTCATTGGAGGAGCCAACATAAAATGAAAGTTGGTTCTTGGAGGAAACTCTAATAAATTCTAAAACTTTTCATCAAGGAAAATATAAAATTATCAATACAAAGAAAAAAGTATCATAAATTAAATGATATGATAAAGCATACACAAATAAGGAAAATTATAACTTAAAACCAATAGAAAGATGTAAAATTTGAATAGCTGTCCATCTATTAAGGAAACTGAATCTCCAGGTCAAAATGTTCCTGTAAGAAAAATCCAGGGTCCATATTCGGTGAGTTATTTTAAGGGGAAATAACACCAATCTTAAACTTTATTTTCATGGAAGATAAATTTTTTTTTCAATTTATTTGACAACGCAACACATCTTGGATGCAAAAATCTGCTAGGAACCTCACAAGAAAAAAGCTACCAGACAATTTCTCCTATAAATATAGATGAAAAATCTTTTTTAAAATACTAACAAATTGAATTCTGTTATATAACAATATTGATAGTATAATACATCATGGCAAATCGAATTTATTTTAGCAATATTTAGAAGAGAATGAGAAGACTATCATGTTCTTAAGTAGCAAATTTTTCTTTGGCAGGATATTTGTATTAAACATAATAAGGAAAATAATACAAATTAGACTACATTAAAATTCAGAATTTCTGTTCAATAAGTGCACTTAAGAGGTGAAAAAGCAAACTACAGAGGTGGTAAAACATTGTTTTTGCATTATGTCGAACACAAAGCTCGAATCCACATCGATGGAGAAGACATCAAAGGAATTTTATTATTTATTTATTCTTTTATTTATTTATTTTGAGACAGATTCTCATTCTACAGTCTAGGCTGGTCCTGAGCTCACTATGGAGCCCATGCTGGCCATGAACTCCCATCAATCTTCCTGTCTCAACCTTCCAAGTGCTGGGATTGCAGGCATGACCTACCACTCTCAGTTTATGAGTGCTGGGAATCGAACTCGGGGCCTTGCTCTTGCTTGGCAAGCACTCTGACCACTTACCTATACTCCCTACCCCAAGGGAAGTTTAAAAACACTAAAAAAGAAAACACAACCAAATCGAAAACTAAACCAATAACTGAATTTAACTTCACAGAAGATATCAAGTGCCCAATAAACATGTAAAAAAGTGCTCAATATCCTCAATTTTGGGCTGGAGGAATGGCACAGCAGTTGGAGCACTTACCTAGTAAGTGCAAGGCCCTGAGTTTGATTCTCCAGCATCACATAAAGTCAGGCACTGTGGCGCATGCCTGTAATCCCAGCACTTAAGAGGCCGAGACGGGAGGATTACTGTGAGTCCAAGGCCAGCCTGGGCTCCATAGTGAGTTCAGGACCAGCCTGGGCTACAGAGCAAGACTCACTCTGTGCCAAAAATAATAATAATAATAAAATAATATAGTAGCACTCCACTCCACCAAAATGACAAAAACTCAAGACAGGCAAGAGCAGTAGTTGGCAAATCTGTAAAACAATTAGCGCTTCCTCATCACCTGTAGAAGGGACCCTGTGTCTGCCCAGTCTCCTTGGAAACCTCTTTGGGGCGCTCTATTAGGATTAGCTGTGCACAGACACTGTGGTCTAGTGTTTCCTCTTTTAGTTATGTAGTCAGCTGACTTTGTACAAATACGCATAAAAGTTATGTACAAATACATTCATAGAAGTATTATTCAGAATCATCCCACATCAGAGATGACCCAAATATCCATCAACAGGTGAACAGACATATAGAACGCAAGGTGCTCACGGAGTGAAAGTCTACAGTAATCAGAACAAATGAACAGCAGCTACATGTATGGATGGAGAACACAAGTGCAATATTAAAAGAAATAAATCAGACAGCAAAGTCTGTCTTATCAGGCTGTGGTGTTACCCCTCATGCACTTTTCTACCTACATATTACATTTCAATTAAATTCAATAGCTTGTTTTTGTCGTCAGTCTTATCTGGAGGAGGAAGAGCAGGAGAACATTCTAAGCATCTACAGAACACTCTCTCTCCCTCCTTTTGAAGAAATGTAAGTGTTCTTGTAAGAGACGGTGCTGTCTTGTCATCTAGCTTATGTTATGCACAGGTCCCCAAGCTGTCACTGGCCCCTGGCAACTAAGAGTTGAGCATCTTTGATGAAGGAGAACCGAAAAAAAAAAGAAAAGGATGATTTTTTCCCCCTCTCTATCAAATTCTCTGTACAATAGGGCAGGAATCTCTTTTCATTTCTTGAATCTGGGCTGCTCTTGTGATCTGCCTGAGCCAGCAAAAGTGGCGGAAGTGGCCACGTGTCCCTTCTGGGTGTTGCCTGGAGAGGCCTTGCTTCCGGAGCCCCAAGGCCACGCAGTGAACACACTCACACCAGTCCTTTGGAGAGTAGGGGCCATGTGGAGGAGGATTAGCAGCCTCGCCGGCAGCTGGTCAACCCCAAAGCAGAGCCTGTGGCTGAGCTGTGGTCACCTGCAAACACAGGAGGTAACACAAGCTGAGCCAAAGCTTCTCGGGTGACCCACAGACTCAGGAGCAATCGGCGCTCGGTGTTTCAAGCTACTCAGTGGGATTCTTAATACACGGAGTTAACTCAGCAACCCCCTGGGTGGCTTTCACATAAAACACAATAAAGTGGTGTGTCTGGGACAGACCCCATGCCTGGCTCTCTCTCCCTTGTCCATCTTTCCTCCGAAGCTATAAATGCTATCACAGATATCCTAGCTGCCCACACCACCGAGTGTGACCGGTCATGTGGCAATGTTCTGGTCAGTTAGCTATAAGCAAATTAGCAACTAGGTATGTGGTGCTAGGAGAGCCCACAGTCATTGGTAAGGCAAAGTTGAAAGACTGACAGCACCATGGGAAAAAGTTGCCAGGTTTAGATTAATAAATAAAAATAAATAACCACAGGGCACACCGATAAATTTGAATTCAGGATGAATAATAATGTTTAAAAGTATGTCACACATTTGTCATGGTCTCACGCCCCATGCCAAACCTATCCTTACACTCCCATTTGCTTGCTGAGTAGACACCTCCACTGCCTGGCAGCTGTCCCTGGCGGCCCCTTTCCTTTTCATAAAGCATGGCTCTTGTTCAGTCATCTTGCATCTTCCGGTGCTTTGAGTGGGAACTATGACAGCAGTTTACACAGTTCTTTTAGCTGTAAATAATAGCTTTGCCCCTTCAAAAGCATGGCATGTTTTCTCTTGATCCTTAAAAGACAGAGATGAGGCTACCTTAGGCCAAGTGGACAGCTCTTCCGTGAGGTCCCCAGCGCTCAGCTACTTGTCTTTTTCTAATCCTACATGGCATGGGGTGTTTTCTTGAGTGTCTATTTACTTACTGTCTCCCCTGCACTGCCACTATGTCATTTGCTATTAGCTCTTAATAATTCTTATTTGGCTTCTCCCTATGGCTTTCATCTCTAAACACATTTCTCTGGGCCTGGACGTTCATCTTGCACTTAATCTTCTAGGCCACTCATTTTCATCTAAGTGGAGGACACTGTTCCTTTGAAGATATATACTTAAACTTTTTTAAAATTCAAAAATAATTCTTCAGGCCCAGTTCATGCTGTCATTGCGTTCTTAAGTGATCTTTACTGAGTTGGGGCTCCAGCTGCCATCTGCTCTGCGGCAGCACTGTTTCTGAGCATGGTCACTGTGCGTCCTCTCAGCCTTTTCTGCCGGGATAAACTAGACCGTCCATTCTCTCTCTTGCTTTCTTGCAACATTCTTTCTTCCTTGGGGCCAGTCAATTGCTGGGCTACTTTGGTGGTGGCAGCCCATGAGTGACGGGGATGCACCTCTCTCTCGCTGGACTGGCCCATATTGCACAGCTCAAGGGCAGTTTCCTGCCCACAACAAGGCAGCAGTCTCCCATTCCTGGCTGCCCCACAGCAACTCCATTGCTCTGGCAGTCTAAGAATTGGGCCACCGGGATCATCTAGTCAGTGTCCCTGGGAGCCAAGAAGACCCACAGTCCTTCAGGATAGAACATACGGGCTGCCACCTTCCAGGCAAGTTCAAAGATCTTCCCAAGCCTAGAAAGACACCATCAAGTACAAGCCACCCCATCGGGCTCTGCCTCAGGCCCAGTGACCAAGCTTCATCCCCTCCCTTCTTTGTAGTAAGTAGTCCAACTTCTGTTGCACTCAGGAAAAATCGTGACAATTGACTCAAGAGACTGTGAAAAAAAAGGGCAAAACTGCACTTGCAGACCATAGGCAATCCAACACACTCTGTGTTTCAATAAAACTTTATTTACAAGTCAGGTAGCCAGCTGGGTTTGGCCCATGGGCCTCCATAGCTTGCCAACCACTGGGGCTGTGAGACTACTCAAGAAGATTCCCCAATGAGCCATACTTTGATACCGTCCACACCCCTGGAATGAGCAGAGACTGGCTTGCTTCGTAACTGTGGTGTGTGTGGAGACTGATGCTCTTCTTAGCCAATAGGATGTTTCAAAGAGAAAGGGATCTTGCAGAGGGAGTAAAAGTTACAGATGGAACCCAAAGCACAAGGTTCAGAGCTAACGTTTATTCTGGAGGGGTCTAATTTAGGTGAAGTACCTTTAAAAAAATAAGCCCTGGTTTAGGTTAGAAACTCTTTTCTGCTGACTCCAAAGAAGCAAAATGCCAGGATTTTGCTCTAGAGACAAAGAAACAGACTGGTAACGTCTCAGGAGAGCTGGGAAGGAGATGCTCCCCCTCCAAGCTGGTGATGAGAAACGGCCCAGATGCCATGTCACCTGCAGCCCTGGAGATGGCTTGTGCTGAAACCACACCAGGCTCCTGACCTATAGAAACTGTGACATCATAAGCACTTCTTGTTCTAAGCTCCTGACTTTGTTATAACTTGTACAGCTCCTACGTAAAATCTGCTACGCTTTACGCAAGATTGGAGCAAAGAAAGCAAGTATTTCACACTTCAGTCTCCATAAGCTGTGGATATTGAAACTACAAAAGTGTGTTACCTATGTAAAATGTTAAGTTAAATCTTGTTTTTCTACCTGGTATTCAAAGATCAGTTTTCAGGTGTGTTGTTTTTCTTTTACTTGGTTCCGTGGACAGGAATTCCACATTTCTCTTCAGCCCACAATGGCTCCTTGCGGTCTAAGAGGGGACTAGTAGAATCAAAGGGAGAGACGAGGCAGGACAGATGGTAGATGCACAAAGCCACCAGGAGAAGGCATCTCGGAGAGTAGGTGAGGACCCGAGGTGAGGAAGCCTGCTGCACTCAAGCGTTGGCACAGACTCTCTCTCTCTCTCTCTCTCTCTCTCTCTCTCTCTCTCTCTCTCTCTCTCGCACACACTGATACAGAGGCCCTGGGTCAGATGGCTTACGGTGCTAATTGGAAGTCAGCTGTCTGTCCCCCTCCCAGCTCATGCCTTGGAGCCTCACAGGTACTGTGGAAATAATCACCACTGCAGGACAGTCCATTGCCAAGTTCTTGAGCCTTGTCCCCAGCTCCTTGCTCAAACATCCTCCTACTTCATGCTTTGAAACCTGGCCTGTAATGCCTGTCTAACCCCCAAACTCAGGCGTTTTTCATATTTTTCTTTTTGCCTTTGACTGTCCCCAAGTTTCTAAGCCTACTGAAAGGACACACAAAGTCCCAGTTAGAGTTGGGAAAAGGGACAAAAATCAGTCACATAAATTCAAAAGATTTCTCTCACAGAGCCATAAAAAATTTCCCAGCTGAATCGAAAGAACCAATAATAAAGAGAAAATGCTCCCAATATATTATTAAGTTTGTAAAAAGCAAGTTATAACGCCGTGTATAAAGCTTTTGCCACTTTTGTGAAGATGTCCATTCCGAGGACACCGTTAGCCTCCCCGGAGCCCCCGCTCAGCTGCTCACGCTCCTTCCTCTCCACTCACAGCTATCCTCATTTTGAACTTGGCTCATCCTATACCAAGGCTGGGAGTCCCTCCCCCAACATCGGCAGTAGGTAACCCCATTCCTTCTGAGGCTCCCAGCCACCATCACTCCTTTTTCTTTCTGATCCAGCATCCAATTCTCCAGTCAATCCTATAGCTTTACTTTAAAAATATGACCATACCTGACCAGTCCAGCATCTGGCCCATCCATTGCTACTGAAGAAGCCCCACATTTATTCCTGGGCTCTAACGCTAGGCAGGATCCCTGCTGTCTTCTCCAGTGGCCAGAGTTACTGTTTTCAAACCCAAACTGTGTTGTGCCCCATCTCCTCCCCGAGAAGGTAATCCTGACTCGTACATCTGCGTCTCTCATAGAGTTTGCGGGCCTTACTCTGGCTAACTTTGCATGTACGTGTTCCCTCCACCCCAGGGCCCCTTTGGTCTTTTGTCCTTGGTCAACAGACACCACATCCTCATGGTCACATTCCTGCCTTCTCCCGGACCCCTACATGCTCAGGAGAGTAGCTCCAGGAGTTCCCTCCTGCCTCACCAGGGGGTGTTCTGCGTGCCCAGGCTGGGGCACCTTCCAAGGAGTGGAAGCTCCCTCTGGTGTCCTGGGGCTAGGGAAGAGACTTGTAGGCATGGGCAGAACTCTTTCTAGAGTGGCTGAGTCCTGCCACCAAAGCTCCCCTCCGAGCACCCAGCACTCCTTATAGACTTTGTGGTGCCATCTTTATAGCCGAGAGTCAGCAAAGCCTTGAGCCTGAGCGGACGACTGGAACGACCCTGCATGGAGGGAGCACGTGGAACAGAAGAAAAAGGGAAGACACACACGATCCTCAGAAACAGGAAATCACATATTGTATTCATAAAATTAGAATGGGAGGCTAAAAATATAACAAAACAAAAATAGAAAGATTCAGAAAATAAAAGAGCTCTTTGAAACCTTAAAAAGTTACCAGAAATTTTTAAAAAGCAAAACAATTCATATATTGAATAAAATCGAAACAACCTCTAAGTTTAAAAAAACCTTTAATTTTCAAATCTTTATTTAAAAAATAAAAGAGGAATGAAGACGAGGAAGATAAGAGGCAGGACATGAGAAATTTAGAGTTTCAATCTAATAAGTCTAACAGGACTTCCATAGATTGGGGAAAGGCACAGAAATTAAAGAAGAGGAGACTATTTTGAAGAAAAAAATGAGTATTATTTTAAAGATGGGCTTCTTTGAGCTTCCAGATTGAAAGGCACAGCAAGTGTCCAGCAAGAGTGAATAAAAATAGACCTGAGCCAGAGACCTCCATGCTAACATTTAGAGCTCACGAGGGGACAGAAGACCGTAGAAGTCCGCACAGAGAACATGAAGCCACGAGCAGGCAGTCAGGGGCTGGGGCAGCACTCGGTTTCAAAAAGCAGCTCTACAAGTGAAAAGGAGGAGGAGCAAGGCCTTCAGACTTCCAAGAGGAGCTCATTTCTAACCTGGAATTCATATCACAACGATCGAGTTTGAGGACAGAATAAAACCCTGTCCAGGTATGACATTCACACACACACACACACACACACACACACACACACACACACACACACACGTTTTCAATTCTCCAGGGCTCTTGATTGAGAAACTACTGCAGGATGTGTTGCACCAAAGCAAAGGGGTAAAACATGGAAGAAGAGAAGGGTTCTGGGAAGCAGGGACCTGACATTGGCGAGAAGAGCAAGTGTTCCAGGGACAACCGTGAAGGAGGACCCCAACAGGGCAGCAGTTGGGCAAGGAAACAACAGTGTGAATTAAAAGCAAGAGGAAAGAAATGAAGAGAGACCCCAAGGAAAATGAGAGGCCGATGGAGCATCCTCTGTCTCTCCGCAACGAGTTCTGACAGAATTTAAGGATAAATTGCCCACAGTTGCAAAACAAAACAGAAAAAACCTAAGATATTGTTAACCCCAGGAAAGCAAAATGTTGCGTAAGGAAGAAAATGATGTCATAGGAGGACACACTGCGTTTCAGCTGTGAATCGCATGAATGCTGCCAGAATGTGCCCGGGAGAACACAAGTGTAGGATAATTATCTGAATAAACTGCAGCAATAGATGCTGAGAGGGAGCTCGGAAACAGCTCCTGTTAAAAAAAGCTGAAGGATTTTTTTGTTCTTAGAGAATGTCGACTGATAATGTCAAAAATTTTAAATCAATAACTTAGAGTGTATCTTAGGCTGTTTTCTTTTACTATAACAAAATTCCTAAGAGTAGGTACTTTATCAATGAAAAAAATGCAATTCTCATGTTTCTGGAAACTTGAAATTTCAAGAGCATAGTGATAGGTACTTGGGGAGAACCTTCTCACTACGTCACAACATGGTGGAGGGCATCACAAGAAGCAGCAGCTAGTGCCACCGTGGAGGCCCCCCTCACGTCATCCCGTCTAATTCTAACATTCTCCCGTACACCTGTTTCCCAAATACCACCAACTATGAACTGGGGGGTTAAGTTTCTGACTCATGAAATTTGCATTCTTGTTACTTAGAATTGTAGAAGACCAGAAGCAAATAAAACAGCTACCATTGCTGAGACGGATTTGCCTACTGGGAGTGGAGACAGAAAGGAGGAGGAAAGGGACAAGAGACTCCTGTTTCCATCGTAAGCTTTCTGTCACCTTTGATTCCTTAAGTGATGAATATGCTTGACTTTGATAAAAAATTAAAATTACTATGGAAAATCCCAATGGCAATATGACAAAAATAATCTTCATTTTTACAAACGTAAAGAACAAAGTACAAAGTTAAAAATCATTGACAAGAACAGAGAAATTAATGTACTATAGAATTTTCTTTCTAAATCTACCTTTTCTTCTCTTCGGTGAATATATTTTATTCCCTTTTTATGTAGATCTGCAGAGGTTCTAATGTGAATTTGGAGCCTTTACATAAGTCAAATATACGTTACACAGCGCGTCTTAGCACCTGGCATAGTGCCTGGTACCTTGTAGCTTCTCAAGGAATACTTGTTGGCTTGAACTCTAGTGGCATGAATCTCCTTGCATCCGAAAGTCCTTTGATTTTTTTCAGGGATTCCTTTAAGAATGACTTTCATGCAGAAAATTTCACTAATGCATTAGTCACTAACTTGTTTAATGCTCCTATTAGAAGGATCTGCATGACAAATTCCTCCCGAACTCAGTCCCCCAAGGGCCTGTCTTCTGATGAGATGGCACCCACAATGAGGACTGTCTGTATAAAACTCAACACTTTCCTCCTTGGCCTGAGAGTTTTGTTTCTCTCCAGGTGGGTTAATACTTGAGGCAACTTCAAATCTTCAAATTGATAGACACCTAAGGGCTTTTTCGCCCCCCTTTTTTTTCTCTTTTGGTCAATGCTCACTCAGGGGATGGGTTGGGGGGTCTGACTTTCTTCCTTTCCTAAGACACCACTCTCGAGTAGTTGTTTTGAGGTCATACATTGCAGCTTCTACCTTTTGTCAGATTGATCGTAGAACAGTTTTTCCTCATTTTCCTGCCTTCAGAATGCTTGAGGCATGAGACAAAAGCTAAAATCCTGACATGGTACAGATGGGGTGGTGAATTTCATTAAATGTCTGACCAGTAACCTGATGATGGATCAGGAGCAGCCATGGAGCTCAGCCCCTCAGGAGCCTGACGACATCCTCTCAGACTAGCTCCGTCCCTGGGTCAAAGGTATGACAGCGTGTTGGCAAGAACCCTTGCAGTTTTTTAGAAATTCTCGTTCTCGGCAGACTGACTTTAACTGGCCGGTCGATGACTTCATTGCACTGCCCCTGAAGTTTCCCATCTTCCACAGTGGCCTTTTTCCTGAAAGCATTGGAGTTAAGTGAATTGGTGGGAGACAGCGTGCCTCTGGGCTCCTTGTCTCCAGCTCGTGTCTCCTGGCTCCCTGCACCATGAGCTCAGATCCTCCCTTCACCCAGACGGTCTCTGTCTGCAGCAATTGTGGGCCTGGTCCCTTCGCTGTGCTCTGCCCTGCAGGCACACTGAGCCTGCCATTGGCCTTGGTGCCATGATGATTTATAGCAATGTGAGGAAGGTCATTGGCCTCCAGACAGGTTTTTCTTGGTCACCACACTCTTATTTTCATATACTTGAATCAATGCATGATGTTAACTAAGAAGCAATGTAAATCTGCTCTGCTGGGTGACCTTCCCCATCAAGACCACAATGATTCCAATGGAGACTTCTTTTCTCCAAAAGAAAGAATCCTAAATATTTTTAGATATGTTACAGATTAAATGCCAATCTACACAGCTCACCTGGCCATTGAAAAAGTATGATGTGATTCTTATTCTTGAACATATGACAGAGGAGCTCAACAGAGCGATGTCTGTAACTTACCAAGCTTGCCACTTTGAAGGGACAGTCTCCAGGAGTCGGTGGACAAGGGCGGATTCAAAGCATAGAGTGAACCAGGCCCTTCACGAGGGATTCAGCTTCATGCATGTGATGTGATTACAGAGAAGATACAGAGGTAGTGTGCAGCTTTCTTGCCTTCCTGACCCCTGAACTTGGAAGCAAATTCAGTGACTAGGCAGTTGCCAAAATCTTTTCCCCCACACATTTTATTGATATGTATACGTGCAAAATTCAAGGTTTACAATGGAGTTGAGCATTTTGTGCACATACGTATCTTGTCAAGGTGACAAGGGCTTTCCCACTCTCCTTTTGTCCCTCCCTCTGCCCACCTCTCCCTCCCTCCCTACTCCCCTCTTTCACTTCGTCTTTTGTCTTAAGTTCCATAGGTGTTGTGACCTGGGACTCTCAAATCAGAGAGACCATTCGATGTTTCACCTTCTGCTTCTGACTCACTTCACTAAGCCTGGTGTTCTCAAGTTTCTTCCATTTGCCTGTAAAAGCCTCCACGCTGTTGGACTTTATTGATGCATAGTATTCCATTGTGTATAAATGCCACATTTTGTGTATCCACTGGTCTGTTGATGGGTATTTTGGTGCCTTCCATATTTTTGCTATGGTTAGTTGTGCTGCTATGAACATGGGTATACATATATCTCTGTCCAAAATCTTTACTCAGATGAGATTCTTTAGGTAATGATTTGACACCAAAGCTCATGCCTTCAGAAGGGAGGTTATCCATCAGAATGTTACTTCCACCATCAGAGATCAAAGCGACTCTCTGAACACCTGCCGCCCTGTCTATGCTGGGAGCACAGTCAGTGTGAGGTGGCTCACTGAAGATCCCCCAAGCCCGGTGTGGTTCTCCATGGCTCCAGCTAAGAGTTGTGACATAAGCTAGAACGGTGGCGAGACAGTAACCACTTCTCAAAGGTAATTTCTGAAGTCCTTCTTATCCTTTTGAGAAATGTAGACAAGAGCTTTCCAAGATGGCAGCTTTTATTCCCAACTCCCCCATCATTGCTTCCTTCAGTCCCTCCAATGCAGCACCAGTACATTGCCCTAAAATTTCCAAGAAAATCCTTCATGATGGAATGGTCTTGAAGGGTTTCAGCCATAGTCTGGCTCATCGTACCACCCCTGATTATCTGACCCATGATACTGTGTTGGCGAAGACCACAGAGCCTGGTGTGGCGCCATGTACCTGATGGGCTGAATCTCTGTGTTCTCTTTGGAAGCCACACACACACACAGACATATAGGGCCAGAACCAACAACCATCTCATTCGCCTCTAGTATCATCATTAGCTTTTGAATAGAACAGCATCAGGCTTCAGGAGGAAGGGTCTGGCTGATTGACAAGTGTTACAAGAAAATAGGAAGCCTACTGTCAAAAACTGATTTTTGACAGAGCACAGTTCTAAATTTTCTCTTTATATCCTAAACTAGATATTGGCTTCACACTGGATATAACATAGCATATTATCTCCAAAATTACCTTATATCTGACAGGTTTCTCATCACTTGTAGCTGAATTGAATTAGTCACACTGAGACTAGGAATAATGTTATATAGTCAAAAGCCTTGGTCAAAATTGTCCCAAAAATGCTTTTTTCTCCCTCTGCCTTTTATATTGGCAAAAATGTTTCCCAATTTTCTGCATTTCTTATTCTCTTTTCTATGTTCTTTATGAGTTCTCCAATAATGTATCATTGTTTAAAAGGAATATTATATTTTAAATTTAGAAAATAACATTAAGTGACTCATTTCCCCTAAATTCAGCTGCCCAGTTTATAATCTGGTGCCAGGGTTTCTGGGCCCACAACTGCCCACTTTAAGCCTGTCGCATGCATCCCTTGGATTCGTGTTAGAGACTTGACCTATCATGTTGCACGAAGTTCTCAGCAACCCAGGTTAAAGCCAGAGAAAAACTGTGTTGCCATGTTTTCTTACGCTTGGCTCAGAAGTGTACCGTCTGCTTCTGAGAATAGCATTACTTACATTTCTTACATTCTTCACCTATGCAGAGTTGCAGACAGAAACTTAACTATGCCATGTTTCCAGGATTCCCCCCGCCCCCAGACATGTTTAACACTCTTCCACAAATTGGCACCTGCTTCTTGCTCTGGCTCAGTTTCCTAGGACAGAGTCTGCTACATGTTTAATCCCTAGCAATTGTCAGCTCTACAATTAGCATGACGATATTGTTTTTTGCCATTTTTGCATTGCTCTTTTTAAAGAAATTTTTTCTTCTTACTTCTGAATTTTCTCCCTCCTCCTTCCACTCTCTTGCTATTTCTAAGTGCCATTTGGTTCTAAAAACACACGTGTGTGAGTGTCACCTGCAAGACTGGAGACCAGGATGTCCACAGAGGGTGACTGGCGGCCCCCCAAAAATGGTATCAAGAGAAAGGCTAAAGCCAGGGCCATCTAATGATCTCGTGAGTTCAGGACCTCTCACTTTGATGGGAGAAACAGTGATTTTCTAAAAAGTCTGGTTCTTATTTGAAAATCTGAAGATACAGAGGGAATTTAACACCAATTTTACTCGTAATGCTAAGAGGCTGTTCGATTGGTTCAGTCAAGAATAAAGGGATGAATATAGTCTGTACCATCGTGGCATTTACACGACTTAGTAAAAAATTAATTGATAGACTTTCATTTCCAAAGTATGGTGGAGTAGATCCTGGAACTTCTCATTCTCCTGCTCAAATAAAAATAAGTCTTAAATAAAATAATTTAATGATATTAAAATGCAGTTTAAGAATTCATGTCTGCCCAGAAACTGTGAAGGTGACTTTCCTCAAAAACAGAATCTTTGCAAATCTACTCAAGTTCAGATGAAGTCGTAATGGAGAAGCATCAGCCTTAATCCACTGCCTACTGGACTTGTCAGAAGAGAGAAAGTGAACAAGGAGAGGCACAGATGTAGCAGGAAGAAGTCGGAGGAAGAGAGAGGCAGAGGCTGGAGTGACAGCGCCATAAGCCAAAAAGACCAGGCATTGCTGGCAAACACCAGAAACTAGAGAGAGGTGAGAAAGGTGTTATGGTTTACACACAGAACACCTCACCCAGAACTCTCATGTGTTCAGGCTTTTAAAAGGCAGCTGGACCACAAGGGCACTATACACATCGGTGAACTGAACAACTGATGAATAGCTAACCATGCTAGTAAGTGGTAGGACCTGATTGGAAGAGATGTGCTCCTGGGGCCATGCCTTTGGAAGGTATGTCTTCATCCCCAGCTTCTCCCTTCTCTCTGTGCTTCCTGGGTTCCAGGAGGTGAACAGCTTCTCTCTGCTATGCCCTAGCACCATACTGCTTCTGCTCTGGGACCCAGTGATCAGCCCGAGGATCCAGTTCAAATATTTCTTCCTTGAAGCTGTGGGTGTAGAATATTTTGCTCCAGCAATGGGAAAGCTAAATTTGGAGACCTTTTTCTCTGAAGCTTTGGAGGAAGTAGAAATCTGCTTGGACTTTCATACTCCGGAACTATAAAAGAAAAAAAATTCTTGTTGCTTTCAGCTACTCAGGTTGAAGCAATTTGGTGTAGAAGCTCTGAAAAAGAAATGTGACAAATCCAGAGGCCAAAAGTTATAAGGAAAAGAGGGAGATTTCAGGGGCAGTTTGGAGCATGGAAGCCAGTGTCCACTCTAAAAGTGCTGGATAAACTCACAAGTGCTGGAGCTCCCAGTGTCCTCTGCTTCCAAGGATGCAATGGACAGGAGACAAATCCCAGGACACCAGATGTGCTGAGCTGAGTGGGATTCTTCACTATATGCATGGAGGCAGAAGCCCATAAATGTAGAGGTAAGGTAGCAATAAATTTCCCCCACACACAGTGTGGACTAGTCTCACAGACTGGTGGTGGGTGAAAAGCAAAAGATACACAGGGCTGAGTGTGGTATGCGTGGCTGTCATTCCAGCACTCTTGAGAGGCTGAGACAGGAGGATCACAAGTTTGATTCTAGCCTGAAGCAACTTAGCAATGACTGTCTCAAAATAGAAAAGATAAAAGGGCCAGGGTTGTAGCTTAGTGTGTAAGACCTGGGCTCAATCCCTCAGTACCACAAAACAATAGAAAACAAAAACCACAGAACTTGTGGTCATAAGTGTGCCCACACAATGGATTGAAATCTTCATTTATGCCACCTGGGTGGCATGAAAACTTTTGGGCTAAGAAAAAAGGTTAAAGAGACCCAAGGCTGGTAATCCCCTTAGAAGGAATACACGCTAGTCTGGTCCTGGTCCACTACCAGGCTAGATCTCGAAGAATACCTCACAATAAAGGAAGTTCTGAGGACCAAGGAACTCATTTCCAAAAACTGTTCGACAGGGAAGGCAGCAGAGCAACATGGCCAGCATAGCACAAAGAACTCTGTCAGCTCAAAAACTGTAGCCATTAGATGACCAAACAAGGGGAATAAAGCAATTTAATGAAAGTAAAGGTATGGCTTAGATGTGAAAGGCTAAAACTATGAACAGGAAGATTTTTAAAAATTAACTTCTAGAAGTAAGTCTTCAACAATTCAAATTAAAATCTCAATTGAACATAGTTAAAGAGAAAAATTAGTGAGCTAAAAGATAGAGTAGGAGAAATTTCCAGCACAGAAGCACGGAGAATCAGAAAAGAGAAGGTAAAAGGCACTGGGAGAGGAGGTAAGGACAGGGAAGGTGAGGCTGCTCACAGTTCTGCAAGGAAAGCGTTGTGCTATTTGCGATATTTAAGAACATGATAGCTAATGTCAAGCTGGTATAAATAAAAAGAAACGCACAACCCAACAAACCACAGTTCAGTTTTCAGTACACCAAAGACGAAGATATAAAAGCAGATGACTTTCAAAATTGGAGTGACAGTAGATTACTCAAGAGCAATAAAGTAGAACCTGAGGAAGTAGAGTGATGGCTTCAATAAACTGGGAGAAACTCATAGTCAAATAGAAGTGTATATCCTGGGAGATAAAAAAGATAGCTTTCCATAAGGTGGATAAAGTAGAGTCATTTTTCAGATAATCAAAAATGGAAAAAGTTTACTCCCAGCCAACCTGTAGTGCAGGGAAATAGAATGAACGTACCTCAGGCAGGAGAAAAGCAATTGTGTAACAATGGTGTGAAATTTTTTAAAACCATAAGCAAAAAACTGCCGCTAGATGTACAGAAAAAATAAGCAAAAATTGACACAATCGAATGAGAGAAATATCTTTGACATTTAGTTTTTTTGAAAAGATAGATGTAGTATGCTTAATATGTCATTTGAGAGATGAATAATTGATGTTGAAGTGGTCTAGTACTCTTGAGTGTTCAAAATTGATAAGTAGCAGATTTTCACATTAAAACTAATTTCTAGGATAAACACAAACAGAAGGGAAGTAGAAAGTATAATTAGCAGACCAGCAGAGAAGAGGGAGATGAAGTAGGAAAACTCAGGAATGAGTCCAAAGAAAGGAAGATAAGGATGTGGGAATGGAAGAGTTGGGATAAGATATGAAGCATAAATGACGATGGGGAAATAAATTAAAATATATCAACAGCTACAATTTTTATTTTATTTTTTTATTTTTCTCCTTTTTATTGATATGTGTGAGTGCAAAATTTAAGGTTTACAACTAAGTTGAGCATTTTCTGCACATACGTATCTTGTCAAGGTGACAAGGACTTTCCCACTCTCCTTTGTCCCCCCCTCTACCCACCCCACCCTCCCTCCTGCCCCTACCCCCCTGTTCCACTTTGTTTTTCGTTTTAAGTTCCAAAATAGTTGTGATCTGGGTCTCTCATATCAGAGAGACCATTCGATGTTTCACCTTCTGCTTCTGACTCACTTCACTAAGCATGATGTTCTCAAGTTTCTTCCATTTGCCTGCAAAAGCCTCCAAGCTTTTGGACTTTATAGCTGCACAGTATTCCATTGTGTGTAAATACCACAGTTTGTGTATCCACTGGTCTCTTGATGGGTATTTTAGTGTCTTCCATATTTTCGCTATTGTTAGTTGTACTGCTATGAACATGGGTACACATTTTTAAAGGAGATGGTTACAGTAAATTTTTAAAAATCCAAATTATATTTTTAGATTATACAGGATTTAAAAAAAAAAAAAACTCCAGCTATGTCTGTTTATAAAAGACACATAAATGGCCAGATGTGGTGGCACAGGGCTGTCATCCCAGCACTCTGGAAGTCTGAGGCAGAACGATCACAACAAGTTCAAGTCCAGCTGGGTAATGTAGTGACTTAGTGAGACTTTGTCTCAAAATAGAAAATAAAACTGAATTCAATCTCCAGTACCCAACCCCAACACACACACATTTTAAAGACTGACTCAGCATGTCCAGTAGTGGCATCACTACCAACACGAATCTCCAGACAGGGAACACTAAGGAAACATAGCCTAATCAGTGATATTCCTGCCAAAAAAGACATCCTAAATCAAACCACGAGGAAACACCAGACAGCGTAACTTGGGAAACTTGGTACAAAGGCCTTCCTGAATGTCAAGGTCAGGAAAGGTGTGGGCTGGATTGCCCGATGCAGACTGAGGAGACATGCCCACCAAACGCAGAGAGGGACCTCACCTGCATGCTGCCTATGAAAAGCATTGTTGCAACACTTAGGTGAAGACTTATTTGATGGTGCAATGTATCTATACTCATTTCTTGACTTTTAGGCCTGAGTCTTGTAGGTAGAAAAATGTCCTTAGATGGACATGGAAAGCATGCTGAAGTATTAAGGCGTAGTGCGTTGCCTTGCCCGCAGCCTACTCTCAGCACAAACACTACCAACTGATTGCTTGTCTAGATTACTCCACCTTGAAAGTTCTCTTGTGTTTTCACTTTCTTTATACTGAGCAAATTTCTCAATGCCCACAAATATGCTCAGTGCAGAGTCAGGAATAAAGTGTGACTTTGCCAGCATCCAAGGATGACTTTGATGTGGACCAGTATAGATTTAAGTGAGAAGTGAATATGCAAATCCTGGGAGGAAAACGAACAGGAAGCCCCTGAAAACAAACCGCCTACACTTCCTTTCCACACTACAAAATGCTCCCTGTCTGAAATCGATAGGCTTCTATTGGCCACGGGCTTAATCACAGTGAGTCTTCTGGTTTTAAAAGAAAGTAGCCTTTGGGCAGTGTGACTTCCCAAATACTAGGTGTTGTGCTCCAATTCTCCATCAGACAATAATCCCTACTCTTCCTGGACAGCAGAAGAAGCTAGAATCAATATACATGGGCTCCAAAACCAGGTCACTCATTTCTCAACTGTGACATAAGTACAATGACTTCACAGGGAGAGGTCACCTTCCTCAGCTAGAAAGCGGGTTAGCGTGGCTGTCCTGAGCCACCAGCAATGGGGCTGAAGGTAGCCACACAGAATCTCCCAACTCCTTCAGCTTCTTTTATCCTCGTGTAGTTGCTTGGATACACTCCTATTTTCTAAGTCATTTAGAGCATGGAACAATGTTTAAGGTGCTATGTCTTTTTTGTTTGTTGCTCTGTTTTATAAACCACCACTATCTAAAATGTTTAAAAAAACAGTTTTCTGAATAAAATGAATATCAATGCAATTTCATTATGCAGCTCACAGAACTGGCTTTGTGTCTTCTGGGTTTCGTATTTTATTTTATGAATTATGCATTCCTTTAACATCAAATAAATACGAAACGACATTGCTTTTGTGACATCAGGTGGTCCTCCTGACAACGGTTGCATCACACACTGCTTCGTATGGGCACGGTCTGTTGGCATGTATGTGGTGCATCTCCAACGACACAAGGGAGCCATGCAAGGGGTTGTCGCCGGCAAGGACGCTGGAGAGATGAGAGATGTTCTCACCCTATACCCTTTCCCAACTTTGGAATTTTGCATCATGACTCTTAGCTTTATTTTTTGAAAAGTAAATAAAATTCATGTTGAAAACACGAACTTGAATCTTTAAGGACTTTAGCTTCTATTTCACTAAGCACTGCTGCTATAACTCTCAGGTTGCCTTCACCACCCACTGACTTGAATCGTGTGTTTAACCATATTAAAATGTTACATTACAGAGTTCACTGTTGATTAAAGTAAAAATGAATCGTAAGCTCCAAATGTTAACGCCTCCTCCAAAGAGACACAGTGACACGTTGCCTTGGGAGTTAGCGAGAAGGTGGAGGTGGGTGAGGCTCATGAAGGACAGATTAGACAGCAAGTCAGCCAGACAGCATGGTGGCCAGGTGAAAAGCTGTCTTGGGATTCGCATGTACTTGATATAAAAATCTGAAGGAAACCCACCGACATTAAATTGCACGTGGCCTTACTCAGGATCTCTAATTAGCTAACAGTAAATCTTGTCAGAGCTTATAACAAGTGGGGCAAAATAGCACAGTGATTGTGTGTGTGTGTGTGTGTGTGCACAAGCCCGTTAGCAAGAAAACCTCATAAAGGCCTCCGACGAACACTAGAAATGGCAACAAAAGGGAAATCCAGAAAGGGGAAAGAAAGTGAAATGCCACGTAGGAAAGGTACAGCTTCTCAGAGAAAACAGGCTTCTGTTGCTCTGGGGGATGGAGGGAATGTTTCAGGAAGCCTCTTCCACGTGGAAACACCAATCGATGTGACCATCTCCGGCGTTCATCAGGACAACCCGCGAAAAAACCCAGGACACCTAAAGTGTCAAGCCGGGAAGCCCATAGCCAGATAGAAATGATTGCATCAGACCACACCTGCACAATGGCGCCAGCCCCAGCCCCACCCCACTGGTACAGGGTCTTTACCCCCATGCAGGTTGAGGAGGAGCTCCCACGGCCTGGCCCCTAAGCTCCCTCCAGCCCCGTGTACACCGCCTTCTCCTCTGGCTCAAGTTCCAGTGTCAGTCTCGTAATTTATCTCCCTGCTTCAACACAGCCCCGGAAGGACCTTGGAGATGCGGACTCTGTCACATCCTCCTCGGTAACTCACCATCAGTGTCTCCCCATGCTCCTCAACGGAAAGTAAAGCCCTAAGTGTTGTCAGTGGCTCCCCTAGCCTGATGTGATCACATCCTTTGCCCTAACCGTCATTCTCTCTGTCCTCCACTCACTTCCCTCCAGTCATACTGACCTCCTGCCTGGTTCTTTGATCTGCCAGGCACCCTGCTGCCTCAGGACCCTTTTCCTGATTGTTGGCTCTGTCTCCAAGAGAGCCCCCAAAAGAGCTATGAAGCTCATTCTCTCCGTTTCTTTAAGCATCAGTTCAAATGCTACTTTTTCAACTGTGTCAGTCTACCTCCCAATCTAAAAGCACTGACCACTCCTGATATTACACCCCTAGGCCCTGCAACTCTGATCTACCATTTCTATTTTCTGTCATCCCTATGACCTTCGCATGTTCTACACACGTGCCCTTTCTATTGTGGTCTGTCTTTCTGCCCTTGCTGAAACCTAAGAGCTCCTCCTAGAGAAGACAGCTTTATCTTTTTCTCCTACACTAGTAACCTCAAGTCTTTGATCAAGACCTTGAACAAAAGGACAGTTGATAAATATTTGGTGAATGGAAGAATGCAAAGACCATATCAGAGATAGAGATTATGGCAAAAGAGAAAATGCTAGTTTTCATGAACTAACTCCTTAAAGTTGGGCATGGTGGCACATACTCTAGGAGGAGGCTGAGGCAGGAGGATTGCAGGTTTGAGCCCAGCCCAGGCAACTTAGTGAATTATTGAGAACCTGACTCAAAATGAAAGAGAGAGAAAGAAAGAGAGAAAGAGAGAGAGAGTGCAAAAAAAAAACCCTCCCTGAAAGTCTCTACCTCAGCAGGCCTTACTATTTCTGCCTGTTCAGCTAGACTTTTCTAAGGATGGTTAATATACCTGTCTCATATATCAGATAGCCATAAATGGGCCTGGAGAAAGGTCTATGCAAGCATTAGCAATATGCCAAAAAATAATTGCGCTGAGGCCTCACTGTCCTCCATCTTTCAGCGATAACAAGAAGAAATGTTTGTAGAGTGCTTCGTGTTTTACAAAGAACTCGCACATTGCTTTTCTGCTTTGAGCCTCTGCATCCCTGTGAATTATGCATCACCGTTGCTATGCCACTTCACTTAGGATGAAACAGAGGCTGTTTGGAAAGGCCCAAGGTCACCCACCTGACCAAGGTTCAGGAAGAAGCAAAGAGCTCTTTGTAGCGAGCATGCGTCCACTTCACCTCCGCCATCGGGGCACGTGGGACAGCTGTTAGCTGAATCAAATTTCCAGGGAATGTTTGTCCTTGGGGTTTAGTTCTTTGACTGCACTTTCTCCTTACCCGTTTTGGTTTTGCTGTAAAATAAAACACAAGTAGAGGAACTCACACCATACTGAAAGTGTGATCTAGTGAATTACAGCCCTGTGAACCTGTGAACTTGGCTCGGATCAAGAAATGGAGCTTCTGTGTCCACTCAAGAGATCCCATGAACCTGAGCTACCCCTACACATCCCTCCACTTCCCTACAGGTACCCAGGAGTGGGCTTCTTTAGTTAAAGCCTCCTTGCCTGACTTTGCAGTCTCTCGACCCAGTCTGCATCCTCAGACATAGATTCAGCCCTACCCATTTTAAAACTCGGTTGGCTTTTAAGTCTCTTAATGATCCAATTCCCTTGGCATCTGTCACTTCCTTACAATATTTCTAATGAACAATTTAGGGCTTTATACCTACAAAGTTGTTTCACAGGGGTGTGTGGGGGTTGAGTTCTGGGTGTGTGTGTGTGTGTGTGTGTGTGTGTGTGTGTGTGTGTCTGTGTGTGTGTGCATACACACACGGAAAACATCTTTTGAGCTCATACTGATATTTAAATCCAAACCCAAGATTTTAACCTAATCCCCCTTTTTTACTATTATTACACTTTGTGTCCTTGTCTTCCATACTAAGCAGTCAGGCTCCCAGAGCGCAAGGGATGATGGAATCAGATATCCCATAATTACTAGTTTGCCTTAATTCCTTATCATAGCCAGGAATGTGTGAAAATAGTAACACTAACGCTGCCCATTACAATGGGTGAAAATAGCAAAACCTGCCCGGTGCTTGGGCAGTGTTGTAAGGGTCAGTCAGTGGTCACACCATCCTACTTCCTGTTCCCCCGTTAGCCTGCACTTAGCATGAGTCCCACAAGGACTTGAGCCAGCAGTGTGCACCAACAGTTCTTATAACGTGGCCATTGTGGCTGTTAGAAAGTCCTTTTCAAAATAATCTTTCCAGAAAGGTCTCGTGAGAACAGCATTCTCTGAAGTCATGTTGACGGGCTACTGTGCCTTTTTAGCTTACGTGGCCAGTTTTTTGGACGCAAAATTTTGTATGCTTGTCTCTTTCCTGAATATATTAAATATGTTACTCCAGTTATTTTCTGCCACAAAGCAGAAAAAAGGTGAAAAAATTAATGGCAATGTAAATTTTTTTTTTCCTTTATAAGGCAGGCGCTCTTTCTGTCTAACTTCCCTGTGCTTTTTCTCCTTTTTTCCTTAAAGTCAA
This sequence comes from Ctenodactylus gundi, assembly GCA_004027205.1. NCBI lineage: Eukaryota > Metazoa > Chordata > Mammalia > Rodentia > Ctenodactylidae > Ctenodactylus > Ctenodactylus gundi. Next base: position 558,228 of record PVKB01000348.1, read on the forward strand.
ATAGTTTTATTATACTGTCTTGCCATCGGTTGGTCTCTATTGATAGTCTCAGGTACACAGTGAATTCTTTTAATACATGTTTTTAAACTATTTTAATTTCAAGAAATTTTTAAGCCATAATTTTTTAGTACTAGGCTTTGACTGTCTGTTTCAGAGACTGCGATGACCTGTATTTTGTATTCTCTTTGCTTGCTTCAACATTTCCAGTTTTTCTCAAATCTTTGCTTTTTCTTCATTTCTTATGGATTTAAAGTGTTTCCTGTTTTCACTTCTCTTAAGCATTGTTGGTTGTGTTTATTTGCTGTTTGCTTTTCTGCTAGTTTAATCTTTATAAAATGATTTCGTTTTATTTAACTTAAAAGTCCTGTCATCCTATTCCGAGTTTTTTCTCATTTATATCTTGCATAATTTTTAAATGTCTTTTAGCTCATTTGAAGAAGGAATGTAACACCTTTAATCTGTTTATTTGACTATATTTTTCAGAGGGTACTCTTCTGCTTATTTGCATAAGTAACTATAATAACTTTTATGGAATTTGGTGTTGACGATTTTTCTGTTGTTCAGCCTGTGTGAGATCACTCAGCTTGAATTTTTAGAACTGTTGGTTTAGAGTACTGTCCTCTCTCACTTTCTATTGACATAACAAAAAACGTGACACAGGTTAATGTTAAAAGAAAGAGGTGTGTTTGACTCACAGTTTGGAAGCCCGACAGCACAGTATCATCGTGTGCTCAGCTCCGTGAGCCTACCAGCTACAGCACAGTACAATGCACAGCCTGGTGGCAGGAATGAATTTAAGGTGTGATCTGTTATGGTGGAACAAGGAGCAATGGAGCCTTGGGGACCAGGATTTTTTTTTTTTTAAATAACAACCCAATCTCCTAGATACTAATTAAGGTCCCATGATAACTGCACTAACCCTTTCTGAAGGCAGTAACTCCAGTGACCTAATCTGCTTCCTTCCACCTCATAAGACTTCCACCACTTCTACACACCGACACATTGGGACCAAGTTCCCAGTGTATAAAACCATTGGGAGACATTCAAATCATATCCATGCCGTAGCAGTGTTAAACACATACACAGGCACACACATACACACAGAGGAAGAGAGACTGAGATCTGCTTTCTGGCATCTTCTGGCTTTGTTTTCTTGCCCTGTTTTTATCTAAATGATTTTTCCCCATCACCTTGGATGTCTGGATAGTTCTGCTCCCACACGTGTCACCTTGATGCAAGTCTTAGCCAGGGAGTACACTGGCTGCCAGCTCCAAATGTCACACTGACCTGACTAAAACAGTTCCTTCACGCCCATCAGAAGGGCTCATGTTTCCCACCACATAGCAGGAAAATTTAGGTGTCATCTGTTCATCTCGCACTAGCCCCTCTCCAGCTCTCCAGTGCAGAGCTCTGGGCAGCTTTCTCTGTGGGTGCCCTTGCCATAAGGTCCATAGGACATCCTAGTTCTTTACTCTGCTTATTTCCCGCCTATGCCTAAGACACCAGGCCTGGCAGCCATCAGTAACTTGTCCCACCAACTGAGTCTGGAAAGTCATGGGATCCTTGCCTCTAGCTCTGTTGCGAAGCTCTCTCGTCACGTTGGTTTTGTTGTCCAGATGATCTCTTTTAACATGAGACACAGGAAAAGCTAAAAACTATGCTGCCACCACACTGCCATTATCAGACTCTTCAGGTTACATCTTGAATAATGCAAAATTAGGGATTCTTGATTTGGTGGAATACATTATATATATGTAGGTTGAGTATTCCTAAATCAAAACTCTGAAATCCAGAATCCAATAATTTTAAGCATCAACATGATGCTACAGGTAGAAAAGATCCCTCCTGGCCTCATGTGACAAATATGTCAAAGCACACAGGCAATGAGAAGATCATACGTCATCAACTCTAGGCATTGTATACAGGTATCTATGAAATGGGAATGAATTTTGTACTTAGATTTGGGTCTCGATCTCAAGATTTTTGTTTTCTTGAGACAGTTCCTCACTCTGTAGCCAAGGTATTTCTTTATGTGTATGCATACACTCCAAAATCCAAATAATTTCCATCCCCATGTATTTTGGATATTCAGTCTGTACGATCTGTGTGCTATTTTGTCATTTACATACATGCACACTCCTATGTATAGATACATATCTATCACATTAGCAAGAACTCTTCTGGAAGTTTCTGTAAGCCAAAAAACACTTCTGAGCTTTTCTCCACCCCAGTAGCCCAGCACAGAGGACCTCCGATCCACCTGAGAATCTTGTTATATTCAGGTCCTGGTCCAGTAGGTCTGTGAAGTGAGAGATTCTGTTCCTTTCTATCCTGTCAGGTGTGGTCAGAGGGTGTCTACATATCTTATATCCTCTACACATCAGCACATTCTCACCTCACGTCTGGAAGATTGTCAACACATTGCACGCATGATTTTAATCAAGGGTCACTCTTAGTGATTGTCCACAATATACATTATCCTTTTAAAAGTTGCTTACTCTTTTTAATGATGAGAAAAAGTGAAATTCAATATGGCCTACTTGGAAAGATATTATTTTATACCTGATCACACACATCCTTACTTAATAATCAGTATTGCCATTTATATAAATGAAAAGAGATTAACTTGCATTGTGGCTGAAACTGTAAGGAAAACCTAATTTTTGATTTTTTATATATTTTGTTTCTCTCATTATTCTTTGAGACAGAGCAGCCTGAATTCGTGGCTCTGCCCCGCTGCCTCCCTCTGTGGCGGCGTGCTGCCCGTCACCAGGGAGGGGGCATTTTTGTCTCTCGTCATCACCATCTTTACTCAATCTTGTTTGTCTCTTTCAAAACAGTTATTATTAAATGTTTCACAATTTCTTTCACTCACTGCAACATACTCATCATTTTGAGAATACTGGTTAATAACTGCAGCTTCAAAGCTGTTCTGTTACCAAGGCTTTTATATAGAAAGTGAGAGAAACAGTACACAGCATAAGAATATCATTTCTTGGCTAAGGGAATTCCCTGGGTATCACAGTATCGTCTCCCTTTACTCAAACTGACTGAAGCTTATTTAAAGCACAGCATGCCTACAGATTTGATTAATTTCATTGCCATCCAGTCTCATATTAAATAAATTATGCTAATTGGCCCTGAAAAAATTAGGAATGCATAGAGAATAGCAATGTTTTATTAGTGGAGAGAAAAAGAATCATGACAATTTTTAACAATACTGAATTCATGATTAAGCAGTAGGATAGGATAGGATTCCAGAAACAGGCTGCAGCAGTGGGGCACTCCTTGAAGCTCACTGCCTTTGCACTGTAGTTTCTCGGATAAGCAAAGTTGAGTCAGGCAGAAGGCTGGCACTTGCCATGCAAGCCGCACGCAACTTCCCTGAGGTGAGTTTGCTGATTTGCTCAGCTCCAGCCCCAATCTTCGGGATCTGAGTGTTGGCTGGTGGGACCTTGGGGACCATTTTTTTTTTTTTGCAAGCACTCCAGTGATTCTGAGGCTCAGTCAGAGCTGGGGATGGTCACCAGCCTCAACAGAACGGCACATCTCAGAACACCAGGCGGTGGGAAGCGTGGGATCCCAGCAGAGTAGAGTGAGACCTGAAAGCAGGTGTCCTTGTCTCCTGCCCTTGTCCAATGTCACGCAACTGAGGTGCCTTCTCTGGCCCTGACTGTGCTTTGGGAGGCCCCTACACTGCTTCACACTCAGACGTAACTCATAGCACAGCCCCTGCACCATCAAATTGTGAGGCTATGTTAATATGTAAGGCCTGCTATAACAAAGGCTCACAGACAGTGTGCCTTCCACAAGAAACGTGTTGTCTCTCAATTATGGAGAACGGAGGAATGAGATCAAGGTATGAGCAAGGGCTGGTTCCTTTGGGAGCCATGAAAGAGGATCTACTCCAGGCCTTGCTCCTCAGTTTGCAGATGACTGCCTTCTCCCTCGTCTCTTCGCATCCTCTCCACTCTGTGCTTGCCTGCCTGTAACCACATTTCCTTTTATAAGAATATCTTCTTAAAATGTTGAATGAAAGCCAATCCTAATGACCTCCTCTTAATCTGATCATCTGCAAAGACTATTTCCAAATAAGATCACATTCTTAATGACAGAGAGCTGGACTGAAGTGTCTTTGGAGGCATCCAGCTCAACCTATGAAGGCCAACTATGCTGTGTGGTTGAAAAGATCCTTGTAATCCAGGTTCTGGACCTTAGGAGTGTGGGCTAGAAGCCACTGGAGCAAGTTTGGTTAAATCTGATACGTTTACAACTTGTCATGTAAAGTCATTGCCCTGCCGTTCGCACCAGTGATGAATTTGGGAACGTCTCTCACCTGAAAGAAGAAAATATGCTTCTCCTCAGACACAATACCTTGCAGATGCTCTGGAAGGCATTGTGATAGAGGAAGCTAATTAACCAGTAATAGGGTAAGTTGGCATAAATCAGTGTTTGGTAGATAAACCAGGTCAGTACCTGTGACAATAAGGCAAATTTCTTACCATCTGAGTGTTTCTAGAAGAGGCTCTTGGCCTGGGGCTGAGCTCCAGGGGTTGAGGACAGGAGGAGCCACCTCTGCCCTGGCTTCTCTTCCCAGTGCTCTCTGACCTTTACCTTTAATAGTTCTTTCTCCCTCAGGGACTCTCCTGGATCCCTCTCTCCCCTACATGGGCCTTAGGCTCCCGCCTTTTCATATAATTCCATCCCATCCCTTGCTGCCCCTTCCTTTATTCCCTAGTCCTTCATTCTCCCTCACGTGAGGTCTGCAGATGACCCCAAGGCACTTAGAAGCTTCCCCTCGGGGATAGGGGAGAAGGAAAGGTCAGGGTAGCCTGAGGCGCCTGGCCTGCGGGCAGCAGTCATCCTGGAGGAAATGTTCCTCATAGCTTTCTAAGCATGCAGGGATTTCAGCAGCTGTTCTACACGCATTTCAGTTGCAAAGCTTTATTTCACAGCTGAACCTGGCCATCTGTCCTGCTCCGCCACCATCTTTCTCACTCCTTCCCAACTGGAGAACAGCTTCACCTGTAATTTCACACCCAGCCAGAAACCAGTTACAGCTGGATGCCCTCCTCTCACTAGGCTCCACAACCCATCTGTCATCTATCTGGTATAGGGATCCCCGACCCCAGCTCCATGGATTGGCACAAGTTCATGGCCTCTCAGGAATCAGGCCGCACAACGGGAAGAGAGTAGCAGCAGATCAAGTGAAGCTTCATCTACATTGGTGCTAAGGATCCAGAAAGATCAGCAGACATTGAATTCTCATAAGAGAAGCAACTCTGCTATGAGCTGTGTATGTGAAGGGTCCAGATTGCTGGCTCCTAATCATCTGAGTGCAGTGAGGGTGGTAGCATTAGCAGTGAGGAGTGGCTGCAAATACAGCTCAACATTAGCCGAGAGAGTTGACTACACTGTCCCCAGTCACCCCCAGTTGCAAGCATCTATTTACAGGAAAACAAGGTCAGCTCAGCTCAGAGGCCTGCTGATTATGTATGATAGTGAGTTGTGTAATTACTTCAGTAGACACTTCAATGTGATAATATAAATGAAGTATGCATTAATTTGTAATACGCTTGAATCAGCCAGAACTCCTCCCTTGCCCTCAATTTATGGAAAATGGCCTTCCACGAAGCCCACCCTTGATGCCAGAAAGACTGGGGGCTGTAGATCCAGTCTGATGGGTTGGCTCCTCTGACCACACTCATCTCCACCCTTTTATACTTTCCATGTCTTCATTCAGCCCTTCATTACTCCCTGAACTATCGTAGCAGCCTCCTGCCTGCACACCTTTCCCAGAGCACAAGGAAAGGAGCCTCTTGCGGTTTGGATGCAAAGTGACCCCCAGAAGCCTGAGGTATCTATACAGACGGTGCACTGTTGGGAGGTGCAGCCTGGCTGCAAAGGACAGATGCTAAGGACTTGACCTGGAGGGCTGTGTGCTGGTCCCACCCCTCCTCCCAGACCTATCACCTATGCTGCTGTCTCCAGTTCCAGCTCTGGCCCTGGCCCGGGACGCGGGACTGGCCCCGGTCCTGCCGTGTGATTCCACCATTTTCCAGCCACCCTCCTGTGAATGGACTTCTGGAACTGTGAGCTACAGTCAGCCTCTGCTCCTCTGAGTGGTAGGTATTTAGTCGCAGTGATGATGAGTATCTAAGACAGAGCCCACCCCTGTTGCTCTTTTCTCAGCAGAAGCACACTCCCAGTGGTGAGTTGCAGGGCTGCAGGGGCAGCTTCTGCACTTTCCAGTGGATGCAAGTTGTGCAAGATTTTCCAGTCCTGTGTGCCTTGATGCCCTCATCTGCCAAAATGGGAGGAGGAGAAGGATCATCCTTGCCTTCAGCACAGGTCTGTGTCAGGGGTGTCATGAGATGATCTATGTAACTACTCAGGTGCTCAGTGAAATGGCATTAGTATTAGATCCTTCCCAGTGTACTTTCAAAATGACATCTCTATATTTCTGCTACAGTGTTTACCATACACATAGAATGATTACAAATACATATACATTTTCATTTATTAGAGTACAAGAGAATCTCAGTTAATCATGTCACATACCCACTATGTAGGAGCACTTCTGGCCTGTGTTGGGTCCTCAGTAACTATGTGGAGATCCTGTGGAAGAGTGGATCCACAGATGGGTGGGTCAACAATGCATGATGCTGCCTTACATTTCAGTATCTTTGGTACTGGAGAGGCGTTGGGTTCTCCTAAGAGTGGGAACCCAACCGTGAACTGTGAACGTGAAGAATCTATGTTGCTTGCTCCTTATGAGAATCAAATGTCCAACCACGTGACCCGGGGCTAAGGTGATAGTGCTAAGGAAACGCTGGTAATGGGGAGTGGCTACAAAGACAGCCACTGTTCTAGGTGTTCAGATGAAATTATTTAAATTTATTTTTGGCTTAAAGTGTGTCCCCTGTTTAAAAACTAAAGGAGAAGGGTTCTTGTGAAAATTAGTGTAAACATAATGGAAATGGAAATGTCAACCCTGTGGGAATTTTCTAGCTTTAGTTACAGTGATTACTTTCTTTCTTCTTGTGTTGATAGTGTCCTCCTTAAGAAAGAGAAATTATTAAAATAAAGGAGCATAATTTGAAAGCAAGTATTCTGAATTGTACAAATTGCTTCCCAATTTCCTGTTAGCAAATTCTACCCAAATCATCAAAATGGCAGCTGGGCACGAACCAGGATCATACTGTTGAGGACTTTGTAGTAAAATAATAGCAAGCCTGACAAATATGCACATACAGCCCTCAAAGGCAGAACATCCTCAATTCTTATTCTTCCTGCCACTACTTTCTGCTCTCGCCTTAGAGCTACTGTCCATTGGTCTCCCCTCGGGGAAACACCCCTTTCAGATACATGGTTCTAATAGGAGTCTCCATCGTCCTACTAACCCTTAGTCTTGGCCACAATAATGGTCCAGGAGTGCAGTGCCACTTGGGCCATCACAGAGTTCCAATCTCTGGGCACAGGTGATTGACTCAGGACTGAGAACCTACACACTGTGGCTCAGGCATCCTTCCCAGTGTTTTCTAGCAGGAATATAGGGCAGGTCAGTTCTTCATAGGTGGCCACAGTGAGTTGGGATGAACAGCCAGGTCTCTGCCCCATGGAGGTGAAGGACACAGTGCGGCCTTGAAGAGGTGCTGGGAATGAAGATCGAAAGTTAGGTCCAGAGCCAAGAGCAGCCATACTCCAGGCCAACATTGCTGTCCTCCCTGTGGTGGGCTGGGAGTCAACTTCACCGTTCACCAGTGATAACTGGGGTTGAATTCCCATTGCCACTTACCAAAGAGTCCACCTGATTACATTTGTATCTATCTATCTATCTATCTATCTATCTATCTATCTATCTATTTATTTCAGTACTAGATATTCAACCTTCGTACTGAGCTACTTCTGCCAGCTCATCTTTTAGTTTTTAATTTTGAGACAGGGTCTTGCTAAATCACTAAATTGTCTGGTCTGGGATCAAACTTGTGACCCTTCTGCCTCAGCCCCTTAGAGTGTTAGGACTGCAGGCATCCACCATCGGGCCCAGCAATCCTCTGACTACATTTAAATCACGTGAGCTGTGCAGCTTGGGAGCCCCTGTATGCTGGCGAAACTCTACCTCCTTTGCATCACATCTCACATGTATGATGATGGAGTAAGCTGGACACATACAAGCCCCAAGGATGCCACTAAACCCAGAAATGCTTGTACAAACCGAGAAACAGGAAATATGTTAGATGTTTTCTTTACAAGAAAGGCTGTACACAAATAAAAGTATTTTTTTAATTACGCAAAATGAGGCTATCTGAAGAATTAGACTCAGAGGGTGTGATTGGATGGATTACAAAGCATGTAACATCTCATTTAAGTGGACAGCTTCCTGTGACTGTGCACAAATATTCAGAGATGGCTATAACAAAGTACCAGTACCTGGATGGCTTAGAACAATAGAAATGGTTCTCTCATGGTTCTGGAGAAGGGGAGTCAAAGCAACAGGTTGGCATGCCCATGCTCCCTCTGAACTTCTGGGAAGAATCCTTCCCTGCCTCCTCAGCTTCCAGGGGTTCTAGGCTGCCTTGGCTTGTGGGCGCGTCCCTCCAATCTTCTCTTTCTCTGTCTTCACATGGCCTCTTCCTGAGTGTCTATTTCTTCATATTCTGGGTATTCTGTGTCTGTGTCCCTGTCTGTCTGTCTGTCTGTCTGTCTGCCTAGGAGTCTTCTCTTTTAAGGGCAGTAGCCCAGTTGGAGGTACGGCCTGCCCTACCTTAATATGATCTCATTTTAATTATATTTGTGGTGATCCTACTGCCAAAAAAGAGTCACATTTTGAGGTACTGGAGGTTAGAACTTGCATATGTCTTTTGGGGATACACAATTCAGTCCATTACAAATGGTGTGTTTTTAAAACCTGTCAGTAAAGATGTTATGATACTATAGTAAAGTCTGTATTGGAGCAAATGTCACCCTGGTCAGACATTGGAACCACCAGGAAAAGGGGGAAAAAGGGCAGGGACAAGACCTAGACTGTGAAACAGGCTTTTACTGAAGGAAAAAGCCTGAGAGGGTCTCTCCAATCAGGAGAGGAGAGTGGGCATCTCTCTCGGCGAGTGGAGTCCTTATAGGATCAGACGACACGGTTGTGGGGAAAAGTTGAGGTAGGAGCTGGAACTGGGTGATTGCAGATGTGGAGAGAAGTTGAGGGCATTGTTAGAATCAGGTGATGAGGATGTGGAGAAAACTTGAGGCAGGTTTAAAATTGGGTGACCAGTCAGGTTTTGAGGAGAAGGCTGTTACCCTTGTGTATCGCGTGCCTGGGGCATGCCTCAGGCGTGAACAGCTGCTCTTCAGATCGCTGGGCTGCCGCTTCAGAGGTTACACAGCTTGGCTCTTTTCCTCAGAAACCATCCTACTCCCTGCCTCAAGCCACTCACAGGCCTGTTGGTGACTTACTCCAAGAGAAAGCCACCAAGCAACGGAAGAGCAGGAGCTCTATGCAAATTCCAAAAAGAGATTCCTAGAGACAGCTGGGAGCCACTAGGGAAGGTCTCGCCTTTTGACGGGACCTCTAGGAGGAGTTGTATCTGACACATGGTGACAGATAAGACCACCCACAGATCAGTCAGTACTCGGTTTTTTCCTTAGATTTACACAAGACTAATGCAAAACTTTGGCTGACTCTTTCCTCTTTGAATGGCTGAATTTTGGAGGATTGACTTGCTACATCCTGAAGGGCGTAGTGGCTGTACATCTAGCTGCTCTTCGCTCTTTTTCCTGCACAGAGGTTGGCCCCTCTGGGTCCCGAGGAGAACAGAGAGGGCATGTGAGCCAGTCTGAGCCATCCTAAAGGCAGTCACAAGGGTGAATCCCAGGCTGGGGCCATGAACCCAACTGAATCTTTCAAATCCTTCCCAGGATTGACGTCAGAGCAACAATTACTGACTACTGCAGTTGCAAGTAGAACCAGGGACTTGGCTCATCAGCTCTGCCCGCAAGGAGGAAATTCTTTTACAAAGAGATCGGGGAGACCAGGAAGAGTCGGGGACCACGTGAGGCCAGAGGCAGCAGAGCCTGCCTGCAATGTCTGGCGTTAACACCTGCCTGGAGCCGGGAGCTCTCATGCAGTCCTGTTTTTATTCCTAACCATCACCCTACGTATCTTTTTGTTCCGGTCTATCTCTTGACTGCTGCCCTTGACGTTCAATTCTATCGAGGAGATTTGCCATAGCTGAACCCAGATGTAGACACTATCCATCCAGGACGGTCCCCAACCCGACAACCCCCTCTTCCCTCTAGCACCTACTCAGAGAACACAGGTATGGCAGAGGCTTTAGGCATAATACATCCTCAATTAATTTAAAACTAATTTATAACATCTTTTTGTGTGTCCTTCGAATTTTATTTGGAGAAATGGTGACTGATTTGTTTAAATTCAAGAGAAGTAGTTCTGAGCCTGCCTTCTGTTCTAATGCTTTGAAAGGCCCTCAATGATCAGAGTAACAGTTATGGGCTGGATTGTAGGTTGCCCCCAAATCAAGGGCAGACATTCCCTAAGACCCGTTGGATATGTTTTTCAGACCCCACAGAGGATTTGGGTGTAGCTATTTGAAAGGGGTCTTTCAGGAAAATCAGATGTTTTTCCCTATGTTCTCACACTTAACCCTCTTTTCCTCCCCACTAACCTCTGCCCTGGGTTCCCACCAAGGAGAGTCTGGGAGAGAACGAAGTCACAAAAGGAAAATGCAGAGGACTGGGAGGGAAGGATGTCCCCTCTGACTAGTGGGGGAGTTAAGCACTGAGCACTGATACAATGAAGATGCTTGCTGGAGAGGACCCCCCAGCTGCAGCCCTCACCTTCTCACAGCCTCCTGGGGCCTGAGCAGCTGCAGCTGCCCAGAGCACAGTCAGGCTTTGTGAGAACCAGAAAATTAGAGAGTCAAAGACCAGAGAATTAGCGCGAGTGTGTTAATTGGATCTGCACAGAGCCTCGGTGGAGATCTGCCAAGTCCTCTTCGCTCCTTCCCCACCCCCAGCAGCCCCCTCGCAGTCCCCACCGGGCCATCTGTAGCTCAGATTTCACAGCTCAGAAGGGAGCCCTTCACCAGGAGGGATCAGAGGCCCAGCTCAGGCTGTGTGCAGTCACTGTTCCAGGCCTGTGTTCCCACCCACCCCCTTTTCACCCACAAAGAACGCAGACATCCCACTCTGGAGATATGGAACCCCCAAGCCCTAGAAGTGGAGTGGGTGACCACCTCGGCAGCAAAGGTGTGACAGAGCCCAGACCCACTGACCACCACTGACCAAATAGATCGCCTGCTAGTGACCACCATCCTCTCCCTCTGAGAAGAGCGTCATCCATCATGCAGGGCTGGGATGATCCTAGGAGAGTTGGAGGGTGTGATTTTGGCCCCCAGGAGATATTCCCTATTGTCAGAAGGGAAGGTAATTATTACTGGAATTAAGTGGGAGGAAGTCAAGGATTCTAGTAAGTATCCTACCATGCACAGGGCAGCCCCTAAGCCAAAACTCATTTTGCCAGAATGTCCGTTTGCTCAGGTTGAGGAACCCTGACCTAGAAGATCCTGCTAGAGCAAAACCCTACCTACTGATATCCTAAATTAGCCAAAACACTAACACACAGCACAGACGACTCTTGCTCATTATGCGCCCATTCATTTGAGTAGTATTTACTGAGCGCCAACTACACACGAAGGACTTCTCTAACCCTTGGCATTTAACAGTGAACGGGACAGAAGTCTCTGCTTACCTGGAGATGGTATTCTCGGGGGGGGGGGGGGGGGGGGGGGGGGGGGGGGGGGGGGGGGAAGGGAGGAGAAGCAAACTGAACAGACAGAAAATTCCAGACACTGATAACGGGCAACTGGAGAGTGGTAACAGGAAGGGATGTGAGTCTGATTTTGATCTGGTGGTCAAAGCGGCCCCCTGCAAGGTAACATTTAGGCTGAGATCTGAACCACAGGAAGCCGCCCGCTTCAGAATGATCAGGAGACAGAGTGTTCTAAAGAGAACAGAGAGCTTCTGAAAAAAAAAAAGCTTCAAAGCAGGAAGGGGCTGGATATGCCTGAGAAATAGACAAAAGGTCAATGCAGGAAAGAAGGAAGCAGCAGAGGTGGCAGGGGACGAAATGTGAGAGGCTTTGGTAGACCGACTGGGACAAGGGGTGGGCTCAGAAGTTCTTAGCGCAAGGAATTGAGAAAGCAGAGTGATGGGCTCTGGGTAATGTTGTTAGAATGGGCTGGATTTTGTCCTCCTCAGAAAGATATGCTCAAGTTCTAGTCACCCGTATTGGAGATCAAGTCTTTACGGAAGATCAATGAGGTCATTCGGGAAGCTCTATTATGACAAGTATCCTTATAGAAACGGGAAGGGTGGGCAACCACAGATATACACTGAGAAAAAAATGACATGAGAGTGAATGTAGTAACCAGGATGATTCTCTATACCTGCAGACTTTCATTAACCTCCAGAAGCAGGGACAGTTGCCTGGAAGAGATTCCCCGCACTGACCTCACAGGAAATCCACCCTCCTGAAACCTTGACCTTAAACTTCCAGCCTACAGAACTCAGACAATAAATTCCTCTTGTTTCTTCCACCCAGTCTGTGGTAATTTGTTATGGCAAGGAACCTCTGTTTAGATGCTCAGAATTATATCACCCTGGTGGGGAGTAAATGAGGCTTAGGTACAGTGGTGAAAGTGGAGTGAAGAAAAGAACAGACATGGGGTACATGTCCCTAAAACAGTAGTTGCTGAGGAAGGTGACATCTTAGGACAGTACCTGAATTTAGCTTTAGTGTGCTTTAATGACTACTTATTGAGATCAAGAGGGTTAAAACTAACTCCAAAAGTCTGTTAAAAGACATCTTGCCGAGTTCATACTAAACAGTCTTGAGACAATATGGTACCCTAACTAGAAAAATTTTTGATGTAAGTCTGATTCATACCTCCCATGAGTTTCCTAGGACTCGTCTTCTTTGAAAGTTAATACGTGCAAAACTCCTTATCTGGAGCCGAAAAGGCCTTCTGTGAGGCCAAAGAGATTGGATTACCAGACTTCAACTTGAAACACAGAATTTGCGGCACAACATAGATGTTGTGAGAAGATCTGTGTGGTGCTGGAAAATATTCTTTAGATACTTGCTGCCTGTCTCTGCCCTTTGCCCACATTCCCAGATGCTTAGAAAAGATCCCAGTCTCTCAGCTTGACATGTGGTTCCTTTCTGGGAACTCACCCATTGTCCCTCTTAATGGTATACTCCAACCTAAGTAAACTCTTAGCTCTATCTTTTCCTTGTTGGTAAATTCGTTTTTACCTGCACACTAGCTGTCAGGGCGCTTGCTAACTCACATGACACAGAAAAGGTCTGGAGGGAAACAGGCCCGGGTAGGGAGGGAAAGAGAGCAGGTGCTTGGAGCCAGATGGTTTCAGACGCAGCCTTGACCTCCAGGCTGCGCTGTCAGAGTATAGCTGGGTTTCCTCACCAACTGGGAGAGCCAGAGCCTGGGGCGGGAGAGATGCACCTAGGAGCTCTTCATATTTGTTTGAATGGAGCCTTCTCTCAATTTGAACATTCTCAGCACTCACTGGGAGGCTGGCAGGGGGACAGTGTCCGCTCTGAGATTTAAATAGATTTGTCCCCACAGGAGAATAGACCTCCCTCCATTTCCCTTAAGGGAACAAGAAAAACACAGTAACTTGCAGTTCCTGGAAATTTGCAAACATGCCCAGAGTGATGGATATACATCAGACCTGTAGAGAAAGCAGCTCCCTTGACGGTGCCCCAGTGTCTGGCAATGACCATGGCTGGGACTTGGCACCATCACCACAGCCTCCACCTTACTGTTGTCTCTTGGAGCTATGTTATGGTTTAAATGTAAAATGCCCCCCAGATCCTCACGTGTTTGTAAGATGATTGGATCACGGGGTCAGCCAACTTACCAGTAGATTAATCACTGATAATTTTTAGCGCCATTAGGAGGTAGGGCCTGGTTGGGGGCTGATTTCTTACAGTTAACGTTCTTATATCACACAACTACATCACACAATTAGGGAGCCTCATGTGGAAGGGTGCAGATCCACTCCCTTCTCTTTCTTTCTGTTCCTGGCCACCGTGTGAAGAACAGCTGTTTTCTGCCCAGGTCCTCTGCCACGCCCTTTTACCATTACTGCTTCTGCCTGAAGTCATCCAACTCAACATGAGCTGAGGCCTCTGAAACTCTGAGCAAATAAACTTCTCCTCCCTTAAGTTGTGGGTGATGGATATTGTGTCCAGTGACAAAAAATGACTAAGACACTCCACCAGGTCACTTGCCCCCTCACAGGAGACTTACTGAATAGCAGAGATAAATGACAAATCTCCTATCACCAGTCTAATTTCTTATAGTAAATGTTCTTGAAAAGAGAGAGAGGGAGAGAGGAAGAGTTAGGCCTTGTCATTTCTTGATTCAGGAAAGAATCTAGGTATTATTCCTGTCTCAAGACAAGCACCAGGGATCAGGGGGGAAGCAGGGAAGACAACAGTGAATATTCTGACTGGTTACTTCCGTCAGAGCTCTGAGCTCGGTGAGGCTGTCTACCCTCCTCTACAGCAGGATCACAATGGCCCTTCCAGGTAGGCACCATCTGAGTATGGAGAACTGAGGCTCCATTTAGGTTGAATAACTTGCCCAAGTGACTTAAAAGTTATCAGGAGAAAAAAAACTCAACCCTGAGATCATCTTGAAAGCCCAAGACTAGTCAGCTGATGCTCTGATGGCCATACCATGTGACATTGGCCTCAACTGCCTGCCAAGGACCTGGTTTGAAATTTGCAGGTAAAAGAAAAAAACCTTACTGGTATCCAGTAAAATTTCTGTGCACCCACTGTGGCCTCTCTTTGATGCCCAATTCAATAGCTTTGAGTCAGTCACGGTGTCAGCTTTGAGGCTGCCGCCCCTGTGCAAGATGGATTGTGGGGACAGCATTCATGTTGAGGATCTGCCATGTCCTTGTCACATCACACAGTCAGGGGCTCCGCTCTGATGACCTGCTGCATCTCTTGTCCTGCCTCGACACTATCCAGATTGCAGGCTGGGAAAAGACGTGTGTAGCTCAACCTCAGGTTGCTGAGGTTCCATTTTCAGCAGTATGGAGGGATGTCAGCCACACAGGCTGTTTAAATTGGTCAATGTTCCACAACCTGAGAGCAAAAAAGAGAAAATAAATTCACTGGCACTTGCCATGTAGAAAAAAACCGTGTTGGGCATTCATTTGACTCAGATGATGAATTCTGCCTTTTGGGCAAATGTCAAAAATATATCCCTCTTGGTTCTGGACCAATGTAGAGTTTTATCTGATGTAACTGCTAAGTTTTTATTGAATCTTATGGTAGGATAAAATTAATTTTATTTACCAAGCACATAGGAGTTTGAGTCCTAAGCAATGAGCAATTATTAGCAGTAGTTCCCATAATAAAATTATGAGGTAGTACTGTTGCTATTTATAAGGAAACAGGGGCAAAGAACCACCCAAGCTCACGAGGATCCAAACGTAGGCTCCACTCTGCTACTTCTAAAATGAAAAGGGAGAAAGAGAAGAAGCATACAAGAGTAGGAGGAGGGTCAGGAGGAGGAGAAGGAACAAAAAAAGAAAAAGAAAAAAAGAAATCTCTATTTCTTAAATACAGTGCAGGGAATAATTCTTCAGGGCTCTTAATGATTTCCCTGAACACTTATTCCCACATCTTTCTTCTCTCCCCTCCCACTCTGTCTCTGCATTCCGCATGCCTTAAACACAAAAACTTTGCCTTTAGAGAAAATAGTCACCAAGTCCTCCTCTTTGGCTCAGAATAATATCCCATAGGCTATTAATAAGCGCATCTCTATTTCTGGATTAAGTTGTTATTCATAGCACTCGGAACAAATAGACCTATTTGATCTCTGGCAAATAGCATCTCTCTTAAAATGTTGAAGTGACAAGATCATATTGGATAGACAAAAACAATTAGCTCCAAGGACAGACTGTAATAAATTATGCATTGGAAGACAGACTCCTTTTTCAATTCTGAGACCTCTGACCCGCATGAAAAATAGATTAAATGTGTTCCTTTAGGGAAAGATGTGCTATCATCAGGAGATCCTGTTTTTGAGTCTGATAAACTGACATGAATCTTCTAAACTGAGAACATTTCCCTAAGTTATTAGTGCCCACTTAGCATAAAATATCTCATATCTGAAACCTGGATTGTGCATTTTTCCATCATCTGATATTTGCTTCTCCCTCCTCCTCCTGCTTACTCAGCCGGGATCTCACCACTCGGCATACAATTTACAATGTTTTTAAACCCCCAATTCCCTGTGTCTCTGGCCCTCTGCTACACTCGCAGCAGAGTACTAAACCCTGACCCAAACCCACAGTCTGCTGACGTAGTTCCTTTCTTCCAATTCCTAGAAGTCCCAAATTGCAATCACAGAACACAAGCTCATGGTCCTGAGGAACAAGGACCATGAACAACAAGTACAACCACCTCCCTCACTTGGACCTGAATGATCTTCTCAATTCTTTTAGTCATTGTTGATTAGCTACTATGCTGGCAAGATTAAGCCCTCCCTCCAGTGTCCACATCCGCATCTCTGACAAGTTCAAATACACTATACCATCAAGACAAAAAGAACTTTGTAGATACGTTAAGGAACTGGAGGTAGGGAGATTATTCCGGATCACCCAGTTAATGTGATCACAAGGATTTTTATAAAAGGAGGCAAAAGCATCGGGGTCACGGAAGACACAGTGGTGGAAGAGGGAGCGCCATTGGAGATGCTGCATCGCTGGCTTTAAAGGTGGAAGCTGCCATGAATCAAGAACGCAGGTAGCCTCTCGAAGCTGAAAAACCTCGGAAGGCAGATTCTCCCTTAAAATTTCCAGAAAGAATGAAGCCCCACCTACACCTTGGTTTTAACTCAGTAAGATCCCTCCCGTACTGTGATAGTGGAAATCCAACTCAGGATCTTTTCGTTGAGCTAAAATCCCAGCCTATTTATTTATTTACTTGTTTATTATTTGAGGTAAGCTACCACTAAGACTCCGAGTTTCTCAGATTGGGCTTGAATTTGTGATCCTCTTGCCTCAACCTCCCAGATTGCTAATGGGTCGCCAGACCCATTTTGGACTTCACTTCTCCAGAACAATAAGAGGATAGATTAGTGCTGAGCCGGAAGCTAATTCACTTAGTCCTCCCATCCCTCCAGGAAATATACTAAAACATCACCTTCATCCCTATCAGTTGTACAGCCTCATGCACTTTGCAGTGGCCACCACTTTACAAGAAAAGAATATACATTGTTTCGTATATCCTTCATCAGTCGCAGTTATTTCTAACTGATAATTCTCCATGGTTAGTCAAGTTCCACCCTTCATCCCCACCACATATGCACACAAGCATTTCTACTGTTTCCTGTGTCTTATAAAGAATGAAATTTCGTTTCATTGATTTTTCTCTGTCGTTTCCATTTTCAATTTCATCAATTCTTTACCAAATCTTCCTTTCTTCTTCCAAGATTAATTTATTCTTCTTTTTGTAATTTCTTAAAATGCAAACATGAGTTATTGAGTTGAGATCTTTCTTCTTTCATAACAGAAGCATTTTAAAGCTATTAATTTTCCTCTAAGCACTTCTTTAGCTGTGCACCCCAATGGGGTTTTCATGTTTATTTAGTTCAAAATACTTTCTAATACCCTTCTTGACTTCTTTTTTGACCTACGGTCATTCAAATGTTTCTAATTTAATATCAAACATTAATGTTTTCCCAGATGTTTCCTAACTTAACTACATTATTAGTCGATTTCTAGTTTGATTCCATTGTGATTGGAGTAGCCCTTCCTTTCCATTTTGTTTCTTCTTTTTTCGCCTCTGCCAATAAATGTGTTCAAACCTCACTCATTTATGAAAGGACACCCACCCTTTCACTTATTTTATTGCAGCTTCTCTTCTCTA
This sequence comes from Ctenodactylus gundi, assembly GCA_004027205.1. Taxonomy (NCBI): domain Eukaryota; kingdom Metazoa; phylum Chordata; class Mammalia; order Rodentia; family Ctenodactylidae; genus Ctenodactylus; species Ctenodactylus gundi. The sequence goes on from PVKB01000348.1 coordinate 576,220, forward strand.
ATTGTCTCTTTCTCTTGGTCATGCTTCTTGGAGAAATAGTTTATGCTCTCTGGATTTCCTTCCTTCGTTCCCATTCATTTCTTAACCCACCCAGAGTGCTTCTATGATTTCTTACAATTTCCAAACCCAGGATTCTGAACTCTCATTAGCTTTTTAAGTCCCTATGAACTTACTAAAACTTACCCTTCTGTCTCAAAACAGCTAGAGCTCATTTCATATCCAATAATCCAGACGGATATGTCTAATGAATAACAAAAAGGAGCCTTTTGGCCACAACGTGCCATAAATCCTCTCCCAGTATTAACATCTCACCACTCTAGTAACCACATCTTTCCTTCCCTACGAGGTGGCCTATGCTGAGATACGGTGTTTTATTGCCAAGTGAGGAGAGTGTCTTGAGGAGACAGAGGTAAAGAATTGAGTCACATCTTACTGGGGGCCAAGTATGACTAGGGCTAACACGGACCACTTGGTTTGGCACTATAGAGATCACAGGTGGGGATGACCACAAAATTCTTATGCAAAATTATGCCATTTTGAGAAAGAAAGAAAGAAAGAAGTCCTAGTTAATAAGGTAGAAACACAAACTGGAAGCCGAGACTGTAGGAGGCACACCAACACACACAGTCTTCTGCTCTCTCCGACTTGTACCTCAGAGGAGTGGTTTGAGCAAAGTAACGATGGTGCAAACCCAAATTATGTGAGTGGAGGAAACAACATCGATGGAGAAGAGAACGATAACACCTTCAGAGGATGCAGGACTGAAGAGGAGCTGAGACCTAGGACAGGACCTGGGGGAGGTGGGGCAGGGTCTAAACTCGTTTTTATTTTCTTTCTCTCTTTTTTCAGGATCAGAATATCTTTCAATTTTGATGACAGTGATCCAAGAAAAGGGAGAAATAGGAAGAAACTTCTTAAGAAGTGAAGATAGACGTACACAAAGGACGGGAAGGGTTGGCTGTGAACAGGAGCAGGAGCACTTTACCCACTTGAACAAGACAGGTGACTATGTGGGTTGAGCTGTGTCCTCCCAAAGGATATGTTGAATTTAAAACTCACAGTACCTGAGAGTGTACTATCTGGGTGTAGGGTCTTTGCAGATACATTAAGATGAGATCACACTCAGTTACAGGGATGCCTGCGCTTTGTCCTCACACTCATCTGCTGGAGGTCTTAGATGCACCCTCCCACACACACACACACACACACACAAACAGTTGTTATGGGTACTTGAACCCCCCAGTCCCGACAAAGTCTAATCCCAGTGATTCTGGCTAGCTCTTACTAGCAGTGGGACATCATCGGTACCTGGCAAGGAAAGCTCTGAAGTCTTTGCTTTGCACACGACTACTTCTCTGGTGTCTCTTTGTCTCAGCTCACATTCTACACCCTTTTGTCTCTCCTGACCCAGTTTTCTGGCTCCTTTTTCATGCCTTGTCCTCTTTAGGGTCTGGTTTAGCCCTGAGCCTCATGTTTGGGGTCCCAGCCAGAGTTTCACAGGAGCCCCTCTTGAGGTTACAAAGACAGTCACCCGTGAATCCCATCTGCCTTGGATTCTCTGGACATGACCCAGAACACCTGACCCCTTCCTAAGTATTACACGTGGGATTCTGATCAGCTCTTGCTCAGGATTCCCGTGGCACAGAAGACCTGTCCTCATTACTTCTCAGGCTCACAGCTGATAGGCCTTTAAAATCCCATCAGAACTAATGGCCCATGCCAAGGCAGCCTCGTAGCCAGCTGCAGCCAGACATGAGGGTCCCATTGCTCCTAAGCCCTGGCTTTTTGTCTTTAAAGTGCCTGATTCAAGCTGTCAGTACTGACACATCCTCTCCTGCTCGTGGGCATTTTTGTCTAACCCAATTATTCCATTATGTCACTCTTTTACTGGCAAGTTAGCTTTCCAGTTAGTTCTTGTGTTTATAAAGTATATTATTAGTTGCTACCACAGATCAGCTACCCAGTTCTGAGGTCATAGAAAGGGTCATCCAGTGTGTGAGTAACTAGGGACAGGTAAGGTCGTCTTGCTTTGCTGGCCTCACCCCACTAGATGCCCAGGGGGCAGGTGCAGCATTCAGACAGGCGAGTAGTGCTGTGCACCTGCCCTTTACCATTTATCCAGCTACTGCCTACTGAAGGTCTTTAGTGAATCTCAGGCCCTCCTCAGATTACTAGCTTCTGTGGACAAAGTACTCCAAAACACGACATCAAAGCTGATGAGAAGACTGCAGTCATTGCCCCTGTGCCTCTGTAAAACCAAGTAGTTGAGTTTGAAAAATATCAACCAACACGCAGCCCAGGGCTTCAGGTTCTCAAGAATGCAGGGGTCTGAGGGTTAACTGGGAGGTCCAGGGAAGTCCTTCTCCTGTCACCAGGGGACACTAAGTGCCAGTAATCAGGGAGCACTGAGGTGCTACTAGGAAGCCAACAGGAGGCCAAGGAGAAGGGGGAGGAGGGGCCAGCAGGTGAGAAAGGGGAGAGCAAAAAGGAAAAAGATGAAAGATAAGAAAGATGTCCAACATATTCTCTGTATCTTAAATAAATAAATAAATCCTTTGAGAAGCATACCAGTGTGTTGGTTCTGTATTAGTTTGGGTTTTTAGAAAAGGCAGAATTTAAAGAAATTATAACAATAAGGATCTATTTGGAAGGCTCACAAGTCTGAGAACAGAGACAGTCCAAGATGGCAGCCTGCTCGTGCTAGAGCAGGAGTGTCCAATGGCTGCTCAGCCACCAGATAGAACACGCACCCATCAGGGACTGCAAGACAGCCGGCGAGAATTCTGTTCCTAATTGTTAGTTTCCAAACCCACTGCCGAAACTGCCTCACCCAGTAGTGTCTAAGTTTCAATTAACTCAAGGTACAACTGGATATTGTACTCAGTCCTGGCCTTAGTGTGGGAGAGAACAAGCCTACTGGGTGTGAACAAACACGACACCAAGTTGAAGGTCAGTCAGGAGGACGTGTCCACTGAAGTTTTAAAACGCTGATTGCTCAAGCGCAGGATTGCGTAGGAGAAACTGGCCGTCCAGCTCCTTTGAAGATTCTCTTCTTCCTGATCCTTCTGTTTATTCAGATGTTATTCCATGACAAAGGAGACAGTGTAAAACATTACAAGTGTTTGAAAGGACACCCTGTATCTACCCACACCCCTGGGCCACACATGCCCTATGCTCTCCCCTGGGTAACTCACAGCATCCCACGGGAATGAGGAGAGGTTCAGGTCACCCTTGACAACACTGACTTTACCTCTAGAACCAGGGCCTCCAAGGAAGAGCAGAATGCCTTTTAAACATACAAAAATTGGCCCAAGCAGAAATACCTACTTGATTTGTGTAGGTAAAGGCTTTTTGCAGAGTCAGGCATTGGAAATGATACCATGACTTTTAGGGGAGAAAGCAAGAGACAGTTGTGGGGTGAAGGGACATGGGATTTCCTTGTATTCTCTGTATTGATGGGAGAGTGCAGCCCAGGGCCCTCACAGCTTGGCCCCTTTTGAGGTCCTGTGGGGGCGGGGATGCCGCAGAGCATTTCTGTCACAGGGCTTTTTATCCAAGGAAGAATTTGTCATTCTTTTTCTTAAACAGAAATCCTTAAGTTGTGCAAACTTCTGGCCTTATGAAACTGGGATCCGCCCCTGGTGTTCACCCACTTTTGTAGATTTTCCTGTGTTTCCTCACACATGTATTTCAGCCTTACCTTGCCTTCACTGCTCCGTGCCAACCCAGCAAAAGCAGCAACGGTGGGAAGAGACAGCGATCACGTGTGGTTCCAGACCTGGCAAGAGAGGAGGACACCCCCCTGGGAACCCGCGCCACACAGACCAAGCGCCAACACCAAGTGGTCCCCAAATCCCTGCTCAGCAGCGCGTGGCACAAGGAGGCAAGAGGACAAGTTATCTAGGAAAGCTGCAAGGAGACGGCCTTTCCCGAGCTCCTCCGGTCTCACAGCGGGGATGTGGGAGGCTTGGGAGTGGAAGAGGCCCAGGATGGAAGGGCAGAGTGCTGAGACGCAGACAAAGCCACCTGGAAAGGACACCACGCTCTGCATCCCACAAGCATGGCCCCAGGCGTGCAGCGTCAGCCCCGGGGCCACTACCACAAGCCCCGCAGACGTCTGGGGCAATGAAAAGAACGTAATTGCTTCCATCAATTTTCCTTTAGCAAAGCCCTTCAGAAGGGGCTTTTCCCCTGAAAAAGGAAAAAAAAAAAAGCATTAGAGCTTTTCAATAAAAATGTTTTCTTGCAATTCTCATGCCAGTCAGGGTAAAAGAGAGAGCCGGGGGTTGTCCAGTTTTCTCAGCCCGAGGAACAATGTCAGACTTGTGTCCCAGCCCCAGCTGCACTGGGGGCCCTGCACGAGTGGCTTCGGGCTTCCCGTGAAACGGTTCTTACACTCGGTTTTCTCTCCTTACAAGGAGAATAAAGCTGAAAGAAAGAACAAGCCTCAGAGAGCACAGCTAAAGGCACACAGAGCACAGAACCATGGAGCCTTCGTGCACCCATCCCTCATGTTGTGATGGGCTGATGGCGGCTGTAACACAAGCCAGAATTATGGTGGAGCTGAGAGTGAAGTTTCCTGGATGAATTTCCCCTGGGCGGATCATAATTCTCTTGGGGCGTCAGCCCCGCTTCCCATAGTCACCTGTCTGGCTGTGGTCCCCATCCATCTTTCCCATCTTTCAAACCCTTTGGTAGGATCAGGTGGAGCTGCTCCTGTCCGTATTTCACATCTTTCTTCATAATTCAGTGGTGCTTGCCGGATTCACTGTTTCGTTGTATAAAAACTGAGTGAGCACATGCCACCCGACAGGCCACCTGCAGACTCAGCTCTTCTCTGGAGTAGCCCAGGGTCTCATGGGCAAGAGTCAGAAGTAGAAGGTGAAATATCGAATGGTCTCTCTGATATGAGAAACCCAGATCACAATTATCTCACGGAACCTAAAGTGAAAAATAAAGGGAACCCAGGGGGTTGGAGCTGGGGGAGGTGGGAGGGGAGGGGGAGGGTCAAAAGGAGGAACGGAGAGGGGGGAAGGCCTTGTTACCTTGACAAGATATGTACGAGCACAAACTGCTCAAGATCAATGTAAACCTTAAATTTCGCACTTATACATATCAATAAAATGGGTGAAAAAAAAGAGTCACCTGAACATTGGTTAAGATCAAGTTGCTATGGCTTCATTGTGACCCCCAGTTTCATGTGTGGGAAACTTAATCCCTAAATTCACGTGTTGAAGGTATTCAGAAGTGAGGTCTTCAGGGAGATAGTAGGTTGGATGAGGTGGTTAGGGACAATGCCCGTATAGGGACTGGTGGCTTTATAAGAAGCGGAGGAGACGCCTGAACTGGTACATTCACTCTGTCTTGGTATGCGATGACCTCCGCCATGTCACAAGGCAGCAAGAAATCCCGTGCCGAACACTCTTAGACTTCTCAGCTTCCAGAGCTACTGGATATAACTTTCTTCTCTTTATAAATTAGCCAGTCTGTGGAGTTCAATTAAGCACAAGCACAGTAGTAACGTAACTCCAGAGACAGGGGGTGGCTCATCATGCTCACGTTCCTCTGGTATCTTATTTTTCTTTCCTGAATGTTTCAGATTTGCATGAACCATGGAGATGACCAGGACTTAATGATTTTGCTGAGAATGAATTGGAAAATAGACAGCCATCGCTTGAAATAAATAGGTCACCTGGAAGGCGAAATATATGCCAAGCCTAATGCAGTCACTCCAAATTTAAATAGTTGATGGTTCAAGGACACTTCGTTTATCTTACAGTATCAAAGGAAGTATAGAAAAGGTTGACTCAAAGGGAGAAATAAAAGCAGAAATTCCTACAAAATGTAAAAACTGGCTGGCAAACAATCTTCCCTTTTATCCGGTTGCATGCATGAAAATTCTCACTTTGGCGGATTAAGAGAGGCATCATAGAAATGGCTTGTGTTTCAGACCATTTGCAACAACTTTTAAAAGTCAGGCACTGGGTGTGGTGCAGAATTGCTTGGTTGGGATACGCTGTTAGCACACTAGATTCCCCTCTGATTGGAACAGTAGGCTGTAGCATTGCTGCTCACACTATTGCTTGGTCACCTGGAAAGCATAACAATTCTAAAAGCACAATCACAAACCCCAATCAATGAAAAATTCCACAAAATACTAAAATTTGTACGATGTGTAAAAAAAAAATAAAAAACAGAGAAGACATTTCTTCCCCACTCTTTTCCTAAAAGGAACTTGAATTTCAACTGTACTTGCCTGCAGAGGCTACCGGTTCAGAGACCTCACCCAATTTATAGACCCGAGTTCAAACCCCAGCCGTTACTACCCAGCCTTTGGGCCAATCCCTTGGCTTCTCTGGGTTTGCCTCTTGAGTTCTCATTTTTTTCAACTAAACTAGAAATTTTAGGGCTGCCGGTGGGGGGGAGGGGGGGGATTCACTGTGATACTGTAGGCTTAGCCCAATAATACTTGGAAAGTGTTCAATAACACAGATGTTACTGTTGACGATTAAAGCTCCCCAGAGAAGTTCTTCAAACGCAAAATGTTGCCAAATTAACAGAAAGGAGTGGTATGACCAAAAAGGTGTGCGTGAAACATCTTCGATCATAACCAAGACAAACAACAAATTCTTAACTTCTTTCTTTGCTCTGTTCCTCCAAGCATATTCTCACCTTAGCTCTTCCTCGTAGTTGTATGGAAGTTATAATCTTGTGTGACTCACAGCTACCTGTCTTTGCACCAAGAATTTAATGTAAATTAAAGTTCCTTGTTTGTCTTATTTACTCTCTCTCTCTCTCTCTCTCTCTCTCTCTCTCTCTCTCTCTCTGTCTCTCTCTCTTCTATTTAAAGTTTACAGCTCTAGTACAGTGCATGTAGTACATTCATCACACACATTCCTAGACCTTTGAATTCTTTGGCTGCCACACATCTGTGCAGCACAGACCCCGAGGAAACCCCTCTGCCCCTGGGAGTGTCCAGCAGAAGATTAGCTTTCATTTCTTTGAAATTCAGGAGGAAGCTTCTACTCTCCTCGCCTCACCTCTCCTGTCCGTTGCCTCCCATAACACCTAGCAGTTAGAAATGCTGAGTTGGACTGCCCAGAGTACACTTGAGCTTGAGTGTGTGTGTGTGTGTGTGTGTGTGTGTGTGTGTGTGTGTGTGTGTGACAAAGAGAATGTTTGATTAAGTGCTCCATGCACAGAGCTCCTCTTACTTCCTGTGTGTCCCTTTGTCAAGCCCTCCCTCCTTTTTCCCATGGCAACAGCAACCTGAAGTTTTGCTTTAGAGAGCAAAGTTAATATTTATTTGAAAAAAATGAGCTGTGCTGCTCATCAGATAAGGATTTTAAAATATGTACATGTGTAAAGCTAGGATTAAATGGAAATTGGACTCGGTCTGAGAGTCCTGTGTCTTGGTGTTTGCTGTTTGCCGACCAGCTTCCTGTTTGCACAGCACTAAGCTGTGGCTGTGGTTGTAGAGTCCTATCCATGCCTCAAAGTGTGAATTCCTAAGATTTCTATAGGATTCTACGTCCATGTGCTTCCCAAATTATCCACTTTAATTCATAACAAAACTAAAATCTGCACCTAGTCACCCTTTGGGGAGGTTACCTATCAGGACACCTGTCTTGTATTTCTGTGAGATTTATTTTCCTAGTATCCGTATTAATGAAATATATTCAGCATAACCTCAAGTCTTAAACATTCTGTCCCAGAGAAAAGGGATGTAATAGCCAATGCAAAAAGCTCATGTTTATAACAAGCAAATTCAGTGATAATTCCAAGAGTTGACCCCTCAGCTCAAAGCAAAGGTCAGGAGTGGCCCCAGTGATCACCCCATGATGAAGTCACTGACCTCTCTGTCCATGGTGGCATCTTCACCTGGTTGAGAAATGCCTGTTCTTACAGCCTCTCCAACTTTTAGGGCTTGCACATGATTCCCGTCTGCAGCCTCCATTTTTCTTCAAGAAGATCCTAGACAGCAAGAATCTTCCTCCTATTAAGAACACAGGCTGTAATTTATAGTCATTTTGTATGCTGCAATTTCCAGCATTGCCATAAATTCTCCCGCTAATCTCAATCCCTGAAAATTCTTTCTGTGACTTGCCACTGCTGTATAAACATGACTGCAGCTTCCTTTTGATAATCAAAGAGTGACTGGTGGGAGGGAGAGGAGAAAAATGGCAAATGAAACCAAATTTATCTTGGATCTCTCTCATTCCGGTGGCTGAAAAACCTCCAACCCCACTTTGACTGCACCTACCAGAATTTTTCCCTTGCCTTAATTTATTCTATTCATAATAAAATATTAAATAAATTTATCCATGCAAAAACATGAACTATATATGATATGGTAACCTGCCTGGAGGTACCTGCATTTTTTAAGCTGGTGTTAAGGGATTATTAAAAATAGTGACTTTCAGCATACATTGATTCTTTTAATAAAAGGAAAGAAAGAAAGAAAGAAAGAAAGAAAGAAAGAAAGAAAGAAAGAAAGAAAGAGAAAGAAAGAAAGGAAGGAAGGAAGGAAGAAAAAGATTTCTTTGAATAAAGGTTCAGAAAAGTAGTAGATCTGAATGTCTCCGAATGTACTAAGGGGAATCGTCCATCCCTAAGAGGGACCTGGACTGTTCAATGTTTCCCAAATCTTCTTGGCCATGAATCCCTTCTTTGAAGAGATTACCTGACCCTAATCCACTGGAGAGGATGAGCACCTGCCAAATTTGATGAAAAATATACTAGTGCAGCAGCCGTGGCCTGAGAAGGTTGTGGTGACCAGCACTCAGAGCTAGAGTTCGTGGTAGTGTCCTCCATGGGAATATCAGTGCCAGCGAAGGTGAACACTTTGGGCTGGCAGTCAAGAAGGGACTTAGAATCAATAGAGAACTCAACATCAGCTACAGTGAGGTGGCTGCTCTTTGGCCCGCTCACCTTCCTCTACTGAGACGTCTTTGGAGGTAACCCAGCTTAAGTCCCAAAACAGTGCTCTCGGGTTGGTGAGTCATTACAGGATATGTGCCTTAGCACACGGGATGACTCTAGTGGACAATGAGAGTGATGCAGATGCTCCTTGAGGACAGAGACCTTTCCAGATGTCAGCAGGATGTCTGTTGATTATTCTCCAGAAAGGTCTCCTTTGGAAATTGCCCTTAGCTACAGGGAGCTGACTTGATTAAGGCCACAGTCCTTCTTGGGGATGGTATATATCCGAAGACTCATTTATGTCAAAGTATAAGGCTCAGACCTTCTCTTTGGCTCAGGGAAACTCCAAGTGACATCGCGAAGCTTTCTGTAGAGTTAGTGAAGGTTCCTAGTGCAACTGTCTTGCAGCTTAGCTTCTTCTTGCATCCACTTCTGTTCCCAGCACCCCCAAAACTCCCAATATGCCTCCCAAATACAAACTTATTTTTCGGATTCTTGGGGAACAAGCATTTATTAAATACCTGCTATCTACAAGATGCTGTAGCTATCAGTCCGGGGAACACAAAGTCATTTTGTTCAGTTTAGACAACACACGTAGACTGCCTTCACTGGGTTGGGCCCTGGGCCTGGGACTTGAGATAAAAGCAAGAATAATTAACATCCTGTCCTCATGGAGGTGCTATTCTGTTTGTGGGTGGAGCGTGCCATCAGCTCACTTACGCACCATGTTAGGGAGGAAGAACACAGCTCCCTAAGGAGGAAGGCTGGAAATAATCGTCAGCTCAAGCAAAAGGAGCACAAGGCCACCAGCTATGGTGAGCCTCCAGTGAAAGAAAACAGCCAGGGATGGGAGTACCCTGGAGACCCATGTCCATGGTGATGTCCACTTCCTGTGATGCCTCATGGTTCACGTCCTTAGAGACCAGTACGCAAACTGCAGTGGAAAGCAGAGCTACCAGGCAGGCACCACAAAGGTCCCTAACCCTCGAATTGTGGGACCTGCCTCAGCTACCCCCATGCTGCAGCCTTCAACAAGAGAAAATTTCCTATCCCCTGATTAACAAGGGCAAGGACATTCAGAAAACAGGTTTGAAAAGTCTAAGTAAGAACACAGAACTTAAGAAATATCCAAGAGTATGGGAGCACTGCTCACAGAATTCTTTTCCTATGGTTTCTTCTCCATTCCTTCTAGGGATGAAAGTGAGCCAAGAGTGAAGAGGGGGAAGATTTCCAAAGATGTGTCCACTCCACAGGACTTTCCTAACCCAGAGCTTCCCCCACCACCAGGGAGCGGCAGCCTGGCTTGTACAGACACAACTTTGCAGATGAGTCCATGTGTCCCGAAATAAGGTGCATGGTTTGATCATTTCCTGCTGTAAGAACTTACCATAAATCTGGTGGTTCACAACAACACTTTTAAGCTTCCACAGTTCTATGGGCCAGAAGTTCAGGTCAAGACGTCAAAGTGGCTATGAAGGCCCTGGTGAGGTGGAACCCTGCTCTGCCCCCTGGTGGCTCCGTTGGTTCTTGGTGGAGGCATCATTCCAGTGTTGGCCTCCATCTTCCCATGTCATTTCCTCTTCTCCTGTGCCTTCTCCAATTCTCTTCTCTCTCTCTCTCTCTCTCTCTCTCTCTCTCTCTCTCTCTCTCTCTCTACCTCTACCTCTGTCTCTGAGTCAGGGTCTCACTCTGTTGTCCAAATAGTCCTGAACTCACTATAGAACCCAAGCCAAACTCAAACTAATGGCAATCCTCCTGCTTCAGCCTCCCAAGTGCTAGGATACAGACATGCCCCCCCACACCTAGGTTATGTAGTGCTACAGAATTGAACTCAGGGTCTCGAGCTGATAGGCAGGTGCTTTAACCCCTGAGCTATTCCTCCCATCCCCTTCTCTAATTCTCATAGGAGCATTGGTCACTGGATCTAGGGCAGGATAGTCTCATATTAAGATCCTCAACTTAGCTACATCTTCAAAGATCCTTTTTCCAAATAAGGTTGCCTTCCAGGTTCTGCAGGCCACAGCATTACGCCCTACTATTGGTATCAGGAGAGGCGGATAGTCTTTGTTTACTGTTCCCAGGTTCTGCAGGCCACCATTAAACCCATGAGATCTGTCATTTGCATACACAGTAGCCTTAAAGAAGTATCAAACTTTTGTTTTTAAAATACTGAAAACATAAACATACATTAATTTTAACATTTAATGTAAATTAGCGTAGGTCCCCAAACAGTCATTTTTCTCTCTTGCTCCTTCTTTCTTTCTCCTCTTCCATTCTTCCCGCCCAGCAGTTCAGCCTTCTTTGTCTCTCCAGGAAGAGCCAGCACCTGTTCTCGGGCCCACCTGCTCACCTTTGGAGCCTCAGGTGCAGCCAGGCTAACACCTGTGAGCCCCGTGCTCAAGTTCTGGGGAGAGAGACGTGCTCCGCCTTCCATCCTACGGCCTGATTTGTAGATGTGCTGGAAGTGTAGCCTCCATTTTCAATCATGACGATTAAGGCTGTAGACTAGAGGCAGCAGAGCAACGCCTCGGGAGGAGTCTGCCTCCCTGAAACTTCACGAGACTACCTCTTCCCTCCGACATCCTCCGCAGGAGAGTAATGAACTTTTCTTTTGTTTCACATGTTTTTACTGTGGATGTCTCTTTCATATGTCATACATAAGTAAGTGTGAATTTAGTTAGCAAAAATGCCAACTCACGGTTTTCTCAAGAGAGAAAAACAGAAGGGGCAGAGGGAGTAGGAGAGCCACTGTCAACGAAGCTGCCTTTCCAAATGTTTTCCACCACACGTGACAGCAGACCTCTCTGTCCCCAGACATATGCAGCAAGGAGGCTCTACTGGCCCAGTCCCATGCATGCCAGTTTTTGCAGTGGCAAAGAAAGGAAAAGGCCAGCCTCTTTCCCCACCTCCCCCACCCCCGAGACAGGGCAATATCGGAGAAGAAAACGAAGCAGGTGGGGTTTGGAAGACGCCTTTTGATTTTCCCACACACAGAAATATACTAATGAACCTTTTGAAGATCCGTCAATGAAATTATGTGGATTTTCAAAATCTGTTCTAATCTTTTCTCAGCAGTAGCAACTATGGTAGGACACTGACTACAAATGACAAAGTTTCAACTTCTGCCCTTGATGTGAGCAGCTTCCTTGCCCGGGCCTCCCAGGAAACCAAGACTATCCCCTTCTCCAGGTGCCAGTAATAGGGCACAATCCTGTGGCTGCGCACAGGCCCAAAGCTCCAAGCACCGAGATCAAGGACCTCAGGGGGCAGGGGCAGTGTGTGGACCAGAGGAGGAGATCACGACGACAAAAGACGTCCCTCTGTGCCACCTGTAAGTGTGCACTCCTACCCACAGCCTCTCCCGCACATGGGACACGAAACTATGTACCATGTCCTGTTTGCTCAGATTCCTCCCATTCCTCCTCCTCCCTACTAGAGAGCCCTTATCTCCCTGTCAACACCTACCATCTACCTCTTTGCTTTATTTTTGTTTCTGCCTTCACTCCTGTCCTACAGGTTGCCTGCTGAAGAGATTAACCCAACTCTTAGAGAAGGTGGGAGAATCCTCACAGTGTGCTTACTGTTTTATTTATTGTTTAATTCCCATCAAGCCCCAACAGGACAAGTACTTTTGTCCCTCCATTCCCTGTTGTATCTTGTTTCTGGTTGTTTCTTGCTTTTTATTTTTTTTGACTTTGGTTGCCTCATTTATTTTTTATTTTTTTGATCCATGAAATGTTCTTCCTCTTAATTATTTTGTCTACTTTTATCTCTGCTCTATCTTCAAAGCTTAAAATAGTGTCTAGCACTTGGTAAGTGCCCAATAAATACTTGTGAAGTGAGTGAAAGAAGGTGTCAGACTTGCTGGTCAGAATGTGCACCCACAGGGCCTGCTCCAAAGGACAAACAGCCCGCTGCCTTGGGAGTGAATGCTACCCACACATGCAGACAGGGCCTGGATGCCTGTTGTTCCACTGAACAAAGCTGGGAACCAATTCACTTGTTGGAAATATGCAGTGCTGGCCCTCACTACTTCCCTCTATGAGAAGGTAGTTACATTTCCTGGCATTTTTCTAGTGTACTCAGTATGTGACAGTTGGGACCAGAGAGTCTGGTTGCTCTAGAGAACCAGCAGCCAGGCAAGGCAAGTGGGTGGCATTACATGGGCTGCTGCAGATAATGACAGTGCAGAAGAGACAAAGGGTATGGAGAACTAGGGATTAGAGAGAAATCAGGCTAAAAGTTGTCCCCCCATTGTGTTCCTTTGCCCTCCAGCTGTTAAATGAGCTCACCCACCAGGCCAAGTGCTGCTGTAGGCATCTGGCCAGCTGTGTAGAAGGAGCCTGGATGAACTATCACGCAATTGCTGGCATAAGGCAGAATGACATTGCACTGGACCTGCCACTCAAATTCTGAAGCCCAAAACTCAAGACCAGTGACACTGACATGCTGACAACTTTGTCATCCTCGCCCCTACCCTCCTTCAATGAGGCGGCACAAGGCATCATTTGATTTCTCTACCTGCTCACAGAGCGGACAGGGCTGTCAAAGAACAGCTTCATGGGAGTGTGGTCTGTGTTCAGAAAGACCGGGGCTTGATTTGATGCTCCACTGTTTCAACTTTTACATTTTAAATAATTTTTGAAAAGGGTTCTGGATTTTCACTTTGTGCTGGAACATGCATATTCGTTAGCTAATCTGGAAAACATAGAAAAGTTCTGACACCTTTCTTATAATACATGTAGAGTCATTTCACCCATTTCTTTCCTATCAATTTGTGGGAATATGAAATTGCCCCTGCTCAGACTTATCCTGGATGAGAAGACTTTTGTGGCTAGAAAACCAAACAGCTCATTCAAGCCAGACAGAAGACCCGACCCTTGTTTAGGTCATCCACAGTAATCGGCCACTCGTCTGAGGCAGGAGCTGTGACAGGCACACCCTCTAGTCTTCCTGAAACCCCTGCAAAGCTGCTGCTGTCCTCCTTGTAGGGTGGACGGAGGGTCGAGAATAAGCAGGGAGCCTTGCCGCTCCAGGTGCCTGCAAGGCACAAGGGGCTCATAAAATATTTGTTGAGTAACCAGATATTATTTGCAAAATGTTCTCACTTTGTTGCACTCAGAGAAGTTTGGGGGTTCTGGTTGAAGGTTTTGAGACAAGATAGTGGTGACCTATTCAACACAAAGTACAAAGTGTGAGGAACAGATAAGCAGGGTGCTAATGAAAGTTTCCACTATGGCAACTGTAGCTTAATGTTCCTCAGGATTCTGGGAACTATCTAATATGTCAAGCGTTATCCTATAGAGGGCTATATTCTGCCACTGTAACAAAAAATATTTGAGATCTTTAATTTACAAAGAGGAGAGGTTCGTTCTGGCTCACGGTTTTAGAGACTCCAGTCTACAACCACTTGACCCTGTGCCTGTGGAGAGGCAACACATTATGGCAAGAGAGCATAGCAGATCTCAACTGTGCAAATCCCAGGGTAGGGAGTAAAGAGCTAGTGGAAAGAAGAGTCACACAATCCTCCCTGGGGAATTCCTCCAATCACCTCATGATGTCCTTCTAGAACCCTAGAAGATCCGCGGCCATCCCCTAGTGGTAAAGCTGGACATCTTTTCACAATCTTATGCCAACTTTTATTTCTTTTGTAAGCTCACTCTTTACAATCCTTATCAATTTTAATCAGGTTATTAATCAGGTTATTATTTAGCCCTTGATTTTGCTTTTCATATTTGATTCAAATATTTTCTCTCCTCTTTAGATATCACATTATTTTTTAGAATTCATAAGTCTTGTGTTATTATTGTTTTTATTTTGATTTATTTTGTAATTGCTGGTAGTTTTATACTCTAACAATAACTGTAGTAATGGAGTCACCCTAGGAATGGTTTTCTTCAACCCAAATCTCTAAATATGGTTTGTTTTGCTGTCTTCCAGTGTGTTAAGAAGTTTGTTTTTGTTGGAAAAGAGAAGGCTATTTGCATTAATTTACTCTTGGAATGATAGCATTAATCATTTCTCTTAAGAGCAAGAAAGAAACCCACCTATTCACCTAGGCCAGCAAACGAGTAGGTAAAAGTCATGGCAGCTCATCAGCAAAGGAGGCTCAGAGCAATTACGTCCCCAGGTAAGCCCTGTGCGAGAGATGCCTGATTGCACCTGCTGCTGCTGCTGCTGCATTCCAGATTCTTCTGGTGATACCACCCTGTGTCTTTCTACTATGAACTTTCCTCTAGTCTCTTGTCCTTCTTAGCAGCGATTAAAACTCCTGGCAGGAACGAGTTCACCTTTAGGTCCAAATAATCACCAGCAACTCCAACCAACATTCATTCTGATAATACAGCCACCATGAAGACATAATCACCATATGTTCTTGGGTTCCAGCCAGACCTCCTTCTCAGAGAACTCAGACGTGGTGGTAGCAGCTGCAAGTCCTTCCTGGGCTGACCTTCTAGTCAACTTGCAGAGACAGGTTTGGTTGCATCCACTTTCTGATGTTCCGATGCCCTCTCCAAAGCTCCCTGGCCAAGACATCCAATTCTGAAAATGTTTTGACGCTTGCAAAAAGCAGAGGTTCCAATGCAGCAGCCAACAAGTGTTTTTCCAATTGTTTTATTGTTGTTTACTGGACTCTTTTACTGAACACTGCTCGAATAAGACAGATTTATGAAATATTTCTGTACACAAAGATTTTTAGTTTAATGAAATTTGAATTTCAGTGGAATATTGTTTTTTAAGGTTCTCTAAACACAACAATTCTCTCCACTCTGCATTTAGAAAATTCATTCACTCGCACAAAACCAAAATCAAGCAGGAATAGTGTAGACACTTTGCATACAAACTGCAGGCAGATTATTGCCATGATCTAGCCACATCCTTTGAAATATGATGGGCTCCTTATTCCCTATCCCTTCCCGCTACAATGGAATCTATTCCCTTGGCCTTGAATCAGATTGACTTGGGTCAGAGGTAATGCTTTGCAGTTCTGCACATAGGCCTATGTCACCAGATACAGACACAGGGGGATAGTCTGCTAAAGGGCAGTGAGGCGCTTCCGAGGGCAAACTGAATCATCTCAGCCAAAGCAGCCAAGACTCCAGATATGGGAGGTACTATAACATAGATCTTAAGTATTCTTTGTATTAAGGTCTCTCTCTCCAGAAAGGTGCTATTCGGAGGTAGAAGAACCTGTAATGGGACCATCAGGTCATTGGGGGCATGTCCTTGAAGGGAGTAGCAGGATCTCAGGTCCTCCTCTCTCTCTCACTGGCCATGAAGTACATGACTCTTCTCCAACACACACTCCTGCTCTAATGTGCTCCCAAAGGCCCAAAGGAACGAGGCCAAAAAAAAAAAAAAAGAAAAAATAGTGAGTCAACATAATAAATTTTTTCTCTACGTAAGTTTATTATCCCGGGCATTTTTTATAGTGACAGAAAGCTGACTAACACAGAAGGAAGCCCAACCAAGATCAGCACAGCCACCAAACTAAGCCCAGCTTAGATGAACAAAAAACCCAATCAACTAGTGACGTCTTAAGCAAAAACATTAAAATTGATTTCTGTGCATCATGGAGGCTTCCTGTGTTTGTTACCCTGATAACTAGTGTCAATGACAGTTCAGGAATCTATATCAATGCTGTACATTCAAAACCAAAAGCCCAATAAACCCTTCTCCTCAAGACACTCGCACCCCATCTGAGAGGCACAGATTCATGAGACAACAAGACTTGAGGCTGTATACACTAGAAGAAAGCTATGCCAGTGTCCTCCGGAAGCACAAAAAGTGATATCCTTGTGAATCACGGGCCAGAGGAGACTTCCAGGGCAAGCGGGTGAATCTTGCACAGGACATCCAGGGTCCATCATCCTGACACAGGGAAAAGCATTTGTAGCAAATGACTGAGGACACCACACAGACTTACGGATAGCATCCAGTAACTGCAGAACAATGTGGCTCAGAGGTCTAGTTGCAGCTCCCCGCAGGAGGAGCTGGGCTTTACCATAAAGCTTCTATGCAGGTGCCTTGGTGAGCTAAGGAATCCTGTTAGATTCTGAGAGGTAGTGTCAGAGTGGTACTGGCGGTGTTGTCAGAGAACGTCAGGAACTGGACTTTGCCCAGGGAACCTGGGAGCCATGTGAACTTCAGATCATTACATAGTTTAGTTCTTCATTATCTGTCTGTTTTCTACACTGTCCAGTGGGGATAACAGCACAACCTTCCAGGACTGGTGAGCATGCTAAGGAGATGGCATGTGTAGAACACTCAGAGTAACGTGGAAAGCACAGGCACCTTCAGGAAACCCTGCCATTAGAGTCACTGTTGTGATTACTCTTGGTTCAAAGAAAGAGATGGGCACAAGGGCCAGTTGACAAAAGCACTGGCTTTAAATTTCATCCCAAAGCCTCCCTCCAGCTCAGGGACCCTTTGCCAAGACCACACACAGCGCTCCCCACCCCCACCCCCACCCCCCGCACACACACACACACACACACACACACACACGCACTGGCATCTGCAGTGCCCTCTCCCCGCAGACGTGTACCTGACCAGCTTACCTGACATCATAGCTCCTTTACTAATTTGCAGTTGGTTTCCTGGCTTGTGTGGAACTCTGCAATGTCATAGCACGAG
Source organism: Ctenodactylus gundi (assembly GCA_004027205.1). Taxonomy (NCBI): domain Eukaryota; kingdom Metazoa; phylum Chordata; class Mammalia; order Rodentia; family Ctenodactylidae; genus Ctenodactylus; species Ctenodactylus gundi. Next base: position 593,779 of record PVKB01000348.1, read on the forward strand.
GCTATGACAGGTCTTACCCTTGGCTATTAGACCAGTACCTGCAACATCGGCCCTCAGACAACATCAAAAGGAGGAGTGTGTGCCCAAAACTGACAATGAGTGGCGTGGCCCTAGATTTGACCCTTCTTCACTCCAGCCCTGACACAAGCAGCCCAGCTGGCCATGCTGCTGCTGTTCAGCCTGAGCCATTTTTGGAAAAGGAGCTGGGTTTCTATAGCCTGACATTCCAGGAAATAAGTATCCTTGCCAGCGTCTCCAGTGAGACCGCATCAGTAAGTCCAGATGGGCAGAGTCAATTTCGGCATCTGGACTTATGTGATCTACCTACTTTTTCTCCAGCCCTTGGGTCTTACCTCTAGGAAATGAACTTTGGATGGTTTCACGACTTGGAGGCAGCCTGAGCCCCATTCTCCAGCCAGGTCCAGGAGGCAGGAAAACGGAGGAGCCAGATTTATTTGACTAAGCGCTCTAAGTTCCAAAGAGCAGAGTGACAAAGTGCTGCCTGCCTGCAGAGGGCAAAGTCTTTGGCTGGCTGGTGGTGGCTACCCTGATCCCATTAATAAAGTGTGTGTTCTGTGACAGGCCTCCCCAGATATGTGCAGGAACAGCTCGACTCAGAGCTTCCGAGACAACAAAGTATTGATTAATACATCTAATAAAAAATGAAAGTCAAAAACATTGTAATGTTAGCTAAAACACACAATGACTGAAGTTTTAAAAAAAATTAACAATAGATCATTTACAACGTATAATCCATGTCATAGCAGGTTCAAAGACCAAAGGTATGCTGGGCTCAGGAAAGAAAAAGAATTTCATTCTTGCCGAAGGCTTCCACCGTCAGCCAAGAAAAAATACTTGTGTTCCCTTTGTCAATTTCTCCTCTCATCTCACAGTAATTGCGGGCAATGGATAGTGACATTAAGAGTTGCTGGGCGCATCCCAGTAAGTGACTTGCCACCAAACTCTTTCTAAAGCACAAAGAATGGAACTCACCCAACCCACCACAGTCCTCAGTGCCAGCTGCTTGCGTGCTTGCTGGTGCTAAAAGGCCAACAACACGCACACGCATAAAAGCTGCGATTGCTCTGACTTTCCACAGTCTGACTTTCTTTATTCTCCAGGGAATTCCTGCCCAAACTATTAAGACAATTCTGACTGGTTTAGCTTTGCTACACCCAAAACAAGGAAGGTGCCATAAAATATGCACATCTGGTTTGGCATTTCCCACGTCTGGATGTGTGAGAACATCTTCAGTGGCACGTAGTAGACTTCAACTCAATCACAGAACAAATCAATCAAAATCAATCAAATCAATTTCTATTGGTGGGCTTCAATAGAAATTTGGACTTTCTGTCCAAAATGATGTGTTGATTTCATGCAGGTGCTGTAACAAAGTAGTCCAAACTTAGTGCCTAAGACAGTGCAAATATACTCCTGACTTTTTAAATTCTTTACGTTAGAAGTCTGCACCGCTATCACTGGCTGCGAGCTCCACTGCCGATGCTCTGAGCGAGGGAGACCACCGCGCCTCTCCACACCTCTGCTGCTCGCTGGTAGCAAGACAGAACCGCACTAGTGATTTCCCAGGTCTCCATCAAAGTGTTTATTGCTCATGTTCCAGGCCACATTAGAGCAACAGAGAAGACAGTCAGTGAAAAAAAGCAAACAAAACAAACTAACAAACTCCACTAGATGTTCACTATTCAGCCATATTAGTGAAATATCTCTATCAAGGAGGGTTGACCAGTTATTTCCAGCCAGGGCCCCTTAGAGAACATGATGTTTTCTCCTTACCTGAATGCTTAAAAAACAGCCAGGAAAACAACAACCCTGAGCAAATTTCTCAGAGCAGTGAAAGTGGGTCCATTGATTAAAAAAGAAAAGAATGACTATCTCCCTCCTACGGCTCCCATGATCCAGGCAGTAGCTGCACCTGGGTCATGCCGAGTTCTCCTTCAGCCCCACTACCAGAGGGAAGTCCCACCAGTTTTGTCTATGTGGGTCATATCAGGTACTTAGGAATCATCCACAGAGCCAGAGGGTGTAGCTCAGTGGTGAAGCATTTGCCTAGTAAATGTGAGGCCCTGAGTGCAGTGCAAACCTCATCACCAAGAAGAAAGCATTCCTGTATTTACTTTAAGGTGTGGGCTATTTACTCAGATGTGGTGAGGTTAACAGATCAGGAAATGTCTGATATTGGAAAGATAGTTTATCACTCACAGTTTCCAAAATGAGAAGATACATCATGCCATTCTAACCACAGGAGCACCTGGGATATCAGAAGGGGGTAGAACATGGCAAGTTTTCCGTTGTGGTTTTCATGACAAGGAGGAGGGAAGCAGGCCAAGTCTAAGATTGGCTAGTTTGAACAATTTCTGCAAGCACGGGAGCTAAGGGCTGTCCAAAATTTCTGTACCTGTCCTCAGGAGATTTAAAAAAAAATAGGAAGAGGGAATATTGGTCTGGAATCTTAAAGATGGATGGGGGATGCGCTTGAGGTAGCTTACTTTGCATATGGGAGAGTTTGCTGTGTTTTAATACAGCTTACCCATGAGGTATAATATTACTAGATCTGCAAGACCTAAAGATGTTAGGAATCATAAAATACAGAAAATTAAAACCATATTAGCATGGAACTCCTTGTTATGACCATGACTTGGAGAGCCATCTGTCCCAGCTTGGCTTTCTCTCTGGCAGCTATTGGCTTATCAGACTTTTCTCAAACCAGAGGGCACAGACACCTGGACTTCTAGCTGCACAGAACACATCACAAATAGCAGTCGCCTTGTAAGCATTTCCTGTCTCTTCATTTCAGTCATCTCTTCCCTATGAGAAAAGAACAGGGAGATGGGACAGGCACAGAGGATCACTACAAAGCAGAGCAATTGTCTTCACACAAAAAAAAAATCTCCTCAAACACACAGCAATCTTCCTGCCTCAGCCCCATGAGTGCTGAGATTATAGGCATCACCACCACACCCAGCTAATACGATAGTAGGACTCAAACCCAGGGCTTGTGCTTGCTGGGCAAAGGAGTTAACCACTGAGCTATGCTCCAGTCCTTAGGCTCCTTGCTTTGCTCTTGATTCTCATTGTAAATCTGAAAAAAAAAAAAAAACAACCATCAATATCAGTGCCACAGTCTGAAATTTCTTTTGCCAGATCAATTCATCCATCACCACTAATTTCAGTCTCATACAAAGTAGTTTAAGGCACAAAGTTAAACATTAACAGGCCTGGAGACAGGTTCCAGGGGTTATATATAAAGCAAAAAAAGAATGTGATTTTTTTCCTTTTTTTCCTTCACTTTTTAAATCATTCCCTATAGATGAGACCTGCACAAGCTTGAGTTTTCAAACTTTAGCTGTAGATGTAACATCCTCTGATCATTTGATAACATCTTAGGCCCGTACAAAGAGAAGCTAGAAAAACCTCAGAGTCTTGAAACAAACTAAACAGAAAACAAGGGCATATACTTTCCTCTAAAAATAGGTCAGCTTAGCCCACTCTATTTGCAGAAGAACAATGATCTCAGAGGAAGGAAGGATTTGTTTGTTGAGAGACCCAGTTAACAATACAAATGTAACCTGACACCTTACCCAGGGCAACCGCCTCTTGCACCCCAGCAGTCCTGTGCTTGCTAGTCTTTATGTTTGAAGGTGTGTTCTCGCTCACATTCTGAATATCTACCATTTTGCACTAAACTCTACTTATATTCTGTAGAAGAACCTGAATATTTGCCCCCATTTTTCTGGTAAAGACACAAATAACCATGTGTGTCATTAGTTCCTCATGGCGCAATGCTACGATGTGACTTCTCAGTGACTTCTTTGGCGCCATGCCTCAGACAGCTGATTCACAAAGTGGGAAAGTGGAATCTCTCCACTGCCTTCATCTCTGCAGTTAGATCACCAGCCTTCCTTTTCCCTTCTGTGTATGCTATGCTGCAGGAGTTCATGGGCCTGGAACTGTTTCAAAGTGTATGAGACTTTGCACCTTGGATAAAGTGTCTTAATAGACAACATGCAATTTCAAGTTGTTGTGTTTGTGAAACTTGTTTTCCAAAAGGCTTACTCAGGTTTCTGTACCAGCTTCTATTCCTAGGTTTTCATGTTTCTGTAGCCTCTTCCAGCAGCAATGTACCTTTTGGTCACAAGATGGCACATTGTCAATATCTCTGCTAACCACCACCATATGCAATCTTGTTCTGAGAAATCTTTTTATGTATAGAATATAGATTAGTCTGGTTCATGTGTCAATGAATTCTAAGACAGCTGTAATCTTTTGGAATATATTAGAGGATACGCTTTAATCTACATTAGTCCATACAGTAAGAAGTGAGTATAATGCTTTCTTCCACTCAGATATTGGCAAAATACAAACTAATACATCATTTGATAAGAAGCATTCTAATTCAGTGGTTAGCTATAAAAAAGAACACAGAGACAAGTCAAGACTAGCTGATCATACAGATCCAGGACTTGGGCAAGATGCACTCTGTGCACCAAATACCTAGTCAATGAATGGGCAAGGAGTGATGCTTTTTTGTCCCTCCTATCAGTTTATTTCTTTTTCTTTATCCAGAAGGGAGACACCTTTTCTGAGCCATGTATTCTACTTTTTCCTCTCAGATGTGTCCTATTGACACATTTCTTAGATGCATCCTATGATTAGACCTCTTCTGTAGAAAAGACAGAAAAGTGATCAGATGTATCTTACATACAAGCTTTGTTTGCTTTGTGGAATAATCCTAACTTACACTCACACCATAAATTATCAATAGATCCAGGTGTGATAGGACCCATAAATAAAATGGAATCTCTTCGCCTGGTGGATGTCCGTCTCTTGAGTCATCTCTTAACTGGAAGGATAACCCTAATGTTCAGAACTCAGACAAAAAGGAGCCTGCTCTTGCTTATTCAACACCAAATGCTATGGCCCCACCATTACGCACGTGCCTTCTTCAGGAGCTATTGGATAAATTCGTATTAGTTAGGGCTCAGCAATCATTCTCTAAGCAAGCCCTAATGCAAATCAATGAAACAGAATTTGGTTAGTTCTTCAGATGACCCTTAGAAATACATAGAAGACTGGACATTTTGTTCATACTTTTGAACTTTCTTGAAGGTTACCAGTGTTATTTAAGACAGACACAGATTCAGCAAGTTCTTGAGTAACTGCTGAGGCCAGTTATATGTGCAGATTACATGTATACTCTAGATGATACGTATCAAGTGGGACCTAAATCTGTCCATATAGACCAGGGGTCTGTAACATCTAGCCTGTAGCCTGTACACTGCTCACAAAATCCTTGGTCCAGCTAAGGCTTCCCCAAAGAGAAACAGTTTCTGCCATCACATTAGAGGTGAGTTAATTAATTGTTTTACCAAATATAGCAGACTATTTTAAATTAATAATTTTGTATGGCCCATGAATGATGTCCTAAATATCCAGATGGACTTTGGCTAAAAAACCAATTCTCCACCTCTACCAGAGACCCTCCAAAAGAGATTATAATGACCTTGATGTTATGTGAAATTGTAGACATTTTTAAGGGTTACAAATAAATAATATCAAGCCAGCAAATCACACTAAGTTGGTCGCCACTGAACAGGGCCCAAATGAAAACTTAACAGCATGTCTTGAATGGCTTAAAGGCTATGAAAAGCATCCTATAAACGACCCTTGCTCCTACAGAGGCCAAGTCCTTAAAGCGATTCCTTTCCTCTTGATTCCAGGCAGCAGGAGAAAAAAATCTCAAAAAAAGTCTTTGATTTTAAAACTCCCATTGATGATCTACTAAATGCTACATATTTTGTAACTTTTTACTGGTTTAAAAAAAACAGGCTATAGAAGAGGGACAGAAAGAGAAGCAAAAGCTAAATGAGGAGAGGACAAAAGCATGCCTAGCTTCTCAGTGCATGGCGAGGTCACAGAACATTCCTTGCTGGCTCTTTATCTAAGCAAACTGTGTGTCATATGTTCCAGCAGACAGGCCAGGGGAACAGGGACATCCCTATTATGAGGTGAGCTCTGAAATCATTGGGCCCTAAGTGCAGCAAAATGGAACACCGGAGAGCTTACTGAGAATCAAAGGACCTCAGTCAATCCAGAGCCCTAGCTGTTTGTCCTAGAACGAGAAAGACCCCAGCTCCAGTCAGCCCCCAGCCCAGTCATCACTACCAGTAGATGGAACTGGGGTAACAGTGGGTATCATAAGCAAGACCATTCACTTCCTCTGTGACAGTGAGGCCTCTTACCTCCTGTTCTGAACTGTGGGCTTCTGACTCTGGTCAGGTTGTGGGTATCATGGAATTCCGATGGCCACATGCATTACTCCTCTCTTGTGCTTTCTACGGAATATTTTTCATCTTACACCCCCCATCTTGGTAATGCCAGAACGTCCAGTCCCTTTCCTTAGCTGAGACTTATGAACAAATGGGGCTTTTAGGCAGCATGTGGATAATATTCTTACTTTTCTCCGTCTCTAAGAAAGGCCTGAGATCCTGTGATTCAGACTTTAAATTTCCTGGCTTACAGGTAATATTGAGTCTCAAGTCTAAAGCCCAATCCTTGCCTCCAAAAGTCCACTACCTAGGAATTTTTTTTTCCACCTAGGGCATCAAACTTTCAGCACAGCATAGACAGGCCAGCCAAACCCTTCTGGTTTCTAGCACCAAAAATTTACGTGGTACTTTCCTGGGCTTAACTTGCTACTCTTGGCTGTGGGTCCCAGATAGGGCCAGTGGGCTACACTATGAGTCCTTAAAAAATAGGAACGATCAAACTCTCCTTCTCTGAGAACAGCAACCACAAGCTACGATAAATTAAAACCTCTCCCCCCAAAACCCCTGCTTTGGGAGTGCTGCAAACTAAGGAACTTTTCAAGTTCTATGTAGCTGAGAATCAAGATGGGGCTTTATGGGCAGTTGCTCAAGCTTTAAGGACTCTTCGAGTGCCTGGAGGATGGTTACGAAATTGATGGGGCACAGTGTCCCAGAGATAGACTGGATGTGTCGGGGCAATGAATGCCTCTGCTCTTTAGGTAGAGGGATACTTTAGGTCTTTCTTGCTTATCTACTCTCATCAAGTGACTTCCCTCTTAGTGTTTAAAGGATCCCATTGGCTCACAGATTCTTGTCTTGATATTATCCCTGGATAATCCCGCAGTGTCTCTTCATGGATGTTTCACATTCAAGCCTGCTACTTTACCTCCTACTCCTCAGCTCAATTCATCAGGCTGGGAGGGAATTAGCCCTGAGGTCTTGGTGTTGGTGATCTGTGCAAGTTGAGCAGAATTTCAAGACCTACAACACTGTCTAATGTAGTTTAGGACTCAGCCTCTGAGTGAGATTAGGACATGTGTAAAATGTAGACGACTTCTTTGCCGAAATGAAACCCATGTGACCTCTAGTCCACTTTCGAGTCAAGTCTTCACTATCGTCTGAAATCTCATGAGCCCACCCTTCACGATCTGCCTTCTTATTGGCATTTTGGTCTCCTGAAGTCTGACCAGAATTACTCACCAAACTTTACATACAACGGTCTAGGATTCTCTAGTTCACTTCTCCAACCTTTTCCAAACCTCTCCCGCATGCAAGCTCCAGATGCTTCTAAACCCCGCAGTTGGGTACAGCTACAGCAAAAGACCCGCTTCTCTGGTATTAATTTCAGCATTAATCAACTTTTCTTCTGGTGCAAACTGTATTGCTGTGGCTCAAAGTTTGGGGGTTCCGTCGTCAGCTGGCTCCAAGGCAGACACGGCGTGGTGGAAGGGCAAGGTAGGAGCATCATGGCAGAAGGGCACGATCGCAGAAAGCTGTGTACCCCCTGGAGCCAGAAGACAGAAAGAGAAGAGAGAGAGGAGCTGAACATGCTCCTCTCGGAGGACAAGAGACAGAACACACTCTTCCAGGCCATGTCCCCAGCGAGCCGCTCCTTCTGAAGCGTCCCCCTTCCTAATAGCATAGTCAGCCATGAATTCACCAGTGGATCACCGACGAGGGTAGCACCCCTGGGGTCTAATCATCTTCCAAATGCATGAGAATTGAGGTGGGAATTTTATATTTTAACCACCACACTTGGGGTAAAGAAAATAAGGTATATCTCCACGGTGGAATATTATCTGGCCAACAAAGGAAAAGCTACATAGATAATCTTGGAACGTCACGCTAAGGCTAAGAAGCCAAGCATGAAGGGTCACACATTGTAGGAGTCTATTTCTAAGAAATGCCCATAAATGGCAAATCTAGAGCCATAAGGCAGTGTAGTGTCTGCTGGAGAACAGGATGGGGGAGAAGCACTTAGAATGCAGATTGTCTTTTGGAGTGATAACAATGTTTTGGAACTGAACAGCCGTGATGATGGACAATGTTGTGAACATACTTCAGGCTGCTGAGTTGGACCTTTGAAATGGTTAGACAGGGGAATTTTGTGTTATGTGCATTAGAGAGAGAGAGAATCAGGAAGGAGCAGGCATGTTTCTCCTGGTCCACACGGCAGTGCGAGGAGTTCCTGCGAAATGGCCTTGCCCCTGTCCTGTGACCACAGGAGGCCAGCCTGAGCTCCTGCGGCAGCCAAGGTTGGCACAGCAAGAGGCCCAGAGGGGCAGGCCTTCTGTGTCTGCTCTGAGCTTGAGCTCCCACCTCTCAACCCTGGGCCATGCAGCCTGCAGTTCCTATGGCTGAAGACGTTGCACTGCTGTGTATTAGCTAGGCTCCTGGGAGAGGTTGTGTTCCCCTTCCAGGCCTCTGCACAGATCCCTTTCCAAATGGTCCTAGCAAATTCAGCTTGCCAAGAAATAGTCCCTTGAATTCCCAAAGGGCAAGATACTTGTACTTCTTCCCTGTTACTCTGAGACACTCAAAGAGTAGAACTAAGGAACAAATCTTACCTCGCCTCTGTTGAAGATAATATCAAATCAATTTTATCACAGATGAGCAGAGGCAGCTGGAATGCAGAAGCAGAGAACTTCAGACGTATTTGCTATTGTTTGTTGTTGTTATTTTTCTATAGCCTTTGGACTTTTTTGAGATGCTTCAAGGGTACAAATACATTCCAAGAAATCACACAGTTAGTGGCACCCAACAGCACCTTCTACAGTAGTTGAGAGGATTTCAACATAGTTAACTTGTTCTCAGGGTGCAGCCTGAACACCAGAGAAATTACTCTGGTCCCAAGGCAGTTTAGGGTCAAGACCAATTTGCCTGCATCTGACATCTATTTATGCAGCCCTCTCTGTGGTCAGAGACACCAAATTTTAAAAATCTTATGATGGTTAAATTTGGAAATCAAGATTAATTTTGCAGTGTAGGGTCAGAATCCTTTACAAGAAGAGGAAAAAAGATCTGGTCCCAAGGGAATCCACAGGAAATGGTTCCAAGTGGTGTTCTGAGGGGAAGATGATCTCAGAGATCCCAGCTAGTGGGAAAGAAAGAGTGAGTGGATGGTGAAAAAACAGAGGAAGAGTGAGAGGAGAGACCACAACCCACAAGCACAAAGGGACACCCATGTGCACGTACACACACACACACACACACACACACACACACACACACAAACACACACACACCTGCTACTCAAAGCAATAAGCATTATTCTCTTCTTTATTCTTTCTTTATAACTATTTTATTTTTACTTCATTCTTTTTTTGTGTCTGGAATATTTCCCTCAATAAACATGTATTATTTTCCAAATAAGAAAGCTACCTTACTTTTACCTTGCTTTTTAATTCACACTGTCTGCAATGTGGCGTGACAATAAGTTCTTAAGTGCAATTTCCTTTACAGCTTGCCACATCTTCCAATCTTCTTTTAGCATGTTTTAAAATATTCATTCTGTCTTGGAGGCGTGTTTTCCTGGTGAGTGCTCACGGCACCCAGAGTATCCCTCTTCCTCTTGGAGAGTGAGTGGCTCACTCCACGAGCAGCTCTGTCAGCACCTTACCTCTCTGATTCTGATTGGAAAGACTGTGAAGCATCTACTTTACCTAACCTGCCCATTTCCAGTCCATTGAATGAAATCTAGGGAAATTCATGCTTTAGAGATCAATATTTAATGTCATAAATCTGTTGGATGGAGAAGGAAAATTTATGCCCCTTCACTTGCACTCCAGATACCTGAGATCTGAAGCATTTCCTTTCGTAAAGATTGCTGCAGCCATTCTGGGTGGGCAAGGATTTCCCAGACCCAGTTCAGTCTCCTCACCAATCACAAAGCTGAAGGAGACTTTCACCGCCCTCGCCCATGTTTCTTGGGGAGAAGCTCGCGTTGGGTGTTTTTCTCTGCCTCAGAATGCCTTCCCAAAGTCAACTGTGAACAAAACACCAGCCACTCACACCCTGCAGTAAAAACTCTCATCAAAGAAAAAGAGCCGTTTGCCTGCCAAGCATTTTGTATTTCCTTGAAAACTTCCAAAGGTGTAGATTTTCATTGATGTCCCAAGCTGTCTGCGCTAGTCCATGAGAATAAAGCACTTTTCATCTTTTTGAAAAACTTAAACTAACCCAATTAGTAATGGTGATGAGAGGAGGAGAAGGATGAAGCTCAAATATACAATAGATGTTGAACAGCAAGGAGAACTTTCCTCTGGGGATCTCCGTCCAGGCTGGTTTGAAAGAGAGCCATTCCGACCACCCACACAGAACCTTAATTAACAGACTCAGAGAGAAAGAGAGAGAGAGAGAGAGAGGCCACACATACACACGCAAATATACATGTGCATGTGTCAGTGTATGCATATGTGTCTGAAAATTTGAAAGTGGTTGATTTCAAACTTAAAGTCTGCCACCATCCCCACTACTAAGTCTCCCCTTGGTGTCCTCACGGACTCCTGAAAGGGAGGAAGAGGAAGAGGAAGTCTCTGGCCTTCTCCCAGGGCCACCCTGCCTCAGCTACCCCTGTCAATGGCTCCTTTACCAGTCTCAGCAGCACCATTTGGTGAGGAGGCCATTACCTTCTGGGTTAGCTAGATCCAGGTGAAAATCAAACAGTTAGTACACTAGTCAGCACGTAAGGGTGGAAGGTTAACGCTGGCAGTCTGTAGACATGCTGTAGCCAGAGCTCTAAGTTTGTTTGCTTGAGAATCATCTCGGCTGCCCCTTCTTCCTCCCTGCACCCCAGGCCGATCAACCTGGGATGCTTTCCAATCCCCTCTACTTCCAACTCTACCTTTTCCTTACATCAGTCGCCACCACACCTGCACCGCTGCCAGCGCCATGACTTCCATCCTCTTTCTCTAATCAGGCTTTACACCAGGCCAGAGCATGCTGCTCTGAGCCTGCCCTCTCTCACTCCCAACTTTTCCATAACCCAGAGACCTCTAGTCCCCTACGCCATACAACAAAATGTGACTGGTCACACCATACATGACTGAGGGTATCACAAGTTGAGAAAAGAAGCATGTTAGAAAGAAGTCACTTTTCTATCAAAGCTAATTCTGTGATAATCCCTTAATCCACAAGGGATCCATGTATGGGACCAGAGCCCTCATAACTAAACCACCTCCCAAAGGTCCCATTTCTAAACGTAGCTTCAAGGTCCCTCAAAGGACCGTGAGGATCAAGATCCCTTGAGTGACACATTTAAACCATAGCAATGCTCCTCCCCTTGCAAGTACCATGCCCACACCCTGATGTGGAGGCCACACATCTAAGAACCTTCTCACGCTGTGCTGAAGCTGACCTGTCCTGCAGAGCCCTTCCAGATTCTGTGCTCAGCCATGTGATTTCTGCCCATGAGCTCCCCAGGAAAGCTGTGAGTTGGCAAATAAGCCCCTTTCCAGTTCCCAGGGAATCAGACGCAGGAGGCCAGTAGAAACCTGCACCCCTGGGAAAGTCGCTGATGCTGCTTCCATGTGCTCTGGAGCACGGGAAGGTCATGCAGCCAGTCGCCTTAAATGGACCACATACTAACCAACATATTGTTGTTTAATTGACTCTTTGCACACCTGTCCTTTCAACCCAAACAGATTCCTCAAATCAGGCAACCCACATCAGTTGCCTGAACCCGATTCTGCACCCATGCCCAGACCCTGTCGTCTCCCTTCCTCCACACTAAACTATCAGACCTGCCGTGCCCTGGGAAGCCACATCTCTGTCTTTTCCTGGCCACACTGCATTTCTGACACCCCTAAGATACATTCCAAGCCACTTTCCTTTGATACACAAAACCTCCATCCCTCCACGCCACCTCAGATAAGCATCCAACCCCATTTGCCCAGGACTAAGGAGACCCAGAATGTGCCACTTCCGTGCAGAGGCCAGGTAGTTCCAAAGTGAGTAAAGATGAACTGCTTTGCCCTCTCACTGTTGAGTGGTTTGCCTAGGGTTCCCTGCAAACCTCCGCTGTCCCCTACCCTCACTCCTCAGTGTTGTTCTGTATGGTTTGCTAAGTCTGGATCCCTTCCATTGTCTCATCCAACCTGCTTAGGTCAAGTTTGTGTTTGAAGACCCAGCTCAGAAACCCAGCTCGAAGTTTTTCTTGGCTTCACCCTGGCACAGACTTGGTTAAGTGTCTGTCTGTCCACATCTTGCCCTTGGGATGGCTGTCACAGCCCTGCCAGTTGGTTGAACATTTCTCCTTATGTGTCTGCACCTCACCAGATGGTGATCTCTCAAGGTGGAGTGGGTGGGGGTTTGACATTTCATTCCTTTTCTGTCTATAGGGCCCAACCCAGTACCTGGCATGCAGGCAATAGTTACTTTATAGTTGGTTGAACAAGTTATTCAGAAAAAGGATGGCATTTTAGTTCGCCGAAATTTGGAATCCTGATTTGTTCTTGAGCCATTTTGAATTCAGGCACCTTCCAGTGTAGCTTTCTGGATGTACAGCTTCCAGGAGGAACTGCTCCAGAATTGGCTGACAGCCCTGGAATAACTCCTGCGCCTACATCACACTTTAATGGTTAATTTTGGAAATGTGCTATCAGATACTTAATTTACAGCCTGTCTGCTTTGAGATCAAGCTATTCAGCAAGCAATATTTTAAATCCTACCATAATAATACACCATCATTATTTTGTAAGAATTATTATAAGCTGAAATAATGTGATCAACATAAAGGTGCTCCAAAAGATGGAAGAACTGACATAGCTACAGCACATTATCACCCAGGTTGTTTCTAATCTTCATTATTAAGACAGAATCATCTCCTAATGTTGCCCACAGAAGACAGAGAATTTGGGAGTGTCAAGAATTGGTGCAGATCTAGCAAGTCATTATCACGTGGCTCAGGCAAGTAATGCCACGCTTCTGAGTCCCTATTCCCATCAAAAACAAATGAGAAGCTCAGGGTTGAGGTGAAAATCAAATGTGTCATATATAAACAAGGCTGAAGCTCCTAAAGGTAATAATGGTGTTGGGATTAGAAGGTGTTGGTGCTGATGATTGTGATGGTGATAGTGTCAAGGTAAAGATGTATTGGAGTCCTGATAGAGTTCCTGCTAAAGAAGGTGTTGGGATGTTGATGGTACATGGAGTGTGATAGTGCTATTGATAATGATGGGCTGGTGTTGGGAGGTGACGATGTTTGTAATGGTGATGCTGGTGGGATGGGGAAGCCTCAGCGGCAGTGGTGATGGCCGTAGTGGCATGCTTATAGGGTGTTGTTGGGACTGTGAGGATGAACACTGACAGCTTGTCCTAACAGGACTGAGTATCTTACTCCTAAGAAGAGATTCAGAAAATGTCTTGTGTCTGAATGAATGAACAGTGGTTTGCAGAGTACTTGTACTGCACTGTATTTTGTTTCCATATTAAATGCCTCAGATATTATTAAATGTCATTATTCAATGCAGCAAGCTCAGTGACACAGCATTATCACAGTCTGTGCCCTACTTGAATAAATGGGAAACATAATTGCTCTTTCCCAGGCCTGATTTTCTTTCTCAGGAACAATCAACACATATTTCAACTAAAATCTGGTTTTAAATATTTAAGGTTTTAAATGTCTTGCCTTCTCTCTTTCCTTTTGCCCAGCCATGATCTCACCTGCAGTGTGACCCTATCACACAACTCAGAAGACTTCCGGCTCTGACCGGTGGGATGTCCAACACCTTCCACACTCGACTGTTCCTAAATGGTGTAAGAGCTCCAATCGTGACAATTTCTCTCTCTTTATCTTGAGCACCACTTTGGACCAACCAGTAGAAGAAAGGTCCAAGCTCAGTTCTAAAGTTAGAATTAGTCACGCTCAATTATTTAGACTTTGGCAAAGAAGTCATTTCTACTTCAGGGTGAACAAAGAAGTCACCAAAGACATGTGATTCACTCTTAGCCGGGCCCCTGAGGTCACTGCCCATGTCTGTAAACCAGAGGGAGCCTCCTCTCCTTAGCAGCTGGTTTCTCCCAAACAAACACCCTCAGTGCCACTTAAAGATCAGCTCGTATTCTTCATTCCTCCTCCTCTAGACAGCGCTCTAAGCAAGGTCCAGGGCCATTCTACAGATGCCTGTGTGAAAACAAATCCTGATTAAAGCCAGATGAGAAAACATGCTTGAAGAGAAGGAAATGATTCAGTCTGACAATTAAGGACCTAAATGCATACGCAAGGCAGTAGTTTCTGCAGAGAAATTGGTGCAGTCATGGTTCCTACACAGCAATGGTCCTTGAGGGGTTCACAGAAGGGAGATTTGACTAAAGAGATGTGGAAACTCTTCCCAGGCACAGAGCAGGGTAAATGTCGTTGAAAGGCATTTATACACAAGGTTTTAGTAACAAGATGTCACTGCACGTGCAAAAGCATTTGTGGTATCACTTAGATTCCTTGAACTTTTTTGTTAGAGGATAATTTAAATTAAGACTATAAAACTGGGCTGCGGAAAGAGCAAAGTGTTATGACGGAGGGAAAGAGACATGATGTACACTCAGAATTCTTGTTTAAGGACGAAAGAGATCATAACCAAAGTTATCGTCTTTCAAGCACTCCCTTGGCTTCACAAGATATTTTAGTTTTAATTTTTGGTTGCATTTAGCATCCATTCATGTATTGATTCACCAGTAACTTCTTGACCACCTGGTGTGTGCCAGGCACTGTTCTATCAATTGTATAATTCTCCTTTAGGCATGGAAGGTTGTCTAAAAGGAACTTCCTGCAAAGAATAAGCTACGATGTTAAATTCTAGTCTTTCTCTAAGCCCTTTTAAGCAAAGCTGCAATATGAAGTCCACAGATGTCCCACGGAACACTGCTGGTATTGTGAAATATTAGGAAAAATTCAAATAATTAGTGATAAAAACATCTAAAAAGTAGTTACACTAGTGATTGCATGAATTGGGGAGGAGCAAGTAAAAGGGTGGGAGGCGACGTGTAAAATGTGTGCTTTCCTTGGAGATCGAAAAGTACATTCTGAAACCGAGGTGATGGCTGCACAATTCTGTGATCACACCGAAAATCACTGAAGTGTACACTCTAAATGGGTGAGTGATATGATACATGAGTTATATCTCAATAAAAGTGTTATCAAAAATAAATTTGCCATATTCTCCTGGTGAAATATTACACTAGAAGGTGTGTGATTGTGGAGATCCTGTCTACCTCCTCCTGCTTGTGAAAGCTGTGATCAATCTTTGGGTCTTGTCTTTACTACTTGATGCCTGACTTCTATATTCATCTACTCACACTTTTGACTCGGTTTCTATTGTAAATTATTTTATTATGGAAGTCCTTCTGCTTTGGCAATGACTTCTGGATTGAAGCGCTTGCTCTTGAAGTCCATAAATATTTAGATTTTATTTCCAACCTAGACGATTTTCTCCTCTTCTCTTGAGTAACTCAACTTAAATATTAGCTTTGTATAGGGGCCACCTGCAGTTCACCATCATGACTGGGATGCCGGGTACACTGCCACCCCATCCAGGCAAGGGGCAAAGCTGGGCAGGGACACAGGGGACAACATTTAAGGTGACTCTCATTCCTAGTGCCTTGTGAATGCAGCATGAGCCCTGAAAGTGAATGCTTTCTTAAGAGAGAAGCTCTCAGGTTGGAAAAAATGAATAAAGAAAGAAGCTACTCTCAGGTGCAAACTTTGTGTTTACTAGAACCCAAAAGTGAGTTCCCCTTGAAGTGTCACGCCCAGAGTTCCTCTCTTGACTCTCCTGTCCCTGAACTAGTGACCCAACTAATTAGGAAGTGGCAAAACTAGATGCTACACAATCGGGGTATGTATTTCTGCTCAGTTGATATTATTTATTCGTTGTCAACATTGGCATAACAAGACTCTTTTCAGCTAACAACTAATGTGCTTAATGATTTCTTGTTCCTTTTTAAGGCCCCGCAATGTAATCTTATTCCATTCAGCAAAATTTGTTTTGAGATCATAGTCACAGAACATAGTCAACAGCACAGACATCTAGTTTTTCGTTTTGATGAACATTCAAGGAATAGGGTCCAGGGGTCTTTCTTCTAAGCATATCGTTCCACTGGGGCCACTTTAGCAATGTGGAAACACATTACCTTCCACACCCCTGCCAAGGTTCAGGTCAAGCTCCATCTAAACTGTATTCATGTGTACTCTACACTAGGAGAGAACATTGAGGTGGCCTGTCTCCTCCTTTGGGGGAACAAACTCTCTTCTATTTTACTTCTATCTGGTATCCTTTGTTCTCTTACGCTGTCTTGGCTTCCAGGATGTTGTGTGACCTGAGGTGTCCTAGTGCTCGCTCTGCGGCTATAGCAAAATGCCCAGGACTATAATGTGTATAGAATAGGAGTTTAGTTGGCCAACAGTTCTGGAGTCTAGGAAGTCCAAGAACACAGTGATGGAACCTGCTTGACATCTGTGAGGGCATCTTATGACTATAACATGGTGGAGGCATTACATGGTGACACAAGCCATGGAAATGTCAGCTCAGGTCTCTCATTCTCTTTTCAGAAAGCCACCAGTCCCATCACTGAAGCTCCACCTGATACACTTATGTGATCTCAGTTACCTCCCAAAGTCCGAGCCTCCAAACGTCATCAACATACGAATATGTTTCAATATGAACTGAAACCACTGGCACCAGGCCTGACCAGCCCTTACTCATTATACACCTCTCTTCCACGTGAGGAAAGGGAGGTTACGGTGGGAGAATGGGAACTGAGAAGCACAGAACTCCGCAGAACCAACAAGATGTAATAACACCCATGGTGGGCTGACCTGGGGCTCTCCTGGAGAATAAAGCTGTTGCCAGGAAGAGCAGATTCAAAAGATGCAGTAGAGATTAAGCCCGGATAATAGTGCTTGCCTAAGCTTCGGCTTTTGCCTAATGCACCAGCTATGTTGGCAGGGAGGGGTGTTCTGTTTATGTTGATTCGCTGGAGGGAGGCTGAACTGTATTTCTGCCAGTGGGAACTAAGAGTCTAAACAGATAAAGAAAAAGAGCAATTTAGTAAGACCCTGTCACAACATCAAAAATAAAAACAGGCCGGGGATGTCGCTCTGTGCCAAGGCCTTGGGCTCCATCCCCACCCAAAGAAAGTCTGGATCTACTGACCCCTTTGCCGTGTTCTATGGTGTCCCGTTTCAGCGCTTCTTTTCTTCCTACTTCCTGCATTCCTGTTGTCATTTATACATTCTTTCCCAGCTCCGAAGCTCCTGGGCCAGGTCTTCCCTCACGGGCTGTGACTTTGACTACCTCGTCTTTTCCCTAACAGTCGATCAGAACCTGCGGCCTCAGGCATGGGGTCCAGATTCCCAGTACTGCAGTGCTGACAGTGGCTTCTGCTTATTTTCTCTGGGTGAACAAATTCCTACTGCTTCCCTCCTTCGTAGAGAGTCACCCAGAGACGGCCCGTGCCCGAGGCTCTGGAGATTGGACCTGAACATAGGTTTTCCTCGTCCAGTATATCCTCAGGTTAATGGTAAAGGCTTGTGCATTAGCTGAAAACATGCTGGGCAGAGATACTCATTTCACTTTAAGTGTAAATAGAAGTAAAAACACATTCCCCACACTTCTTTTATAGTTCTTTATGTTTTCATCCAGGATTTTTTCACTCTGTTAAGATATACAATTATTTGCTTCAATAGATATGATGTGAAGATATAAATTACAGAGGAAATAGAAATAAATATTAAATGTCTGTACTGATGATTTGAAAAGTTCTACTAGCAAATCTTATTTAACGATGTCTAACAAATGTGAGCATGCACAGAAATCAGCGAAAATCTTTTCTCTTTAGATCTGCAATGAATTGTCTACAAGAAAACTGAAATTGCTTAAATATACATGGGAGGCCACAACAATCTTGGAATAAAGGAGTCCATCTTCCAATTAGTCACAGGGATAGTGGAATGTTAAAAATATCTGAGAGAAGGAACCAGACATTCTATCCCACCACATTCTGTGGAAGGCTCACTGTGAGAACCCCAGGAGAAGGCTTTCAGCGGGTCAGGGGAAATAGTTGAACAAGGGACTTCCCATGCATAGATTAGGGAACAATGACCAAGGCTTTTTGACAGAAGGACATGCTGTCAGAGGAACATCAGCAGAGGTATGTATGAAGGCATAGATTAGGAAAAACTGACCAAGTTTATTTGATTGAGGAACAAGTGAGGGGACATCAGTTGAGGGGTGAGATGTTTAAACATCAAAGGTAGGAGAAGAATAGATTATGAAGGACCTTAAATACCAGGTTAAAGGATTTGGGCTACATTCCTTCAGTAAACAGGGACCCACTGGGGACTTAGGGTACAAGTCTGATCAATGGCAGTAGTATTTTAGAAAAATGAATCTGCTGCAGTGGGAAATGGATGATGGACAAGAAACAATGGAAAACTTGCCAGCACCCAGTGGTAACACCAGTTGTTAGGACCAACCCTAGAGAGTGATGTGAGGCAAAAGACCCCAGTTTTGTAGCGGGGTGCTGGTTTGTCTAAGAGAAAGAAATTCTTCCCAGGGGAAGAGTTTCTGCTTGAGCTCCTGAAAATAAGAGGAAATCAAACAAGAGTGGTAAAGCCTCTGTTTCCCAGACCAACCCCAAGAGTATGGAGCAGGGCTATGAGGCAGAACCTAGAAGAGCCCCTTCTGTGAGGGTCTCCCCAGGACATTGTGTTGTGTCAGCAGTGGAATCACTAGGAAATGGGCGGTGCACCTTCCTACCACACCTGAACACAGAGGCCACATACAGCAGCGACTCCAGTCCATGTGGGGCTGACGCTTACACCTTGGCAGCCTGCTGCCAGGTAAAGAACACAAAATTACATTACAATTAGACATAACAAGGAATTATAATTTTGGATGAAAAATAACACTCCAAATTACAATTTTCAAATAACTATATACAATGCAAATATCACGTGATCCAGATGAAATATTTTATTACCTACTGGGCACATTTATATGATTTTTTCCAGATTTTTTGGTGTCTCCTTTCTCAGCCCTTGAATCTGTCGATGTCTTAAGAAAGATTTTGGAACATTTCATTGTTTCTAGTCTGTTTACGTCTATCCAGCATTCTTTGAATTGATGACACATGTTTACTAACTTGTCTCTGATGTCCTCACTTTCCTCTGCATTATGAGTTCCTGCTATCTCCCACGGTGTCAGTATTTTGTATCAAAAAAAGGAAGACCTTAATAAGATCTCATGCTGGGCAAAGCATTTCAGGCCAAGAGGACAGCATGAGCAACACACTCTGCCAACAGAGTTTAATAAAGGCAGCACATCCAGTTTAAAAGAGTGTGGCTAAAGCCACGCAGTAGAGGAAGGCAGATTTGAGAAACTAAGAATGTAGAAAAAAGGGCTAAGGGTTGCATGTGGCTAAGACAGACAGGCATCATTAAGTGAAGAAATCAAAGATCTGCTTTTGGACGCAAACACTTGTGCCAAGGCCAAGATCATTGTCATTAAAATCAAATAAAGAAGGTTTTGTGTCTTAACTCTGTCACTAACAAACTTGTGAACCTTACTACAAATAATTTGACTCTGCACCAAAGTAACTGAGACTAAATAAAAAGTAAATGAATTCTCGACAACTCTTTGGGGATCTCTAAAGTACGCACAGACTTTCCAACGCCACCTGATGTATTGGGAATGTGACACAACAGTAGCCTAAGTACAGAGACACTGTGGTTTTAATCAATGCCACTATGAACTTTAAGTTTAGCACATTTGCAAATGTATGTGACTATGCAAATGCAAAGCTAAGGCCTCTCTAAGATCTTAAAAAGAGTTCTATGTAACCAAAGTTCAGTTTTAACACAAAGCCATCTTTATGTTACACAGTATCACTTTCATGAATGAAAAATAGCCAAGAGCTGAGAACGAAGAGGCTGAAGGACAGACTCACATGGTAGGACATGAGACTTACTCCCTGAAACCACCTTGAATGCTGGAAAGGACCTATGGGTGGGCTGCAGTCTTGGCTATGCAGACGGGAGACCCAAACTAAAGGCTGTAAATTATTCCCAAGGATGTGAACTCATAGAAATTCAAGATAAAATTATAATAATCCCAGTGATGACAGATGAGAGTCTGATGAGACAGATGAGATGTATTTCATAGCTGGGAATTTGGAGACTGTAGTGGCTTTCCTTGCCAACGTGTTGATGCTTAACTGCCTAACAGCATAGGTTCCTTCTTTCATACCCCAAGTCAGCAGTGCTATGGTGCTGGGGGAGAGGTGGGAATGGAATTGTCTCTGCCCAAAGGCCACGAGCTCAAAAGAGATTTTCAGTTTGGGTTACAATAAGAAAACGCTGAAGAAACCGTCTGTGAAAATGCAGCAGAGAAGGAAGTCACAAAGCTGTAGGTAGACTTTACTGAGAGCTCGCCAGGAAACCAGGACTGGTAGATGGAATGTCACTCAAGCTATTTACTTTACTAAGGCCTCAGACAAAATGGACTTGCCCAAGAACTTAGTCTTTGCTGCATCTGTAAGGTTTAATTATTGCCCAGATAGCAGAAAATCTCAATTTGGCTGGAATCATTGACATAAATTAAAATCTTCCGTTAGGAAATGTGCAACTTGGGCCCCAGTTCTACTCGTCAGCTCTTCCCTTCCAGCCTTCTCCACATGCTGGCTTCATTCGCAGGCCGGCTGCTCTCGGAATGTGACATGACTGCCTCATGATACAAGATGCCCCCTTTAGTGTTATAAGATGACTGCTCTCGGGATGCAAGATGTCTACTTGCATGAAATAAGTTGAGGATCCCCAAGATGGCCTCATAAGATGGCTGCCAGTGACAACTATGTATACACTTTGCTCAATTTCAAAAACAAAGGAACCCCTCCTTCCAAACACACTTGAACACACACACAGCTGTCCATCAGAAGCTGGCTGGGTCCCTGCTCCTGATCTGCCTTGACCAGAAATCTGCCCGACATGCAGTAAACATGAGAGATGTCACCTGTGTGGGCGACAAGAGGTTCAGAGATCTTCATAATCTTTACTGGACGAGTCCAAGCTCATTAATTCAGCAAGTCCTCACAACTCTTTGAGAGTAATTATTTTAATATGCTCCTTTTACTGCTGAGGGAACTGAGGCTCAGAGATGTTGATTAACTTCCAAAAGTCTCTAAAGTGGTAAGTTGAAGAATCTGAGACCCCAGGCATTGGGGTTGCACATTGGAATGTACTGCTGAGCTTTGGAAGGCCACGTGTACCCCACGCTTTGACATCTGGTGTAGTACAGATACTGGCCTGTCAATCAAACTTCCTTCAGAGAGCACAGCGTCCTAAGATGCTTCCGCCACCATCCTCTCAAGACCCCAGGAGTGGAATATTTCGTGGCCCCCCATTCTCTACCCGACTACAAGGCCTCATCAGGATTCTCTCCTATGCTATCTTTGAACCCACTCCTTTCTTTTATTTTTTTGTGACAACAATGGTTCAGGCTCTGAGCCCTCATAGTCAGGATGACTGTGGCCTTCTCTCTCTCTCCTTCTGGGCATCAGACTCAAATTGCCAAAGCTACCCGCTGCCTTGGTGAGACCTTCCATTTCTTTCCAATCTGCCCCTCGTCTAGTTCTTGCATCCATAGTAGCTTCGGCTGTCTGGAGAATACAGGCTGAGCATTAAAATTATTGTATTTATAGTTAGACATTATAAGTAAGATTAGACAATGTAAGTAATACAATATTAACTCCTTATCAAAAGTGTCAACACTAGGCAAAAAAACGATGCAACAAGAATGACAAGGAGGAGTCACCGAGCACACACCCAGCATTCTGTATTCTTTCATCTATTCATTTAGCACTCGCCACATGCTAGGAGGAAGGTGCCACTGTTATCTCTGCTTTACAGGTGAGGAAACTGAGGCACACTGGAGTTAAGAAGTCTGTCTGGGATCCCGCAGAGGTTTAAAGGGAAGCCAAATCTTGAGCCCAAAGCCACCCAAGCAGCTCCTTGAAGAGTCGCTGCTCCACAGCTCTGATGACCTAAGTCGCTAGCCCTGTGGAGACACAGAGTGTTGTCCTTAGTCTGCTACTATCCTGTAAACTATCCCTGTTACTCCCTGTTCCCTGTACCCTACTTGAATATTTCACATAATTTCCACTTATTGTTGTAACATATTTATCTTTTTGGTCACTTACTTAGAATTTTCCACTATTTCTCATTGTGTGTTCATTTTCTCTGTCACCCCACCCAACTCCCACCAGCTCATTCTCACAGGAGCAGACTCACTGTAGTTCGCAGGAGAGCACAAACCACCCTAGCACGTGAGAAGTGCTCAGCTACGCGTGCTGAGCCTTGTTACCCTCCCCGTGCTGTGCGAGGCTTCATGCCCTACCT
The DNA here is from genome assembly GCA_004027205.1 of Ctenodactylus gundi. Lineage (NCBI taxonomy): Eukaryota > Metazoa > Chordata > Mammalia > Rodentia > Ctenodactylidae > Ctenodactylus > Ctenodactylus gundi. The sequence continues at coordinate 616,492 of PVKB01000348.1, forward strand.
TTTGTGATCATTGTGCCCTTTACATGCAACGTAGGTTGCTCCACAGTCTTCAAGTATGTCTGCTTTACCAGCTGCATAATACCCTGTGACTATTAAACAGTGACATTTAATTAACCATTCCTCCATTGTAGGACATCAGACTGCTAATTTTTGTGCCATTATAAATGATGCTCTGAGGAACATTTTCATGTACCTAGCTCTTCCTTTGGCAATCAAATTAAGATTACCTGTGACCGCAGAGATAAGGACAGTCACTCAAGTGAGCAAATTGTTGCTCTCCTCCCATCCAAGGTGGTGGGAGTGGGCCACGTGTCCTCTGTTGGGCCAGCCATTCCTCTGTGTGCCTCTACGCTGTCCTTAAATGTGGTACCAGGCCACATAGCTTGTGCAACCCCTCCCCACGGTGTCTGTCTTCTCTTGCTATACAAAATCCTTTCCTTTGTCCCCCGAAGCACCCTCAGAAGAAGCTTATGAGGAGCCTAGCATCAGCAGATAGCAAACTTCCCCTTTGGTGGCAGGCCACCTTGACCTAGACAATTTGTCCCCATCTTCAGGGGTCACTGCTTACATTTGTGACCTCCTCTTAGGTCTCGGCTTTTTGCCAATCTGTCTCTTTTCTCCTCCCACTCACTTCCATTGCCTCCCTGGCCCATGACCAGCCTGCAGCCTCTTTGGCTCCTGGTAACGTGGTTGATCATCCCCACCTGTATGCCGCACATCAAGATACAAGACATCAATCTTTCCTCGCTGTCCTCCCTCAACCCCTGCCACCATCCCACCACTGGCCTGTACTCATGAGGATGTTGCAAAAAACCAAGTGGCCACAGCTGCAGTCAGTTATGAAATCACAGTGTTCTTTTACTCTGAGCCAGTTTGGGAGCAAGATCTTGCCTCGTTCCGACAGCTTAATCATGAGACTTGCCTTTCTGGAGGTTATCTATAGGTCACAGCCCACAGAGTGCATCCAGGGAAGGAGGAGCAGTGGCCCCATGTGCAGTGGTGAGTCCAGGTCTGGGGATCAGACCGTCAGCCTGGCCTCAGCGAGGGAGCTTAGAGAGGCATGCTGGAGAGCACAGCTCTCAGAGGGCTGTGAGACACATAAATCCTGGGTGTGGAAGCCCTGTTAACTGTTCTCACCCAGAGCTTTTACAGCATGTTCTTTCCAAGCTCTTTGCCAAGGCTATAAGTCACTGGAGAGCATCTTGCAGCCCATCTCCTCCTTGCACTAGAAATACTTTACTGTAGAAGTCACGTGGCACAAAGGACGTCCAGGGGGAGGAACAGATATGCGAGGGGCAAGAGCACCCCTTCCCTTCTTTCACCTGTTCCAGAGAAAAAAGCCAATATTAATCAAATATTCATGAGTGGTTACCCTCGCTCTTGTCTCCCATGCTGAGGACAGTGCCTGGTGTATGATCATTTGTTAAATGAAAAGGTAAAAGAATGTTAGGACCACGAAGTGAATAGCCAGTGCTCTAGCCTTGGATAAACAGTGCTTAGAAAAGTTACACAGTGACACAGATCAAACAGCCAGCAAACACAACTCCAAGGTCCAGCCATGGTATGCGACTGAAGGACCCAATGCCTGACCACTTCTCCGTCCTACCAGGATCTTTGGTGCTGGCCTTTTCAGATATTCCCAATATACCTAATACTATACATCATTTTTATGTGAATCTTTATAAAAACAGGTTCTTCTTTCAATGGCAGTGGTAGAATCAACACTATCTCATAAAGTGTTTGGATATTTATCACGAGAACATCAATTCAAGTCAATTCCAGCTCAAGTAATTACATTAAAGTCTTTAACATGTGTCTCCAAAGGTCTACTCTGTGCTCTTCATTGGCAAACACTCATATGCGTGTGCACATACACGTGCACACACATGTGCACATATGCATTCTGAAAATCAATGGCAGGAAAAAGCAACAGAAAGTCCTGCCAATAAATGTGTACAGCACAAGGGGCGATAAATAAAGCTTTTTAAAAAGTGTTTTCTCGTATTTAACTTCCCAAGCGATTCAGAAACTCCCTCAGGAGCAGGTGGATTCTGACTCGAGACCACTTGGTGAACGATTTTCATTTGTTTTGTAATACAGTTGCTCAAGATGACCTTCAGGAAATGATTTCTCAGATTAAGGGAGGGACTGCTTCACAACCTTCTGAGGCATATTTTGTGTTCAACCATCTTGCCCTAGATGTCTGTTTTAAGACAAACAGTGCAGTGAGCCATTGGAGTCTCTATCTACTGAGTAGCTGTGATTAAGAGACAAGATGTTTGCAAAAGCATTAAACCCAGGACATCAGGTGACAGGCACAACACTTGTGGGAAAGAATGCCACAGCCTGTTTCTCATAACCCATGAGGTTAGGACCCCTGGTCACAAGGCTTGGTGTCAAGTTCTCCAGCAGTACACAGCAGACATGCACATCGAAACTGCTTACAACCCTCCCAGGACCACGGCTCTGTCCTCACTTGACAAAATCCAGGCTGCCCACCACATCATCAAGTGGTGTCATCTTCTGGAAGAGAATGGTGCAATGGGGGAAGTGATGAATGTGACATGGTCAGCTGCGTAGGTGGCAGGTTCTCTGTGACCAGCTCCTCAGGTGGAGCAGGAACCCAGAAAGGAAAAGAGGACGGGGCAAGCAAATCCTAGAAGATAGAGAGCAAATCCAATGGCTCCAGGCTCCCCACGCCCTGGGTTTTAGAAGCCTTTAGCAGATGTGTGAGTTATTCATTGTTTCAATAATCTGCAAATTAAAAAGAAATTTGTTTGCAAAAAAGAAAGTATTTCCTACATGAAAGGCCAGATGTGTCTGTGATGATTGCATGATTGCAAGGATTGGCCGGTGAGTTACCTCCAAATAGAAATAGCAAGAGCAGAAGAAAATCTATGGGGATAGTAGTCAAGCAAGATCACAGCAACTGTTAGTTACAGGACTTGTGTAGGATACTACAAAGAAAAGGTTTGTGTGCAAAGTCCTGGGAAGGTAAATGGTTAAAATATTCACTTAAGCTGAGTACAGTAGCTACTAGGAAAGCTGAGGCAGGAGGATTGCAAGTCAAAGAGCATCCTGGCGACTTAGCAAGATCTGTCTCAAAAATAAAAAAATATAAAGGAACGGGGATATAGCTCAGAGCTCCTAGGCTCAATCCTCAGTATCAGAGTAGAGCAGGGAGTATACCCACTCAAGCATTTTTCAACAGGTAAGACCGAGGAGCCAGTCCTGATGACCTCAGGCTGCAGGGATTGCACAATGAAGTTAGTTGGCAAGAGCAGCGAAGAAGGGACATTGTGGAGGGTCTGCTTCTCCATTCGTGATGGAACTCAAAAGACAGTGACTTTGACATTTCAGGCTTTTCTGGCCATGCAAAGTAGCTAATGAGCCCGGAGTAGACTTTGAAAAGCTCCATGTGCAATCCTGTATAAAGAATCTCCTGGCGAAATCCAGAATTATTTGGTAATAGCTGTGTCTACCTCTTAAAGTGCATGTTTGTTATAAAGCAAACTGGGAGAATTCCTATCTGGTGACCGTGAAAAAGAGTAATTTGCCTGTAGCTCAGAACAAAGAAGATTTGTCCTTGAAATGGGCTATTATATATTTATATTTGCAGACAGGGAATCAGTCCGGATTTCCTGATAGCCCTTTGAAGTTGGGTTCTCTTAAGCCTGTGATTTGGCCAACAGAAGGGAAGGGCCTTCACAGTGGCTCAAGTTGTGCCTCCTCAGGGTCAAGTTCAGTAATAGACAACAACCCTCAGCCCGGTGCCTGGACTGAAGAGGGTGATGGCTGACTTCTCCTGGGTTGCTTGATAATCCTGGGTTCTACATTGCTGCTTTTATATTTCACATCATGTCCCTAAATGTTGCTGCAGAGACCATAATACCCAGTGAAGACAAATAGCAGCGTTTAGAAGCAGAGCAGAAAAAAGGTGCAGGGAACCCTGCCCTGTCGCAGAGCCCTGAATGCTGCCTCCATCCCACTTTCCTCTTCCACTGGCCTAGTAATCTTGCATAGGGTCAGGATCCCCGTGACTCATGCCTCAGGAATTCTTCACTTTGCTTGGAAGATCAGCCAGGAAAAGGGAAACTCCCTTAGATCTGACATCATTCTGGGGACTTGGGAGAAGAAAGCACTCTCTCCCAGACTGGGAAGGGAAGAAATGAGATTTTTTTTTCACAGACCTGCAGAGGTATCTATATCCTGAGGTTACTATTTCTTTTGTTGAATACTGAACCGACCAGGTAAGAATAAAGGGTAAATGTAACCCGGAAATACAGATAATGTGAATTCTTGGAGGGGAAAACATATGAAAAAGAAATAGTGTTATCTGTTTTTCTCTTAAACAAAAATTCAGAGTTTTCTTTAAATGAGATATGGACAGGACTTTAGGAAAGAAGCATTTATGATGGTCACATATACCTACAAAGACCAAAGGAAATGAATCTTTGCTTCATATCCAGCAATTAAAAGTAGCATAGATATTTCAAGAAAGTTTACCGTAGTCCTGTCTCTTCTCCCCCACAGTAGAGCTTTCAGGTCCATTCAATGGAAGAGTCTTACAAATACAAGTAAGTAAAAATAAATAAATAAATAGGTAAAGTCTGTGAGTGTCCTAGCAACGAGCAAGAATAAAGTGAAGAAATTCCGGAGTTTAGATCATTCTGTTCATCCAACCCCAAAGTCAAGTTCTGGAACCAACCGTAGGCAGCCAACGTCACACTGTAAGAGTTATGCGAATGTGTTGCTGCCTATCTCCTTGCTTATCAACATTTAGAGCTGGGAACAACTCATCCATAGGTACACTGAACACCTAGACCCAGCAGCATGCATTGAGAAGGCCAATAACAAGTCATGTGAGAAGGTCTCAAGCTGGTTGTAAACCCATCGGAACCTTGGAATAGACCATAGTGAGTGTATTTACACCAGAAAAGTCAGCAAATGCTGCAAATGTTGGATTTGTGGTGTTTTGTTTTGTTTTTTAGTTTTGGACAAAATGAGAATTTACCAAAACACCACTACCTAAAGTGAAGTAGAGGAAGAAAAACAGAACAGATCTGGCCAAAAAAACAGGGCTGTATAGCAAATACCCAAAGTATAAAGGATAGGAACAGCCCAGACTTGATTTGCTGGTGATACCATGCCTTTGGATGTAGCCCACAGGTGAGGAGTAATGATAGTCACGGTACAGGCCACCAGCCAGCTCTGAGATTGGGCACTGGAGTCAAAGGCTTTCGTCCCCTCACATGAAGTAAGAGATATTAAATTACATATTGGTGTGTGTTTTGTTGCACAGGAAGAAATTAAGAGAAGCCTGGGATTATGTTTAGGAGGAACAGGACAAAAAGATGTACCCACCCCTAGGGAATCCATCTTTGGTCAACAAATGTCTACCTCCTCTGGACAGTAGCAGTGAGAAAATAGCCAGCCTCTGCCATGAGAAAGAGCCAGGGTATATTTGCAAATGAGGTATATTTAGAGTCAGGATAGTCCCAGAAAATGAAGAAGGACACCTGATTTTTTAAAAATGGGATTTTTAAAGTCATACTCCATAGGTACACAGACTATTACTTTTTGACCATTGAAAGGTACTATGGTATCGATGACCATAGGGCTTTTGGGTACACAAATTACTGACCAGAGTGTGACAATGTTAATGGAGGTTTTGGAACTTCCCTCTGCAATATGCACTAGGCTGAGAGCATTACATCAATCATCCTTAACACTCTTGACACCAAGGACAGTTTTAGTTGAAGACCACTCTCCCAAAGACAGAAAGTCGGTGGGGGAGGGGTGAGAGGAGATGGCTGGAGGGTGGTACCTGTTATACATCAGGTTGTTGGAGCATAGCTTTGAAATGGCTGAGCAGCAGCAGGAGTGGGGTGGAGCATGAGGCTCTGCCTACTATCAGATAAGCAGTAGTATTAGAACCTAATAGGAGACGCTGACAGAAAGTGGAGTTTGCTAACTGTTCACTTCCTGTTCATGGTTCACCTGTCCTAGCAACTCTGTCTTTCCAAGGCTCTGTACAAGTAGCAGTCCACAGCCCAGGGACTGGGAACCCCTGCTTTACAGAATACCTTATTAATCTTCACAAAAAAACCATCACACAACAGGGAGATGCTTGCTTCACCTCACAGTTAAAGAAATTGAGGCACAGAGAAAATTTATTCAGCCACTAGGTAGGAGCCCAGATTAAAAGCCAAGTAGTAATGGCCCAAAGCTAGCACTCTTAGGATGCCACCTCTGCCTCCCTGAAAATGCCATCAGAGGGGCACAGTCACAACTCTCAAGGGGCCACAAGTATGAAACAATAGGTTTCCCCTCTAACAATTCTTCAAATATTGAAAGAACACTGTTGACCATCACTCCTCTTAAATTCTCTTCTGTTCTGTGAGATAAATATCCCTCCCTCAGTCATTTCTCTTAGAAAATGTGTGTGTGCCAAGAGGAACTCAACACCACACTGTATGCACACGGCATCAGTACACAACAGAACCATCTGTTTGCTGTAGAAGCCACAGTTCCAGATTACTGTCTTAGTTACTTTTTCATTGCTGCGACTCAATGCCCAACATCAACAATTTAGGAAAGGAAAGATTTATTCTAGCTCACAGTTTTAGAAGGTCACAGTCATTTCACAGGCAGCCAGCAACCGTGGGAGCACAGGCTGAGGAGCTCTTCACAGCATCACGGGCAGGAAGTCTAACAGGTCAGGAAGGGCAGCCCTGGTGCGTACCCTTCCGTCCGTGCCCTTCGGCATCCTGCCTCAGCGTTTTGCCCTTCCGGGTTAAGCCCAGAGGTCCACCCTTCCAGGTCACATGCCCTGTAAAAGCTCACATGCCCATACCCACTATATGTCCCCAATCTACCATATGCCTGTTATCCACAATCTACCACATGCCTGTCCTTCACTACACACCTATAATCCACCACACACACGGAGTCCACCCCACCTGACCAGGCCCCATCTCCTAATGCCATAGGGTTTCACAGATAATTCATAACATCCAAATACATGAGGCTTTGGGGGGACATTCCAGATCCAAATCACAGTAATTACTAATCTCAATGAAGATGCCATTAAGTGAAAAATCAACCTACATAACAGAGTTAGAAAGATTCAGGGTGTTTTTTTTTTTTTTTTTTTTTTTACCAACAGGCAATATATGAGTCATATATGTGTATGTACAGATAGTTGTCAATATGCACAGAATAAAGCTTAGGACACGTATATAACTGTCCCATTCTATGTGGCCAATCTGTATGGTCATTCTATGTGGGTAGTGAGGCTGGGGATAGGGGCAAGGAACAGGGAAACTGCGCTTTACACGCCTCTATATTGACTGAAATTTTCACAGAAATATGTGTAACTTTTAAAGATATAAAAACACGGACTTTTGAAAATTACTTAATGACTTTTTGAACTTCACTGAGGTGCATCCCCAGAACTACCCTCTTCTTTTTCAAACACAGAAAATAAAGGTCTCACTGGGTCCCTAAGTTTTCCCAGCTCGGCTCAAATTTGCAATATTCCTGCTTCAGCCTTCCAGAGTGCCAGGACGACAGGTGTGGACCACCACGCTCAGGTAAAAATGCTACCTACACGTTCTTTTGTAACAAATTTGGAATCTGCAAGAAAATAGGCAAGCATTCATCTCAACTTCATTCTGAATGTAGTGATCAAATCAGAATTCAACTCACTCTTTCTCCCTAAAAGGCCAATATGAAAATTTGAATTTTGTAGTTCCCAGCTCCTGCTGTAACCTTCCAGCAGCCACGGCTTTCCATGGTGTCATGGGGTTCAGTGGTTACTTAACTTTGTCCCTAGAGAGGCTGGTGTTGTCGTAACTCACTGGGCATGTCCAGGCTGCGCAATGACACACCTGCAGCTTGGTTGGCTTCACCCCAGCCTGTAGTACCATGATGAAAGCCAGACCCACCCATTGCTTTTTATGAATTCTTTCCAAGGTGGTGCCCTCGCCCACCCCACATCTACTTCTGAGAAAATTTAAGGAGATCCTGTTTCTCACCCTGCAGAACCTAGCTTGGGAAACAGAAGCAAAGCCTCCGTCCCGGGCATGGGCAGCACACCTGTTAGGCTTCACCACTGACAAGAACACCATACCAGATGCTCCTAGAGGTGGTGAGAGATGCCCCTGATACAACTTAGTCTCTACAGAAGGCTTGGCGTTTTCTTAGATGGGCGGCATTCCCTTTTGTGGCTCTGAACACCGAGTTTACTGCAAGGGGTGTGTGTTGCCCAGGTTTGTAACACTTGAACTAACCTGTGTGCTTTTTTCAGCTCACGAGCACACAACTGAACCAGAAAGTGGTGTGGGAGTCTCACTCATATCGCTTTGGGTCAGGGCAGGGAGAGGGGAAAGTGGGGAGTAAGCTACGTCAACCTCTGTGGGAAGCCATTTGGAAAGTTCTGCTAAAATTAAAACATCTCATGTCCTTTGACAAAGCAATTTCTCCAGCAGAAATTCATGTACAAATGCACCCATGTATCAAAATGATGTATGTCTAGAGTTACTCATTCTAGCATTGTTTGCATTAGGGAGAATTGAAAATAACCTAAATATCCTTCAATAAGCAATATTCAAATAAATTAAAGCACACAAATTGGAATCTATGTGGCCTTTTAAAAAGAAGGAAGCAAACTGCTCTGTCTTAATGTGGAATGAGCTTGGAGATGGGCGTTAGGTATGAGAGGAGAGGGGAGAGTGACAAGAATGTGCAGCTGTGGGCACACAAGTGGTTGAGGACAGTCATACATAGAATGTGTTTTATAGGCTTGGACTCTCTCTAGAAGGTAATAAAGAGGTAACTGCAGGGATGGTCAGGTATCAGGCCACTGGAAGGGAAAAATAATGTATTCACTACCCATTTCGTCTTTTAGATTTTATATACTCTGTATTTTCTACACAAATTTTGAAAAAAAAAGTCTTTGTGTATGAAGCTTGGTCCATATCAACAGTAATGCTTAAAGGATGTGCCCCCCCCCCCCCAAGAGTTACTTAAGACTTGGTCCTCTCTTTCTCAAGTTCTTCTGTGTGGGGGACAGAATGTCCTCAGAACCAAATAAGAGGGTGGAGCGAGTGATGCCACCTTGGAAAGGATCGTTAGGATTATAGGTTGCTCTAACATTCCCCTTGGTTGCCAAATTGACTTTGAACTCACAGCAATCCACCTACCTCAGAACCCTGAGTGCTGGGATTATAAGCGTGTGCCATCATGCCTGGTTTATGTGTTTCTGAGGAATCAAACTCCGGATCTTGCACCTTCTAGGTAAGCACTCTAAACTGCGGTGCTATCCTTCCAGCCTGGAAAAGGAAATTTATTAGAATAGCTTACAAGTTCAAAGAGAAAGTCTAAAATGACCTCATGTAGGAGTTGAAGAGTCCGGGAGTTGCTCAGACTTGAGATAGAAGAATACCAGTCTGAGACCGTAGGACAGTTGGTACAAGTCTGTGCCATGGATCAATGTTCAAAGGGGATGGCAAAGATCTGGAGATGGGAGGGAATCTGTGATAGGGATCAGCTATGTGAAGACAACAACGAGTCAATTCTTAGCCACAAAGCCATAAAGGGGAAGGCCAGGGCTCTCACAAGGAGTAGCTATAAAAAAAAATTCCTTTAAGTTTAATTAGAGCTGCCAGTCTACTAGTTGGGCTACTCACATGTAGGGTGGGTTTTCTTCCTTCATTTGCCAGTGCATAGTCTATCATTCACACCCAGAGCTCCCCACTGCAGACCAAGCATGCCCCAATACCATCAAGTTGACATAATCCTCTCAGGGGCCACATGGGCATTCAATAAAAGTGGTTCTGTTGAATGAGAGTAATACAGAATGTTAGCTGGCAATAGATCCCATACACTTCTGGGAACTCCACCCTTGTCACCTGACCTAAGCATTTCCCATGGTGCTTTGTTTTGCAGCTGCTCATATTCTACTACTGGGGAACTGTATTTTCCTTACTAGCACATTTAGTTTGTTTTAAAATGTTCACATTACATGTGTGTATACATATATACATAATATGTTTAATACGTAAATGTGCAAATATGCACATATACAGATGAGCATCTTTTTGTACAGGGTATTATTTTCAAATGTCTCTGTCTTAGGAGTACAAATATTCAGTCAAAAGAGTAAACTTGGCTTGGAGGGGTCACTGCTCCTGTACAATAACACACTACTATGTCTAACATTCTGAATCATCTATTCTAGGAAAAAAGTAAAAAATAAATGAGGAGCGAGAGCCAATGGGAACACGAACAAGTAAAACACCCAGGTAAAAAGCACCAAAGGTGAGTCTGGATAGACGACCCGGTTCTACCTGTGCTATCAATTCCCAAGCCTTGTCAGGAAAATCAGCTTTGGAACATTTTGGGACCTTTACATGATTTTCAGCTGAAAGCAAAAATAGCAAAGAATGTGGTATTTCAAAAGGGTAAAGAGACATAACATCAAAATACAGAAAGCTTTTATTCCACTCTGTCCCCAAAGAAAACTATTTCAATTGTTAAGGCAGAAAGAAGGAGAACAGGATTTCAGAGGCAGAAGAGTAAGTAGCCCCATACCCTGGGCAGGAGCCTGGGGTAAAGGAAAGAGGGGGGCTCTTCCGCAGTCCAGTGGTGTCACAATGGCTGTGTGACCATGGGCGGGGCAAGAAGACCTTCCCAATCCCCTGTTTGTCACTGCCAGACTTGTGAGTGTACTTCGTAAGTTACATAAGTTAGTGGCTCCGTAAATGTTGGCCCCCAAAATCAATCCCCTCTTAGATTATACGTGCCTTTGCTAGGAAGAGAGCTGAGGTCACAGGGTACCAACATAGACCACCAGTGCCTAGTCCTGGATCTCCTTTGCACCCCCAAGCTCATCTCTGCTTAGGTCCACCTTGGGTGTACTGGTACAGACAGGAGCGTAGAGAAATGCCCATGTCTTGGCTACTGTTCACTTGTGTGTCACAGGATTCCCTCTCAGTGGGGCAAACTCAGACGTGGTAGCCAGAGACAATACAGCCACCTTACAAACAGCGGGTCAATGGGGACTAGCAGTCATTCAGCCTTCCCCTGTGTGAGACATGTGCTCAATGGGACTTTCTCATTTGATCATTACAGCCATCTCACAGGTCCAAGGTGGTGATGAGGAAGCACTGAATACTCCCTCTCCCTACGCCCCACAGTTTCAGAGATCTCAAGTAAGACAAAATACTTGAGTTAGGTTTATATCCAAACCCTCAGACCAGCTCATGTGCTGTGGTGGGAAAGAGAGAAAAGAAAGTTCCAAGTCAAAAGAGCTGGCCACTACACTTCTGGAACGTTTCCTGGGATGTTCTACGAGCGGGAAAAGGAGTCACCCGACTAATACTATTCCGAGATGGCAAAGGACATAATTTTGAGGCCTGTGTGGAAGAATGGATCGAAAGAGAAACATTCACAAGACACTCCGTCAAGTAAACAACTTCTCACACAGATCTGAGCAAAGGAAGCTGAAAGCTCCCCAGAATGAGGAGAAAAGCAGAATTCTGGGTCCCGTGTGTTTTTACAGATGTTATGGCGTCCTCTTGTAGAGCTCATTTGTATTCCTGTCTCCTCACTGAATGTCAGTCTTTTGGCAAAGAACTTGACATTGTCACCATGTTGTCCAATGACAAGCCAAAGACCCAGACGTGAGTAGATGCTCAATAGGCATTTGTCAGTTGACTGAATTAACTAATGTATACACGAAAACTTGAAAATATCCATTTTTAAGAAATTCTCATTGACTACGCAATCTAAGCACTCGTTCTGCTCTTGGTTTGAGGCAAGGACACATGAGCGGTCCTTGACACTCCCAGCGTCACCTCAGTGAGCTCCTTACTCCCAAAGACCACGCACCTGCCTTTCACCTCTCACCTTCTTGGCAACCTCTCCCTGCTTTTCTCTCCCAAGTTCCATCTCCTGCATGGGCCACCAGATACATTTCCATGAGAGCTGTTTGGAGACACAATCACCTTCTCCAGATCTTCCCCATTTTAGAGCTGAGTTAACTGAGACCAAACTCCCTCCAGGACTCTAGCAGAGCTGACTCCAGCCAAGTGTGGGCCCTCTCCAGCTATGGCATGGGCTTGCTCAGGGCCTTCTCCGAGACTTCTTCCCATATTCTCTTCCCTAGACATTCTGATCTCTACTTTTTCCTATAACTTGAATGTTTCCCAGAAGTCCATGTATTCAAGCCTTGATCTCCAGGGTGGCCTATTAGGACGTAGCAGAACCTTTATGAGGTGGGGCCTAGTGGGATGTCTTCAAGTTGTGGAAGTGTGCCCTTGAATGGGGAAGTAGAACCCTGGCCCTTTCTTCTTTCTCTTGTGCCTCCTGCCCAGGATAGGAGCAGTTTTATTCCAACAAGTCTCCCACCACGCCCAGACAGTCATGAATATCTTAAAGTCACCAGGTCTGAAACAAAATTTTAATTTTCTTCTAAAAAGACACATATTTTTCAAGTTGGGGAACAGGCATAATGCCTCTTGGAGCAATGTCTTCTGAAAAGGGTACATACAGACTGTAGTAATATAGACTGGCACTCAAATCCTGCTGTGGTTTCTTCTTTTATCAATATATATTGGCAACATATAACAATTATATTTGGGGAACTGGTACATATATATAAAATGTACCTTGATCATTCTCAATTCCTTCTCTCTCCCATTCTCCCCTTTCCTCCCTTCCCCATCCCTCTTTCCCCCTCAGAAGAGTCAACCTCACTCATTTTCTTCACCCACAAATTGATGATAACTTTCTAGAACTATGTGAGAGGATTTCTTTTTCGGTTGAAGATGATTATATGCACGAAAGCATGTAACAGAATTCCTAGCCCCAAGTAGCCTTTCCCTTGGCAGCGACTGCCAGGCACTTGCGAGACACCAGCCCTAACCAGGTTTAAAAGCAAGTTTTGTTGCCTCCCTAAAGGATTCTTTCGCCCTCTCGGATCATGGCGGACTCTCTTCCGTCCCCCCAGAATCTTGACGTCCTTACTCACTCTCCCTGCCTCGCTCTGCCTTCACACTGTGGGCTCTGCCCTGCTCTTTTCATCCTTTTCTAAGAATGTTTTGGAAAGGAAATGCTTTGAAACATAATCTGACCCGCTCCGCCAGATCAGGCGGTGGGGGTATAAATATAGAACGAGTCCCAAGGACAGATATTTTCATAAGCATCAGAAATTTTAATTTACATTCTCCGGAAACTCCAGAACTACCACTCACAATTTGGATTTGTCCATTCCACTTTACTTTTTAGATCAAATATTGCTCCTCTTCATCCGCAGTGGGAGGCCTCTGGCTTGTCAACGCAACCGGATGCCTCCCATTTCCACAGACCGCTGGCATTTCAGCTATGCTCTCATTTTAAAATCCATTCCGCTGCTGTCTCATTTGGACCCTGGTGGACAACATTACTTAGCCTCCTGGAGTCCTGATGGAAACAAAAACTAACCGTAAGCCGGAACATATCCCATTTATTCACTAACACTCCACAAACAGCGTTTCTCTTCCTTTCTCTTCTCTTTTAAAACACAACATTGGTTTTTGTTTCCTATCTTGCAGGACAGTTGAGACCTGAGTTCTAAAGCTTCCTCTAAGGAATCAAAAGGGTTACACTTGCCTTTTCCTTTGGTCTCTGTGCCCTTTCTAAAATCACCCTTAGCACTCGATTTTAGACAAAACAAAAAGACATTAAAAATAATAATAAGGGAGGAAGTCACAAGCACTCACTTCAGTTCCTTATCTTACTATAAAAAATTGCTGTCATTTTTTTTCTATTCTCCTTAAAAATATTAGCCTCCTCTTTTACAAGAAAGATCCAAGATTAATTTGAAGTAATATTCAAAAACTACAGGGTAAAATATATTTGTTACCTCTGCTAAAATTGAAAAATTAACAAGCAATGCCTAAGAAGAAAATGCTAGGCCCTCGCAGGATTCTGAGGGTTGTGAGGGTGGGAGAGGGCCACTTCCCCTCCGTCTGAGCACTGACTGGTTCGATAAAGATGTAGAAAGAACAAAGAAAGCCAGAGAAGATTACTGGAACACATCTCGGGTGTTAATTTAGAAATCCTGACTGCTAGTTGCACCAGATGCCGGAGATGCATACATCCAAGGAACATCTGGCTGGCGGCATGCTTCTCTGAGAACTCCAGTAACGAAGTACCTGATTTAAGCTCTCTTTGGGATAAATAGACAAGGGTTATAATTCTGCAAAAGTACCGTAGATCTGCCAGCTCTGGAAGATGAACCCAGCAGAGCCTTAAATGTTCATCAACTGTTGCATCTGGTGAGTCTGAGTCCTGAAGGTTGTATTATTAAGATAGATTGCTGGGCTGGGAAGAATTGTACCGAAAGCCAAGAAGACATTGGGTTATTAAAAATTTATCTTAAAAAGAATTAATGAGAAAACAGGTTGCTTTGGGGTCTAATGAGTGCCTGGCTGGGCTTATTAGTGATGTGTCTGGAGAATGCAGAGCTGTCCAGGTACACAAGCATTAGCAATGAACTTGTTGCTACATAACAAACCACTCAATACTTACTGGCTTCAAACAGGACGGGAAGGCCTGGCCAGGCTGACCTCAGCTCTGCGTGCTCGGCAACCAGTGGTCAGCTGATGGTCTGGCTGTCGACTGATTCGTCTTGAGTGGCCTTGGGGGGGGCGGGGTCGCCTCGGTTCTCTTCTACAGGGCACTGGCCCTCTAGCAGCCAGGCCGGATTACCCTCGTGGGGATGTGATTTTTTCCAGGACAGAGTGGAAGTTCCCAGTGCATACTAAAGCCTCACTCGGAACTAGCCACTGCATTTCTGCCACACTCTACTTGGTAGAGCAAGGGACACGGTTTTGTTCTAGATCCTAGGTATAGAGATTTAGACCCCTCCCTCCTGAAGGGAAAACCTCCAAGGTCACGTGGCAAAGGAAGCAGTGGAAGCCAGCTGTCATTTTCCCAATCAATCTCAAGGACCTCCTCCTCTGGGTGTGACTATTGTTACTTTACCTTCCTTTATAATTCGATGCATTCTTTTATTTATTTTGTGGTACCTGGGGTTGAATCCAAAACCATTACACCGAGTTGTGACCCTAGCCCTTTATAACTTTTTGTATTTATTTTTATTCTGTTTTATTTTATTTATGATACCAAGGATCAAATCCAGAAACTTTGCTCCCAGCCTATTTTATTTTTTTATTTCAAGACAAGGACAACAGTCTTTCTAAGTACTAAGTTTCCTAGGCTGGGCTCAAATTTAAGATCCCCTGTGTCCACCTCCCAGATTGCTGAAGTTATAGGTCTTCACCACCAACCTTGGCTCATCTTCACTAAGGTCCTCAGGCTGGGCTTTAACTTGTAATCTTCCTGCCTCCACCTCCCATACTGCTGAGATTGTAAGCTCTTTGAGGATCCTCACAAAGTCTTTGTAGTGGGAGGCATTTAAGGGGTATTCTGCAGAAAAGCTGTTTGATCCTGTTCAGATCTCGTCACAATAAAGGTCCACAACACAGAGATTCAGCCCTTCTTCCCTTAAAGCCCTACAGCTCTTCAAATGCGGTGTGTCTAATCCTAGTCCTTTACCCCGAATTCAAGCGCTTGGGAACTTGAAAGGTGATGCTCTGGCAATAGGGCCTTCCTTTTTGGCATAAGAACCTGGGATCTGTCTGCCCTTACACTACCCCTCACCAACACAGAGTCCTTGCGACATCTCCTTCTCCCCTCCTCACCACCTCTCCATACCCACCCTAACCCTACCACTTGTTTACCTACATCCCTCAGGGCTCACTCGTTTCTGGCTCCCATCCCTGTCTCTTCTAGGCCACACAGGAAGTTATTGCTCCGGGTTGTTTGGGGATTTAAAGCACCAAAGATGAGATAAATTGTGTGAAGTAGCCTCCATTGCCTGAGCCCCTCCTCACAGACAGAGTTAGCAGCCAGACATCTCAGTGTGTCTCCTCTTCCTTGACGCCGTCACAAACATCAATTTTCATCTCAGAAAATGATCCTGCCACGTTTCCTGGCCTCAATCACACATTTTACAGGAAAAAAAGTAAAAAATCATGCATAAAAATTTAGTGGTGAAAGGGCTTTTCAAACATAAGTGTCCCACAAGGGTTCTAACGTGTCATCTGTGCTCAATGGATTAAATTCTTTGGTGGCTGCCTGCAACTTCCAGGATCAACTTGCCAGAGACCTCAGGTTCCTTCTCTTAGGAGGTTTGGGAATTTAAAAAAAATTCATTAATGATGCATGATTTTTTATTTTTTTAAATTAAGCATAATATTTTGGTCCAGTTAGGCTTTGATAGCAAAATACTATTCATAAGGTAGTTTATAAAGAATAGTAACTCATTTTTCACCATTCCAAAGACAGAAAAATCCAGGGTCAAGTCTCTTGTATCTCTGGTATTTTGGTGGGGACTCCATCCTGGGGCATAAATATACTATAATAGCACCTCCTGCCCCCGCAAGTCCTCACACAGTGGGATGGATGGAGGAAGGGCACTGACCCTATGTATGAGGGCTCCACTCTTCTGACTCAGTTATCTCCCAAAGGCCTCACCTCCTGATATAATCACACTGGAGATTATGTTTCAACATATGAATATTGGAGCGATGTAAGCATTCAAAAAAGAGCAAGTAGTCAGTTATTACTATTTGTTTTAAATAAATATATTATTGAAGATTTAGTGTGGATCAGTAACTCCCATCCTGCAATTTCAAATTACAAAAGCTCTAGAGGGAAAAAGTTAGTTACTGTGTTTGGCATAAATTTGTTTGTCCACAAGTCTGACCTTAGCTGACATGATGTTATTCAGAGTCCATATTTATCTTGCATGGTATGAATAATCATACATTTCACTGTAGAAATATTAATGTACTTAATTATAGGCTTTGGCCCCAGGCCTCACCAGGGAATTTTATAGAATATATCATGTATTCAAAGCTTTTTTAAGATCTCAAAAATCCTGAACTCTGAGATATATCTGCTTTAGGGTTTTTAGCTAAAGGATTTGGATTAGTATAATTTATTGCAAGGGTCTCTAATAATATTTGAAATACATCTTTAAAAGTCTCTAGGAGCTTCCTAAGCAAAATGATACAAATGTTCACCTTCTCCTTTGTGATGGTTTAGAAAAACGTGATCACAAATTCGTTGCTATTCCACCTTTGAAAGGTAGAGATTAGTTCTCTTTCTCCGAGTATGCAGTAGATTTAAAAACTCACTTGAGACTGAGGTCTAGGTGATGGGTTAAAGAACTTGCCTAGCAAGCACAAGGCCCTATATTTGACTCCCCAGTATCACATAAACCAAGCACGGTGGCACAAAACCTGTAATCCCAGTTCTTGGGAGGCTGAGGCAGGAGGATTGCTGTGATTTAGAGGCCAATCTGGGCTCTCAAGAGAGTTTAGGACCAGCCTGGACTATAGAGTATAGACAACCTGGACTACAGAATAAGACTTTATCTCATTAAAAAAAAAAAAAAGCCTCACTCCTATGTTTCCCAGGTTTTGAATAAAAGCCCGTTTCATCTGTATATTATGTCCTGTGGGCTCACTGCAAGAGCCTACAGGTGCACTTCAGCCAAGGGGCAGGCGGGCACTTTCTGCCTATATGTCACTTCTGGGTTTCAGTTGTAAAAAGTCTGCGGCTTCCATCCGGGTGCGCACACCCACCCCTGTGGGTCCCTTGTCTTAGGAGAAGGGAGCTGCTCCATTAGGAGCTGACCGGTGAAGAGGCCACGGATCCCCGACATGTAACTGAGGCCTCAGCCCAGTGGCCCAGGGGGATCTGAGGTTGGCCACACAAGTGAGCTTGGGAACACATCCTCCAGCCACAGCTGAGCTTTAAGATGCGATCTCAGCTCAGGGAACCGGCTGGACTGAAACCCCGTGAGGGGCTGTGAGCCAGAACCACCCCGCTAAGCTGCTCCCAGACTCCTGATCACAGCAACTGAGCTAATAGATGTTTGTTGATTAAGCTGCTAAGTCTGAGGTAATTTGTTACATAGCAATAGGTAATTAATACACTCCTTGGCACGGTGCCAAAGCACCCTATCTGTTTTTCATTACACTTTATCATGAGCTGGAGCCTTATCTACTTTTATTGACTTTTTGTGGTGCTGAATATTCAACCCAGAGCCTTCACACTGAGCTAAGTCCTCAGTCCATTTTTTTTCTTTCTTTCTTTTTTTTTTCCTTTGAGACAAAGTCTCACGAAGTCATTAAGTAAATGTATGTGTCCGCTGTTAATCTTCTACCTCTATGAGAGGCAGGCCAAGTGGGTGTGGCCGGTGTGGTCTTCACACAAACCCAGCAAAAGGGTTATGAATGTACCTTAGAGGACATAGGTGGAGAGAGAAAGAAAACCCTTCTGGAGGCAGAATCAGGTAGGATGAGAGTCTGGACCAGTGGTAACAAATAACTTACAATACTCTGAACTGTACGAAGCCCAAAGAGTAATCCTCAGCCCTTCTCTGTTCGCTCTTTCTTTCTCTCTCATCTGTTTCCCTCCCTTCCATTCTCACTCCCATGTGCTCCTTCCCCTCCACTCTTGCTGCCCCCACAACCTCACCACCCCCACCAGTGTCCTCAGCGTCCCGTGTCCCACTGCTCCGCCACAAATCCATCCTGCACACCAAACACGCCCCGGGGGGAGGGATAAGGCAAAGATCAGGCTCCATCTTTTTCTCTAGGATCTTACACAAAACTTTACTCCTCTCCACTCCCCCAAAATTAACGAACCAGAGGTTCAGAGTGAGATTTCCACTCCCGTTCCACTCTTCCAAGAAGGTAATGCTAAAATAAAAAAGAGCAATGAAATGTATTTTCAGTTCTAAAGAAAGAGGAGCTACCTCCCCCTCACGCTCTGCTGATGAGGGCATAAAACATAGGATCTTTCCACAAACAGTTTAGCTTTATATATATATTTTTAATGGAGCTATTGTATTCTGCTACCCAGTCCTTCCACTCCTAAGAATGTAGCCTGCAGGTGTGTCCCAAAACTCCAGCGAAGCTCTTAATAAAGATCTGTGATAACGATCCTCAGCATAGTTTGTTTATAGCATGACAATCAGCCCTAGATTCTCAGCAAAGGAAAATGATTTAAGTAAATGAGACTATAGTCTTTTAATAACATGAGAAAATGCTCACAATATAGGATAATGAGGTATTATATGTAACTATGTATATTATCGAACATGTGTGCATATATGTATATATGTACAAGAATAAAAAATTGTTGCCAGTGATTTTTATCTGCATAAAGAAGTTACAGGTGCTTATGTTCTTCTTCCTAATTTTATGTAAGGCCCACACTTTCTATTGAACGTGGATGACTCTTAAATTTATCTAAGAATTACAATTTTTTAAAGTGAAGACGAGGGACTATGGAGGAAATAATCTGAACACGACATCTAAGACTTTGTCGACATTTTCCTGTCACCTGCCTAGAACCACGGTGCCGTGCTCAGAAGTCCTGGTTCTGAAGAAATGAGCCCAGTTGATATGAATCTCCAGGATCTGCCTGGCCTCCTCCAATGTCAGAAGACACCAGGGCTGCATCACCAGGGAAGGCTGCCCGGTTCGCAGAACAGAACTGGAACCGCCCAGGTTTACCTAGATACGATTTATTTCCAGTCGTTCTGTAAGGAAAGAAGTGGGAGGGACTCGGGTTCGCAGCTGCAGTGGCTTGAATGTAGTTTGTCTCCTTTAAAATTCATATCCAAGTTTGATTGTTTGGTGGGGCTGTTGGGAGGTGGGGCCTTTAAGAGGAACTAAGGTTCTTGAGGCAATTAATGCTTCCCTTGCAGAAATAGATGAGTTCTCCAGAGAATGGGGAGTTACAAAGTGAGGTCGCCCCCATTCTTCCCCTTCTCAATGAGTCTGCTTGCTCTTCTGCCTCCTGCTAGGAATCGACCCAGGTTGAGCCTCTCACCAGAATTTGAGAAAGTGATGTCACAAATTCCTTAGACTTCCCAGCCTCCAGAATGGTAAGGTAAATAAACTACTTCCTTTGATAAATTGGTCTCGGGCATTCTGTTACAGCAATAGAAAATGGGCCAAGACACTTTCCCTTAGGGACACAGCTTGCTGCTCTTTGGAAGTGCCGCCATCTCCAACACGTGGATCGTCAGGGGGTGATCTGGAGGGGTTGTGGGGGGAGGGGCTGCCCAGCCTGCAAGCCAGGTGTCCAGGAAGAAAAACAGTTTTTCCAGAGCAAGCAACCTACACCGAAAGACCCCCACGTTAGATCACTAGGGTCTGTGGGGTCCCTGATTAGAAACCAGCAGTAAAAGACTCCCTAGCGTGGCTCCCCACCTCCATGCCACACTCGGTAAAATCTGCAGCCCTCAAAGAGACCCAGTCTTTTTTAGGTCTGTGACCCCCAGCAGCCTAGACTAAGGTCCACGTCAGACTTCCCATTACCCAGGATTCTCTGCTCTAACTGCGGGAGCCCTCACCTGATCTCACTTCCTATGCTTACCGTGCTAGAAGGCCATGGAGACTGAGGAGGGCCACTTGGTCGCAAGGGAACTGAGTAGTTGAGAGCCTGACGTGCTCATCAGGTCCCACTTCCGTGGGCCCTGTGGGAGAAGCTATGAGCCTCTCCCCTCCACCCTGAATCCTTTCTCTCTGTGTGGGCTCATGGCTTCACAGATGCAGAGGCATGGAGGCCCAGCATTAAGCTCAACTGCTTTAGGCCACATAATCTGCATATGGAATGAAACATGCAACTTTTCACCGTGAAATCCCAAAGGAACCGAAAGAAGGAAGGGCGGAGGGGGGCAGTGAGATAGAACAGAGCCTACCGCCAACTCTCAGGCAAGAACTGAGCACCAAATTAAAACGTGCCCTTGTTTAACTATTACTGGGAAGAGTGGGAGTTCTGTACTAAAGACAGAATGTAGAAGTCAACTCTCTAAAGTCTGATTGCTCGCAGAAGATTTGCCCCCAGAGGAAACTCCAGAGTGTGGGTAGCTCCAAAGGGAAATCCCACAGCTACCACCTCCACAAGTGCGCTAAGCTTCGGTTGCTCTGTTGAACTGGGGTGACTCCTCTGCCAGCCAAACTGAAAGGAGACAGAACCCTGAGAAGCTTTATGTCAGCCTCCAGGGCCGGGTCTCCCAAGCAAGTGTGCAAACAGTTGCCCAGCCACACATGACACCTCTCAACACATCCAACAGACGCATTCCAGCACAGCGAACCCTGACGTACTAGGGGCGGGGGCTACTTCCCTTTTAGGTTTGCCCCAGAGTAGGTCTCCTAATTTAAAAGTCACGGGAATTCTGTACCTAACTCCACATTACATATGTTTGCTTGATTACAAAATTACCACCATCCAGTGTAATCAGCGTGCTGTTTCTCATGCCCTAGCCTAGCACTGTTACTCCATGTGCAGGCACCCAGTAGGCAACCTCGGGATCCCCTGAGTGCTCATTCTTGGCCCCATCCCAATCAAGAGAGGCGGGATCTGCATTTCCAACTAGAAACTCACACATCAAAATTTGAGTGGTGGGGCTCTGGCTGTCCCATGCCACTAGGGTGGGTACACCCCGCCTCAGAGGCACATGGTACAAGTTTTTCTGGAAGTCTTGTTTGTGAGTTACAACTGTACCTAATTATCTGGCATTATTTTCTCCTGAGCAATATCTGATTTTATCTCATTTAGGGTGTGTGTGTGTGTGTGTGTGTGTGTGTGTGTGTGTGTGTGTGTTGACCATAAACCTCTTGAAACTGGATGTGTTACATCTTTTTGTATAGTTGCCTTCCTATAATCATGGCCAATGAATTAAATGTATTGTGAGTGAATACATCTAACAGGGAGGGATGAAACTGGTTGAAAGGAGCAAATCAGGGATCCATCTTCTAGTAAAAATGTTATTTTCTTCTCACCTGAAAATCAGAAGCACAATGTCATATTGGAATGTCTACAGAATAACTTGCATTTTGATAATCATAGCAGTTTTATTCATAGTAGCCCAAACTAAAAACAACCCAGAGATCTTTCAGAAAGGGAATGGTTAAAGACCTTGCTGAGAGTTGGGATTGCTCTTTCTCCTGAGTAGAAATTCTTCCATTTCCATCTAACAAAAGAAAGCAGGGCTTTTCCTCCACTGCATGGGGTTAGGGATGCTTTCTATGAGGCTGTTTATGCTGCCAGGACTTGCCCATGGTTCTCAGTGGCAACTGTCTTATAAACAACAACATCAGTTGGGTACCTCAAGGTCATCACGGTCAAGTGAGGACAGAGCACCTGGTTTCTTCATGGTTAACCTGTGACAAGAGAAACTTTCCTCTAGGTTAAGGGAAGAAGACCCTGATGGGCAATAGGGAGGTGTCATGAGGAGGAATTAAATTTATCTGTGACAGGAGGGCAGAAGGGGGACTGGAGTCTGGGGTTATCACCCAGCAGAATTTCATTCAGAGAAGAGATTGATGGACAATGCGAAGAATGTTCCCAAAGGAAGAGAGTCAGGCAGGTAAAGTCAGGTCACACTAAAGCTTAGTCACCAGAGGATGACACAGTCCGGCCCACATGACCCTGATCCGGCCCTCGGGATCTGGCCAAAATCCTGGGAAGAGAAGAATTGGAGCCAAGAAGGACAGAAGTGTCTTCATCAAGGAACAATCAGTCTCTCCTTGAGGCCTGAGAAGGGAGAGGAGATTTCTCCCTACTTCTGCCTGGAGCAGCTCTCTGCTATGCTTCCCCTGATGGTCCCTAACCCCAAAAAGGGGTTGCAGAGACAAGCATATATATTAATCACTTTCTCATCACTGGGGGAAAAATACCCAACACCTACAGCTTAAAGGAGGAAAAGGTTTGATTCGTGTTTTTAATCTGTGCATGGTCAGCTGACTCTGAGGCAGAAATGGCATGATGAAAGGGCTAGCAGAGGAAAGCTGCTCACCTCACAGAATCCAGGATACAGGAGGAGCAGGGAGGAGTCGGGACAAGAATACACCCTGCCTGGTCACACTGCCTGGGACTAATCTCCAACCAGGACTCACCATCTAACAGCACGCTCAGTGACCCAACTTATCAATGAATGAATCCACTGGTGTGTAACGTGCCCCCTTGATCCAAAAATAGGAAATTTGAACCGAACATTTTAGATCTAAACCATAGTAAAGTAGAGCAGTAAACAATAAAAAGAAGTTCTGGCAGAGGGCCAGGACGCAGGTAGGATATCTAGAGTGCCCCCGGATGACCGAGAAGAAGCAGCCTAAGGTCATCAACTAACAGGAAGGGGCAAACGTTCCATATTCCAAGTGTGGGAATTACACAGAACTTAACTTCAAGTCTCGGAGGCTTAAAAAAAGCACGGAATACCGAAAAGTCCAAGTATTTCCCTGGTGATCCTTATTTAATGCCACATTTCATTTTACTGTGATTATCAGTTCTTCCAGGGTTTGTCTCTTCCATTTAACGCTCTTCTCTAGTGACCAGAGAGGTGACTGGCACCAGGCCACATCAGTACTTACTGTCTGAGGAGATTTCTCATAGGAGTTCATTACCATAGATCTTTGTATCAACACTTCTAGAGCCTTTCCTTGTAGTAGCAGATGGCTTTCTTATGACGTAAGACCTCCTGGGGAAGCTAAAATCACAAAGTAGATGAGTGTAGAATTATTTGGGTGGAAGAGAAGAGGAGACGAGATAACGGGGTCTGTGACCAGCCTCACCCCACGTCCCATGTCTGGCCCTGAGAATCATCTAGGTGACTCCATAGGCTGAAAAATCTGTTTTTTCTTTAAAGTTCGAAACACAAATCTGATCACTTTGGAAAAGTGGAAACTGGCAGACATGCCCAGGCGACCTTTCCTTCAGGTAGCGTTCGGAAAACAGTCAGTGATAAGACAGGAGTTCCCTGGGGAAAGAATTAATGCGAATGTAGCGTGTGGATCGATGGAGAAGGTAAAGCCAGCGCTTCCGTTAGTTTATTATGCGGTGATGGAGGGCACAGCCACCAAATCCTGGAACACCACGCTCCTCCAGCCAGCATGTCAGCACCCAGCCGGCTCTGACACCTCATGAATATTAATGCGCCTTGGCTCAGCAGTTTCAGAACATTCCTGAGTTTGAGCTCTGCCTCAGTCCTTCCCAGGACAAGAAGCCAGGCTGTACTGAGATACTGAGAGGCAGCACTGGCAGCTTAAAAAAAAAATGGAGTCTAATTCTGTTATTATATTATCTTACCCTCCCTAACTCAAGTTTTGCATTTATGTTAAGTTACTTTTGACTATGGCTAGTGGCAATGTCACAATGTCCCCACACCCTAAAGCACTGAGGTAATGCCATAGTCCTCCTTGGCGTAGGTATTCCTGACACTCCCATGTCTGATTTGAAGGAATTAGATAGAAAACAGCTCTAGATCCTAAAAAACAAACATCAGAGCAGTGTTGTGGGTATGGTACAGACTACAGCTCTGTCACTTTTGCCTAGGTGTGTTCCTGACTTAGGCGACTTCCTAGGTTTCTCTAAGTTTCAGATCTACATCTGTAAAGTATAGATAATAATGCCAATTTCAATTTCTTTTTGCTTCTGTAATATATTATAAACAAGCAGCTGACAATAGCCCAAACTTACTCTTTTACAGTTCTGGAGGTTGGAAGTTTGATATGATTCTCACTGGGTCAAAGTCAAGGTGGCAGTGGCAGGGCAGCATCCCCTGGGAAGGCTCTGGAGGACACTCTCCCAGCTTCTAGGGACAACGAGTGTTTCCTTGGCTCACAGCTACTTCCCCCACCCTGAAAATCATACTGGCTGGCTGAATCCGTTTCACACTGCATCACTCTGACCTCTGCGTGCTCTGCCTGGCGTTTCCCCTTAACAATGACCCTGCAATTGCATTGAATCCATCCAGAAAACTCAGAATAATCTCCCTGCTTTAAGGTCAGGCGATGAACAACCTTAATTCCACATGCAACTTATTATTTTTTTTTGAGACGAGTTCTCTCTCTGTAGTCCCACCTGCAACATTAATTAACTTTACCAAGTAAAGTAGCATGTTCACAAGGGCCAGGAATTAGAATATAGACATCTGGGGGCTCCATTATTCCGCAACCACATCGCCCACGTCCTGGGGTGCTGGTGATGGTAGTGAGGGCATGGTGTTGGCCAGGTAACTGGGTGGCATTTTCCAGCAGCTGGGTGCACGGGTACATTCAGGCACAGAAGACTAGGAAGACATCATCACCTCACATTGTCTAATAGGACCTGCCCTTCTCGGTGAGGATACCATCCCACTTGAGCCATCATCAGGCCTTATGACCTTAAGACAAAGCAATCATCTATCACGGGTCAGCCAACTTCCCTTTTGCCTTTGTTTACCTGAAATAAAAATGACAGATTATATATCTAAGCTATTCTGTCCCTTACTACTACAATTATGGGCACAGGTGATATTCAGCAACATTTTCACTTAAACTCCAGGGTGCACAGGGTCATGAACATTCCCCTGGGACACTTTGGAGTCAGGCCTCACTCCTAGGAGAAAAGGGCATGGCCCATGTCTTCCTTGACACAGTGGTGGCGCAAGAGGTTCCCATGTGGACCTGAGCCATTGGGCTGTATGATTATGCCCAATCTCATTCTGAGTCTTTTCATAGCAGCTGTCCCCACAGTCCTCAGGAGCTTTTTCTTCAAAGGCTGAGAAATTCCTAAATTATAGACATTCTAATTCCCAAAAATTCTTTCTGTGGTGATATACACTGCCAACAGTATGCATAGCTATAGATCCTATATAACTAAAGAGAGCGTTTAAAAAATCTTCATTGCAGTATCTATGGAAATGCATCAAATTTGTAGCATTTCTGATTCTTATAGCTGCCACAATTCGAAGGTTATAAAAGGCAAATAAAAGAGGCCTATTCATTTTCACACTAAATGGTTAGAAGTAATCATCTGGTTATTTTGTCAGGCAGTGAGTACAGAGAGGAGGGCATGAGGTTGGCAAACATGAGTCAACACTGAGTTTACATAGATACTTTACCACTTGGGAACGATTAAACAAATTAGTCGAATTCTCTGCACCTCAGGTCTGCCATTTGTGAAGTGTTGAGAATAATCTACTTTGCAGTATTATGGTTAGAATTAAGAATATTTATCAAGATTGCCACATCTGATACCAAATTCTGTTCTGATGACCTTATGCTAGTTCTCATGAAATAGTAACTATTTGATTACATCTCAGAGTCTGAGGTAATCATGTAGGGTTGGGCCAGGAGGCCTGTCTTCTCCTGTTTCCACTAACATTGCTTCCTAGTACTCAGCTGGTGACAGACTAAGTTGTAAGGTATAAGCAAACATCGATGACATGTAGTCAGTCTGGTTATTTGCAGCAGGTATGCTGTGAGCGATTACCATAAGCTCTGATTAGCTAATGCTGAGCCGTTGCTTCTGGGGAGTGAGAACCAAGTCTCTATGGGCTTCAGGCTTCAGGTGTTGACTGTGACTCTGTGACTTTGTGTTTGAGTTTTGTGTTCATGTTTCTTTAAAAATGCTTAAGTATGTGTAGTCTGCTCTTTTATATGGAAATACTAGTTGAGAATGTCAATTTTCTGACCTTCAGCGACATGACTAAATTTCTTTGGCTCAGGCTCAAGGTAATGCTGGCCTCTACTCTTTTTATTGGTCATCATCTCATGAATCTACACATTCAGCCATTTTTCCATCTATCTCATTGCTTCATCATAACTATGGACGGTACTTTAAGCACTTTCCAGAGCAACTCAGTTATAGATTAGCAAATTTCCTTTTCCCCTTTCTTAATGTATCTTTTTGGTGATTCATTAACATTGAACTCCTGGCCAACAGCACCATACCTCATGCCCAAAGGAAGCTTATTGAGCATGTGTATTTCTCCTAAGGCACAGCCCAGCCTTCTTGCATATAGGACCACTAGTCAGTTCTTTAGCACTGTACCCAGGTGCCACTTAAGCAGGAAAACCACCAGCAAGAAGCTGAACAATTCTGAAAACATGGCACTAAAAAGACCACCAAAAGGACATTTGGTGGCAGTAGTAAGAACTGAAACAAGAAAGCCTTATTTGATCTCTATTGGGAACACACATACTAGGAAACGTACATGTTTTATCACTTCATTCTGTGTATAACTACAAAAGTGTCACAACTATTGATTTTGGCGGTTATACATAAATTTAGTGAGCAGATAAATTTGCAAATACAGAGTGTGGATCAAAGGGCTAATCCTATCTGGAGCTTTTTCAAGAATTACAGCTGACCTTGTCCTTTGGAAGTGTCTATGGGTAGGGGAGTCTTTCCAGCATGGTGGTCTCAGGGAAACTAAATTTCTGAATGCTTGTTTTTTCTTGTTTCTCTGACTAAATTAGGGCGTGTATGCATGTGTGCCTGCGTGTGTGTTTGGGTGTGCGTGTGTGTGTGTGTGTGTGTGTGTGTGTGTGTCTGTTACTATGTTATTGTACATTGACTATACAAACATTTTAAGAACTAGAAGAATTCTCTGGCTTGTTTGCCAGAAAAGCTTACCAAAATAGGACCATGACACCATATAAAACATAAGTTTTCAAAATCTTGTAAATTGTACTATGCTTTGCATATGAAGAATATGATACAAGCATATATAATTATATTTTGATTGAATAAAAATGCATTAAACGCTACAATTCTTGAATATTACTATTTCCTATTGGTTCCTTGAGAAATTACCAATGAGAATATATTTAGAAAATAAGTCCACCACCAAGTCATTCCCTTTTAGCTGCCCAATCAATATTCTACCCAATTAAAAGTAGTCTTTCCTGCTTACTCCATTAATAAAAGGACCAAATCATTTATCATACAGCTGGGGTGCTTCGCAGGGCAAAATGAGACACTCTTAATTATGTGGGGACAGGAGGCCGAGGCCAGGACAGCCAAGGCAAACCGGGAGGCCTATTCCCATGATGGTGTTCATAATAAATGCAAACCGCAGGACATCTACAAGGCTGGTTTGGTTGTAATGAATTGTATCTTTCCAATTATGATACAAATTGCTTCCAAGGGGCTTGGGCTGAACTCTTTTCTGTTAAGGCACACTGAACAGACTTTAATTGGCTCACAAACCCCTGCAAACTATCCAAGATATCTGTCCACCCAAGCACCTCGCTTTTGTAAGCAACTAATGATGTGTCCACAGTGATGAACGATCATCTTGATCAACGTGATGAAGCATTTCAAAAGTCGCTCTTACTACAATTTATTTGAATTTATTGCATTTAATTCCTTTACTAACTGGAATTCATGTATTTTTTAATGTTATTCTTGTGTTATGGGCTTGCTAAGACAATAGCTTTAAATTTTAACTTCTCCCCGTTCAAGCGTTAACAGCTCCTGTAAGGTTGTAGCAGTGGGTTGGACCTTGCTCTGTTCATAGCTGTACTTTTCTCAAAGCCAAGTCAATTAGCTTCCAAGAAAGACTGAGCCCCGTTTGCATTTCATACTAAGTCATGGTCTTAGCTTGTTTCACAGATTTTCCCAGTCACTCTCTGTTTATCCCACTTGTGAAGTGGGAATGAGACCGTTATTAAAAACCGTCACTTTGCAATCATTTCATGATTCCTCACGAGGCCTTAGAGTTGTCCAAAACATATTATGTCTTTGTTTTTGTGTTGGCTTTCCCCCGGATAACTGGCTATGGCATTCATTTCCTTCTCAGAGGGCTGCCGAGGTGAGGAAAGGTCAAAAAAGACACTTCCAAGAAAGCCACTTTCCTTGACTGGCATTGTACAGGCAAATGTGTCCACCCAATGGACAGTTTTGCTATAGATTTTTAATGTATAAACAAAAGCATATTCTGCATAGCCCAGTTCCTGGGTTATGTCAGGGCTAGCATCCATTTTCAAGCTGTTCAGACATGCCCCAAATATGCACCTCTGGCTTCCTCTTACTTTGGGCCTCCGTATAGCTGAGTCGGTACCTCCTTGCATCCTGGCTCAGCTGATGACGTTTCAAACACCGAATCTTCTTCATGAACATTTGCTATTCTACTATCCTATTTCTCCACTACCAGAAAATAAAGTTGCCCCTAACTGCACCCTATTGATAGAGTGCTGAATAACACTTACCAAAAGCATCTTGAAATAATTCTGTGTTCTAGTAAACATGAGACCCTTGTGAGAGAGGAAAAAAAAAACCTGGGCATTTTACAGAAGCAAAACCAAAATAAAAATTTCCAGAATGTCATTCAGAATTCTATGACATTCTAATCTTACTTTACATTTTCATGGTCATGGATAAAATAAATCTTCAAGGAAGGACCCAAGTCAGCACGTAGATGTGGTGACGAGGCCAGTTCCGAGACTTTATCATAGTCGGGTCAGAACGCTGGAGCCCTGATGTGCGCTTCCTTCAATCACTGAGTCCCATCGGTGATTCCAGGCTCTGATAAAGCCACGTCTCCTTGTAATTTTTCTCAAAGCTTATTGAAAAGCTCAGACTAAATTGTGTGCCTAGGAGTGGTCTGTCTCTTTCTTCTCCTCCATTTATCATGCACAGAGATACCTGCGCGCTACCCCCCACCCCAACACTCATGGAGTAGTACAAGAAACAGCAAAAGATTGGTCGCAATTCTAGTGATACGCCCCCCCGCCCCCCGGCACACGGCGTGACCTTTGATCCTGCAAGCAATACTCTCGTTTTCTCTACCCCAAAAAGTGACTCTGGGCACAATGCTTCCTGATTTTCACCTTCATTTGTGAGCTCGGCAGATCGAGGGTTCCAGGCTCACTGAGGACTGCCCTTTTCAGGCTATTTCAAATCTGCAAGGATTTGCCCCATTTTCTCTCAGTAACTTTGCCTGTGCAGGGTTTACCTAGTCATAAAGAAACCAATTTTTAAACAAAACTTTTTAAAATATAATCAGAGCAGGTCTTTGGAACTGGGACAGAGGAGATTACTGATGTTGATACGCCTTCAGGGTTACGTCCAGACCCACAACATCTCTCTGCAGGAGTTAAGTCCACATCCGAGGGTGCGATTGCGCTTTCAGAACACAGTGTGTGCAGTCTGTAAGTTGTTTTCTAATTGTGGGATGTGGAGAAATGTCTGCTAAAGTCCAGATTGGAAATGTTCTTTTTCATTTCTTTTTATTTATATGAATCATCTCTGGCAGGGCTGTGAGCCTAGACAGAAACCCAACCCCTTTGGAGGAACTCTTGGTGGCAGGTAGATGGTTTCGGAACTCACCTCGGTGATTTCTCAAGATCCTTCTGTCTTCACTGTGGCCACCACTTCTTATTGGTCATCCCTATGTCCTCCGATTAAATGTAGTTGATTTTTACCTTTGCTGATCTACAAATGTGTCACAATCAATTGTGCTGATAAACCTCACAATGTCCTATTTAAAACAGCATAAAAAGGCTCAAGCGAAGCCTACTTTCTTCCTGGGTACGTAAAATTCTCAACCATGTGATTTTCTACTTTGAATTACCCACATAAAAAGTATGTCTCAGAAAATGCAAAAACAGTAACACTTGCCGTAACCCACTAAGGTAATTATTTCTGCCTTGTAAGTAACAATATCTTACTAACACCAAACAGCTTCACATCAAAATTGATCAGAGATTTTTTGGTCTGGTGATCCAACCCAGGTCCTTTGTGTTGAGCGACATCTCCAAATATTTATTATTTGTTTGTTCTTTTAAAATAAGGTCTAGCCAAATCACATTTGCCCAGGCTAGGCTGAAAGTTGTGGTTTTCCTTCTTCAGCTTCCCAGAGCACTGAGATAACAAGCGTGTGCCACAAAAGCCAGCATGGTAAGACTCCTGGCTAGGCTGTGTCTTAAGATCGAGGCCAATGTCTCTGCGTTCCTGCCTGAATAACAAGACATGGGCCCCTGGGACACCGCAGGGAGAGGAAAACGATGGGCACTACACCCCTCTTGCATTTGCAGATTTTGTTCCTGCGTTACAGTCTCACAACAATCCCGGAAATAAAAGTTATTTGCTTCAGTTCAAAAAGGCCCCACACCCTGCCCAACTGTCAGTGTAGAATGGAGATGTGGGCTCACATTTGGCTCCCTACTAGAGATGGTTCCAGGGGAGGACATTCCCTGGGGACCTGTCACCGTGAGCAGCAGCCCAATTTCCTGAATGAGCTAGCAGGCAGTCTAAAATTGGAGTATTAAGTAAGTCAGAGAGAAAGAAAACACTCATGAAACAAGTGCAGACTATTCAACAATAACTCAACCTCAGTCCTCAAAAGATGACTGTTTGATCTCGTTGCCTAGGACAGATGGGACATCCTGAGGAGCTTTGGCTGGGAGGTACGGAGACTTCAAGAAAGGAAGCACCTGAGTTCAGTTAAGCCTGAAGGAAGAGACCTGCCTCATAGTAGGCTGCCTTGAGCGGTGGCCTACGTGTGGTAACAATCACATTGGCCCCATGGACAGCATACATGGATGCTCAAAAAGGGTCTTTGGGAGGGACGGAGGCAAGACTCAGGGGGACAATGTAGGGAAATGGAAATTATGTGAAGAGAATCATGATGATTTTATCACTGGCTCTTTCAAGGCCACATTGCAGTTGAGGATGAGTCTAAAGGACAACAACTAGCTTTGCACCCTGCACGCACACAAGCCACTGTCCTAACCACTTCTGACGCCTGAACAGATAAATAGCCTTCTGTCCCTTATCATTATAAAACTTTAAAATCCCTCATATCAACATGTATTCTTTCCTGATCCCCTTGGCCACTAGACCTAGTAAACTCTTCATATTTCTTAATTTTGCCCAGAAGGATTTTTTTCTAGGAATGCCAGGTCGAACAAAGGCATAATATCAGTCTTCAAATAACACCTAACCATCCCAAGTTCTGAGATGGATGGATACGACCTGATGAAGATGTCCCCAGGGTGACATTGTCCAGATTTCTCCTCACATTAAGATCAAATCTAAAATGGCATGGTGGTCCCCACTTGGACCAGCCAACCGCTGCATTGCAGCATATCAAAAAACTTTTAACTTTTTCCTTGACTGCTGCTATATCCTCTTCCTAGGCCACGGTAGTGGTCTTCTATAAGCTGTACCAGATATGGTAAATAAGGCTAGTGAGAACATCAGAGCAAGAGCCCAGAGGAGGGCGAATACTGAGAGACGTGAGGGGGCGCCCAGCTGCTGAGCTAAGAAAGCAAGTGGCCAAGAGCGACCTTCCCGGGAAACCCCAGCAGGCCGGCATTGTCTCAGAAATGTACAGGGCAAAGCCCCCGGGGCAGTGCCTTGTGTGCTGCAGCTAAGGTCTCTGAGGAGCCACAGACTGACAAGAGTCCCCAGGACCCTCCTGCGCAGCCTCTGAGCCGGCTAAAACTGCACTGAGTGTCAGAAGAGAAATGACAATTGAAGTAGAAATGTCCTGTCAAGAGACACAGTAGGGATCTGAGAATAAAAGTCAAGTCGTTTACTTTGGGAAAAAAAATGCCCAGCTCTGTCTCCTGAGGAGGAGTCTGGAAGGTGAGCCGGCCAGGGCTGCTGCTGCGCTGCCTGGCGTGGCTGCAAAGCCCAGCCAGCACCTCAAGCTGGGCCGACTTCTGACACATCAGTTGACGGGACAGAGCGCATCCCAGGTGTGGAAATAAACTGAAGAGGGTTACAGGGTGGAACGTCTTGGAGTCTTTGGGTCACGTTCAGCAAAGTATTTTTGGGTGTCCTGAGTGTGGTATTTCTGGAGAAGGAGGGAGGTGCAGGAAGAGGCAAGTCGAGCCAGTTGGTGAGGCTCTGAAAACACCTTCTAAGCCATCACCCTGGGCCTTGAGCTGAGCTTGACTGGTTTGCCTGTACCATTTTAGAAAGAGCCACATGCAAAGTGAGCTGAATGGGAGTCTCACTGCTCCCCACCAGGGAGAAGGCGGCTCCCTGCTGTCCAGCAATACTCTGCGCCCAGGGGACCTGAGGGAGGGGGAGAGGCGCTGGGGCACTTCCTAAGACCACGTCTGCATAGATGCAAAAATTCAGCATGTCAGCCTCTGCTGTCGTTCTCCATGTATGGGCAAGCAAGTGTCCGGAACGCCTGAAAGGGCAGACATGTTCTCTGTGTTGCTTGAAAGGAAAATGATGGCCTTGTCTCTCTGCTGTCTGATAGAGAAACGGTATTTCCTCTCTTTTGCTACATTTTTCTGATTTGGATTTCTTTCCCTCCCTCCCTCCTTCCCTCCCTCTGTCCCTTCCTTCCTTCCTTCCTTCCTTCCTTCCTTCCTTCCTTCCTTCCTTCCTTCCTTCCTTCACCTAATATTGTTTACAAGAGCCGCTTTGAAAAGCGTATGGCCAAAGAAGTAGAATTAATGAGGTTTGTTTTCTCTACACTTGTGACACACGGCTGCTGTCTTGTCTTGCTGGCCCAAGTGCCCTGCTTTATTTTCTAAACAGTTCCTTTTGCTTCAAAATTCCAAGGACGCAAAGCCATTTTCAATTCTGTGCAGAAGTCTGAAGCCACCTTGTTTTGGTGCTTTTGGGGTTACCTAATTTGATTTCGCTCTTTGTCAACACCAATTTTTACCAGTTTCTTCTTTATGAGTGAAATCTGGGAATTCCACAAGGCTAAGTCTAGGAATTGAGCTATATTAATTAATTTGACTTTGTTTTTATTTTACATCTTGGCTATTCTGAGGAATTTGTTTTTGCTAATGTTCAATTTTCAAATGAGCAGTATTTTGTTTCTATTTTATTTTATTTATCTATTTATTTTTTTTTTAAGACAGGGTCTCACTCTATCATCCAGGCTGGTCACTATGTAGCCCAGGTTAATGGCAATCTTCCTGCCTCAGCCTCCTAAATGCTAGGATCACAGGCATGTGCCACCATGCCTGGTTATGTGGTGTTGGGAAATTGAACCCAGGGCTTTGTGCATTCTGGGCACGTGCTTTAACCACGGAGATATACCCTCAGCCCATATTTGTGTGTGTGTGTGCGTGTGTGTGTGTGTGTGTGTGTGTGTGTGTGTGTGTGTGCTTTTGTTTTGTTCTGTTTTCTTTGTTTGTTTTTAGGACAGTGTCACTATGTAGTAGAGGCTGAATTTAAACTCACTGTGGAGTCCAGGCTGGCCTTGGACTCACGCCAATCCTGCCTCAGCCTCACTAGTCCTGGGATTACAGGCATGCACTACCAGCCCAGCTTATGTGGTGCTGGGGAAGCAACTCACTCAGGTACTTAGCGCTTGACTTAGCGCTTGCTAGGCAAGCAGCCTAGGCCCTGAGCCATTCCTCCAGCCCTTAGTTAGTTTTTCAACCTAACGATCTAATTCTTCCTTGCTAAAAAAGTCTACCTTCATTGCTCACTCCTTCTCCCTTTCTGCCGTGTGCAAGGCGTGTCCTTGGCCTGACCTTTATGTCCCTTCTTTTCCTCTCACTGTCTTTATCTTTTTTAGACCTTCAACCTTTATTTTTAAGCATAATAAAAACTTCTCACACACGTCATCGATGTAACTGTTTGATTTTCCACGACATCAAATCAGTTACTAGTTGCTTCCAGTTGGGACCCGGATGTCTCCATGTCCTTGTCCAGCTCACTGCCCTGTCTGCCCAATTGCCTTCCACAGGTGCAATATCTACTGAACATTTCAAGAAAAATACAGAAACCATGTAACTTGCTCTCCTATTCCGCATGCACTTCCTTGGAAACCAGTTGCTCTGGTTTGGTTCGAAAGGCTAATGACTTTCTCTGCAATGTGACCCTACTAAGCTCTACTGTCTTGGTCTTCGCTAATCCTGGTGGCTGATTCTGGCACAGATTATTGGTGGAATAGATATTTGTGGCTTCCCTCCTAGAATCTTTTTGATTCCATGAAATTTAAAGACATGTACGGAGATCTTACTGGCCAGAGCCAGCAGAGACTAAGACTGAACCTGTGCCAACAGCTGTAGTGACGCTGAGCCTCTTCCTGTGCCTCTTCTGACACAAGCAACTAATACTAAGACATGATGTCCAAAATGTTTCAATTTATCACAAAAGGTTTATACTATTTAACAGATTAAATTTTATAAATTTACTACATACAGCATAAACATGAATATGTGCGTTATCTCACATAATTATCATTTTTGCACTGTGAACACATCAGCTTGGCAATTTTCAAGTATGTAACACATCAACATTGTCATCGTGTTGAGGAAAGTATCTTTTGAGCCTATTTCTCCTGTCTGAGTTAAATTTTGTAGCCACCAACCAGCATGTCTGCCACCTCCCCTTCTCGTCCCCCTCGTCCCTGGTAACTGCTTGTCTATTCTCTGCTGCATGAGATCAACTTTTATTAGATTTCACATATGAGGAAGATCACATGATCTGTGCCTGGCTTATCTTACTTCACTTAAAATAACGTCCTGCAGGCACACCTGTGTTGTCACAGATGACAGATCACCTTTTCATGGCTGAGTAGCATTTCACCATGCTCTCCTGTGTGTCCTACATTGTCTTAGTTGCTTCCATTGCTGGGACACAGTTCCCAACACCCACCACTTAAGGAAGGAAAGGTCTGTTTTAGCTCAGTTTCAGGAGGCCTCATCCCACTCGTGGCTGGCTGACCATGGTGGATGGGCTTGGCAAGCGGGCCTGGCTGGAGAGAAGCTGTTTATCCTGTGGCAACCAGAAAACACACAGAGAGAAGGGAGGAGCTAGCAGGACAGCTGGAAGTTATTCAATTCCAGGTCATGTGCCAGTGACCTTTTCTGACCAGACCACACCTTTTAACACACAAAATCATGAGTGGATTAATTCATGGATACAGTTATCCCCTATGATCAAATCACTTCCCAAACACATGGGGCTTCCGGAGGACATTCCCTGATCCAAACCATAACATACATGCTGTTTATCCATTCATCAACTGACATGCAAGTTGATCCCATATCATGGCAATTGTGAATTAGGACTTTTCCAAAAAATTGGGAGTTTTGCCAATGTGTCTAATTTTTGGCCAAGGTCCACCATAAATAAGTCCACTTATTCGTGCAAATACACATTTTACGATAATGCTATTGAGAGGAGATTTCCTCTGAGAAAAGAGGTCAGTGGGAGTTGTATGGCAGGAAATAGGTAAGATATGTCACTCCCTATCCCTTTCTACAACCAGTTTTTACAACTAAATGTAATGCTTCTTTCTGATTTTAATTAAGACCTGTACTTAGACAATGCTGAAGGACATCTTTGCAAAGACAGTGATCTTCCTCAGGGCTATGTTTCAGAAGTTTCTAGAAGTTACATTACTGAGCAAATGGCAAGTTCTCAAAAATGTTATTCCAACTCTCCTCATGATCTGGAGGATTTCAGACATCTAACATTCCATGTGTGTCTCCCATCAGCAGACGAACATAGAGGCTATCATATCCAACTGGGCTTTGTCTAGTAGTAGAAGTTTCACTCATGCAGCTAGCATAAAGGATTTCATTTAAAATCCATTAGAAGAGGTTCGATCAGTGAAAATGCTGGAAAGGGGCTTATATGATGCAGCTGCATTCTTATCAAGATGGGGTTCAGAATCAAAATCCCAGAAATGAGTGCCAGGTACTACTTCTCCCTTTGGAAGCTCAGAGACATGGTGTATCACCAGGTAGATGGTAGAAGATGGTCCCATGACTGAAAAGTCCTACCCAGGCTTTGTTCAAATAGGGCTCCTACAGTTTCTTAAAGACTCTCTCTGTTTCACCCCTTCTCTGTGCCCCTGGTTGTATCTTTGAACAGGCTTCTCTAAGGTCACAAGATGGCTTGGAAACTAACCAAGATCTCAGGGTCAGCCTAGACTACAGAGTGAGACCCTGTCTCAAAAACCAGTGGCAAAAACAGACAAAAAAACCACTCTGACCACAGCTTCTTTGCTCAAATATAGTTGGAAGAAAGAAAGAAAGAAAGAAAGAAAGAAAGAAAGAGAAAGAAAAAGAAAGAATTGTTGAACTTTGCCTTGATTGGGTCACACCTGAACCAATCCCTGTGGCTGAGTAGCTGACATATGAGATATGATTGAAAATTACAGTGAACATTTAAATTTGGAAAACATGTTACAATGAAAGGTACATTGTCATTAATTTCCCTCAAATTACTCCCCCCTCCCTTGCTTTGAACACACTTATGCCATTATTCTTGACACTTTCTGAAGCAGTGCTAAAGTCCTCTTTCGTGTTTTCAATTATGCTGTCATGGCTGCCTCAATGTCCTGAATAGACCCAAAACATTTATCTTTCATGGCTATTTTGACTTTGGGAATGAGCCGGAAGCTGCATGGTGCCAAATCTGGTGAACAAGGTAGATGACGACACAATGTAATACAACATAATATTGTCATGAGCCCACCTTTTCATTAGATGGTATTCATCAGGAGCATTCTTCAGCTTTTTTATATCACACTTTATAAAGACATCCATCAAAGAAGGCATCCAGAACTACATTAGAAAGTGACAAGAACTATAGAATTAGTATGTTCAAAGTAAGGGCGAGTATTTTACAAGGATAACTGATAATGTGACTTGTACTATAATCAATTTTGATTTACATTTTCACTGTGCATTTTGGTCACCCCTTCTGCTGGTAGACTTTGGCCAGAAGTTGCCAGAACCAGCCACTCCGGGAAGAAGAGAAATAGGATAACGTTAGTTGGCTGAGATTGAGACACACCCTCAACGCCCAAGGCGAGCCAAGGCCAGACAAGCTCAAGCTGCCGGACAAGATGAGAGGTGGCCAAATGGGCTGAGAGCAACCCACTCTGTTCACCACATCAACATTTTCCATAAATGAAAAGAAGGAGACAGCATGTACTGAATATATTTTGGAACAAAACGAAGAGCTGCTAGCATTTAATTTAACCCTGACAACAATCTTTTGGGAGTAAGTGTTGTTATCCTTATTTTACAGATAAGAAAACTTCATCTGCCCAGAGAGTGTGAGTAATTTGCCTAGGGTCCCACAACTCACGTGCCTCAAGACTTACCTCACTGGTTTCATGTGTTGCCAGGCATGCCTTCTTAATGACCCTGAAGTCTATCTGAGTCTATTATGGAAAGTACATATTAAACCTTATTTCCTTGAGGATCTTGTTGTTGTTGTTTAAAAATTATGTGCAATATTTGGAATATGTTTGTATATGGTTCAGACTAAAATTGGAGGGAAAAACCAAAGATTTGTTTTGTTTTTGTTTCTGTTTCAGCTAAGCGCCGTCTTCGAGCCATTGAAGTATTTGATTTGTGTTATCAGATTCTGGTCTAAGGCCAGATCACCAGTATGAGTCATCGCTGAGGTAATGTGCATCTCAGTAGAGTCGTTATGTGGTACCCAGGTGCACTGAAATTTTCGGTATGAAATCAGACCTCTGCACTTGTCCCAGGTGAGCAATTATGGTGTCGTGAACTAAGCCCTTGGATGTGATTCAAAGAGCAGAGAACAAATAATGAAAACCCAGGGAAAGCAGGAAAGCAATCTTGCAGGTTTCAGAGAGGTCACCCGGTCTTCTCCAGCTCAGCCAACAGACCAATATGAAGCCTGGTGGGGGGAACCTGGGAGTCAAGGCTTTCTCCTTTCCCTGAAACCGTAGGGTTGTCTGGAGCTGTGCGACCTCTAGGATGGTGAATTCTCCAGAAAATCTGTTCCCAGGGGACTTAGTGGAAGAGGAAATACCCCATCCCCTTTTAAACTTTCACCTTTTTACCCTATTATTAGCCTTTGGGATTGGACCAGCCATCCCTGATTGCCATACTGGCTGGGGAGAGGTACTAAGGATATGTGCAGCGTGGATGGAGCACTGAGGCTGGGATAAAACACCAATGTATGACGTATGTAGCTAAGGCTGGTGGCCCTAGTAGCCCAGCGAGGGGAAGGTTAGTGTCACCAGACCAGAAAAACAGTGGTGGAGAGGGAAGCTTGATGCAGCCTCGGCTCTTTCTGCTCAGAAAGCACTAAATTTGGGTCCTACCGCCCATGGGAAAGAAGGGAGCTACACAACGAACAAGCAAACATGAAAAAAAAGAAAGAAAGAAAGAAAGAAAGAAAGAAAGAAAGAAAGAAAGAAAGGAGACTGAAGTCCTAAAATTTCATTAGATCTGTTTTTCTTTCAGAAGGCTACATGAAAATTCTTTTATTGAAATAGCAGGATTGGTCTTGACTTCACCTGAAATAGTTAAATACCCTCACACATTTCATTTACTTTGTTTTTACTTGAAATAAATGATAACTTTCTACTTAATACCAAACCTTGGGTGGAAAAAAAGGTAGTTCAGACCAAAATAAAGGAGGCTATATTCATTTTAACACTGTTTCTTAAAAGCAGTTTAAAAAATGGTAGCCTGAATTTTAATAGGTTGAGGAAGCATGACACTTCAAACTTGACATGATCTTCCTTAAAACACAGAACAGTAAGGATCTACTGATGAAAGAAATAGGGGAGACTGCCAAAACACTATTGCTTTAAGACGCTGCCTTTCCTTCTAAGGGGAACTGTGCAGAACGTTCGCCCCAGGATCATTGAGAGGCAGCCATATTTTACAGCACATAACCCTCAGTCTACAAGCTGATTGGGCCTGGAGAGGCATGATCCTTAGACTCATGAGAACACTGTAATACTGTAGGGGGTGTTGCACAGTTCATGTGGCCCATTGCGAAAAGAAAAGAGAAGAAGTTGAAACTGTAAGCCTTCTTTTCAAAAAGCTAGGAGAAATATTAAGTGTAATCAGATAAAAATGCTTTTTCTTTCTTCTAGTCTTTCAACTTGTGTTAGTGTTTTTTATTCACTATTTACTATCATTTTAAATAAGAAAAAAATGAACTTTTAAATTACTAGCATGGATTTTGCCATTCCTTTTTGCATGTGCAATTTATTTTAAATGACAGTAACAGTGCATTTAATTCATACACAGAATCTCTAAAGTATAAGACTTGCATTTTGCAACT
Organism: Ctenodactylus gundi; assembly: GCA_004027205.1. Classification (NCBI taxonomy): domain Eukaryota; kingdom Metazoa; phylum Chordata; class Mammalia; order Rodentia; family Ctenodactylidae; genus Ctenodactylus; species Ctenodactylus gundi. The sequence goes on from PVKB01000348.1 coordinate 656,398, forward strand.
CATGTACATACTTGCATTTGGTTGTTACCAGAATGTTGAAAGCACCACAAATATTGTCGCCATTGGATTTATTTAGCATTTTTTTTTTCTGCATTTTCTTTCAGTGCTAGGGATTGAATTCAAGGCCTTGTGCATGCTGAGCAAACTCCTTACTACCGAGCTACATCCCCAACCCTATTTTATTTTGTATTTTGGGACAGTTTTGCTAAGTTGCCCAGCCTAGACTTGAGCTTGCAATCCTCCTGCCTCAGCTTCCCAAGAAGCTGCAATTGTTTAAAACATAGCAATACAACAAGTACTTCAAGGATCAAATAAATGGGGGAGACTGCCAAAAAATATTGCTTTTAAAAGTTGTCTTTCTTTCTAAGAGGAACTACTCAGGGAGGTTTACCAAGCTCACTGAGAGGCAGCCACTTTTGTACCATACCCATCAGCCCCCATGTCTAGGACTAGAGGCATGTGCTAGCATACATGGCTTTAATTTACTTCTTAACATGCACATTTCTTACTAATACTCTGGCTTTAGCTTCCTAGTGTGTAAAGAAGGACTAAAAGGAAAGGATAATTTTTTTCTTCTTTTGCCCTTTCCTTCCAAGTCCTCATTTTCCACTTAAATGGTGAGCAATGCAAAGAAGCAATGTAAGAAAGGATCTGATAGGGTTCTTGGTCACTTATGTTTCTCACAGCGCCATTGGCTTCTTCCCGTATTCAAAACAAGAGCCAGATCTGATGGTAAACATGACTTCTCAGGTTTTCTGTGCCCTCCCCTGCGTCTTCAGTCACCTGCAACATACACGCCAAATAAATGACTGAGAATCATCACAAAAATCATCAGGCCAATATAATTTCATTTTTCCTTTTCTCTCTTACTGGCAATGTGTGTAGTTTATGATAGATAAAAATGAATGTTAATTCTTAAAACTTCCACCTTCTTTGTATTTAAAAATCTTAAATGTTTATATTCGTCATCACAAGGATTAAGAATTCATGTTTTGTTTTCAAAATTTGTTTCAAAGATCTAAGGTAACATACTTGAAATACCCCATCTTATTTTAAATAACTTGTTTTTAAATTTAGTAAGTAATAGATTTACTGCACTCAAAAGAAGTCTTTAAAGGTGAGGTTGAGAAAAAATTCTTTTATTCTTTTTTATTGTCTTCTCTTCTTTTGATAATTTCCCACAACTAGGTAACTATTATTATCCAATCCTTAAGTATTTGTCCGGAGACTGTTAAATATGAATCTAGATCCTGTTAAATTATAGCCTCAAAAATATATGTACATGTTCTAATTTTGTGTACCTATAAATGTTGAATTTGTTTGGAAGAAGAATCTTTGCAGTTGCAATCAAATCTCAGGTTGAACTCACTAGAGGAGGTCCTAAATCCCACGACGAATGTCCTTTTAAGAGAAGACAAAGCAAAGGGGGATCAGAGACACAGCAAGAGACTATGTGAAGACACGGGCTGATCGGAGTTGATGCTACCATGAGCCAAGGAAATCCTGGAGCTGCCAGAAGCTGGAAGAAGCATCAAGGATTCTCCCCTGGACCTGTCATGAATGTATGGCCCTGCTGGCACCTTGAGCTTCTGACCTACAGAATTGTGAAAGAATTAAAGTTCATTTTTTTTGACACTGATTTTTTGATAATTTGTCATACAGCCCTGGGAAAGCATAACAACTATGCAATATAAAATTACACTGTGATTCATGTGATTTTCTTTTTAGAAGGATTCACCTTTCAGTAAAATTCTATCGTTAGAGATGCATAGATAATTCTCAAGGACGTGATGCGCCATCACTGGAGCAGGAAACTGCCCACTGTAGCCTTTCTTCCACTAGGAGGGGTCTGAAGACTGACCCACGTCCTTACCAGCCACCCGATTGAGAAGCTGTACACCTGTCACAGATTCTAAGGGTCACCTATGCATGTCACCTATAGAGGATTTGTGAGAAACGGTTCTTCCTGTCAGAGGTTTGACCACATCCATTGCCTGGAGTTTAACACTTAGCAGTAGTTCTTGGAGTCTTTACAAATTAATTACTATTTTAACTGTACATACTCATAGGGAACAGTGTAATTCAATATGCGTACACAGGTGTAAACTAATCAAATCAGAGTAATTAACATTTCCATCTTCTTAAACATTTTCAAATTTTTAAATTTTTATTAATACATAGTAATTATATATATTTATAAGTTACAGAGTTTTGATGTGTTGCCTATGTTGCGATCTCAAAAATAGAAAAAATACCTGAATAGCTTCTAAGCCACAGGAAAATTGGAAGAAAAATATTTTCTACTCTTTGATAATGCCGGGACTTAATTATACCCTTCTTGAATTGCAGCTCCAGGGAATTTCACAACACATAATTTAGCCTCCTTCTATGGTATGAAATATTCTCTTGGAACACACAAGCTTGCACTATAATATTTTGTTCACCTCACCCAGAAGGTAGGAGCAGTAATTCACACTATCAAGGAGAGGAAGCGAGAAGTTGCCTAAAGTGGCCAATTTTAATTTCCACATTTTCTAATTTTTAACATGGAGGTTAAGCTCTAGTTAATGCTGAAAATAAATGTGTGCTTCCTAGAGCCAAAGGCAGAAAATTGTAGGTGTCAGCGAGGAAGAGTCCCAGGCTCTAACCCTTTTGTCTCAGAACACTGGGAATGATGGGGGGCGGTGAACAGGAATTTGAGGTCGTTCAAGTGGCGAGGATCGCCCGGAGTAGGACGGGCAGAGGAGCTGGGAAGGCAGGCAGGTAAGAACTGGAACAAAAATACTCCCACCTTTTAACAGCCCCGACAGGGTTCGGGCGCCTGTCAGCTGGTTCAGCTCTAGTGAAACCAGCAAGAACAATGCATCTTCACACCCACCATCCTGTCTGCCTCCTGCAATAACAGTTAGAGCGAATGTTACCCCATTAGGTGAAAGGATTCAGGATATGAAATGACTCCACCACAGTGGCCCCCAAAACAAGTTGTACATACGTGCAAGCTCTCAGCCCCTATTTTGAGATTTCAAATTCAACCCTCTTCGCTAAATACTAGTTACAATTTAAATGAGATTAATCCTTCTCAGTCTGGGCAAAGCACCAAGCTGGTGCCCTATGGAATGGAAAAACCAAGAAAGACACCTCAAAACCAGAGGGGCGGAGGTGGGAGGGGGGGGACCAGAGGGGTAAGCCAGGGTCAAGGATGCCTTGTGGGTTGTCACAGGACAAGTTCTAGAAAACAAAAAAGCCTAGGAGCTCCCAAGGCCGTGTTGGGTCTGTGGCTCACCATCACGAATGGGTCAGATAAGCCGGGGACACCTCTGCGGTGGCTTTGTTGGCAAGCTCAACATCAGCATCAAGAAAACAGGTCTGCTTTACCTACTAAGAAGCAAGATGTGATAATTCAAAATGCCAATCAAAGAATTTCAAAGGGGCTTTAGATAAATAGGAGGGTGACATCCCTAATTCATTACTTTGCAGGAGAGCAGAGTTGACAAGGGCACACCCTAGCAACTGAAGCTGGCAGCCCAGTGCGGGCGCACCTCCTCCCTCCTCCCGGGGACACCACACCGCTGGGCAAGCACCTCCCCAAAGCTGCCCTGTGTCATCTGCTGCAGTGTTCCCTGAGGATGTCGCCTCCAAACACCGGGTCTGGAGATAAGCAATGGCCTGGCACTCCTGTATGAGAAACTGCCTGGCCGTAGCTGGGGCGTCTGCCTCTTTCAATAGACTCGCAGGCGGAGGCAATGAAGTCTCTCTTTCGGAAGCGAGGCGGGTGCTGTGTGTGCACTTCTGCGTGCTGCATTTGCATATTTTATTCCTGGTTTAAGGTGGAATAATGGATTCGGGTTCTGAGCAGTAGAAACTCTACATAAATTATTAGCCAGGCTGTGTTCAGTTTTGTGCTCAGGTGAACCTTGCCCCAATTTCAGCTGCTGCTGCCGCTCTGTGAGGATGAGCCTGAGACTCACCCCTGAGGACTGAGAACTAGCTCGAGATAGTTGCCCCGTGGCCACAGAGTATGGCGTCAGTAGGATGATAGACAATTGCTTGGGGACTGAAGTGGACACAGCTAAATGTGAACCTGATGGCTGCCCTGGGCTAGGGAGAACTGCCTGAGAGTGTCAGATGACGGGAAGGTTTCAGTGACCTCCATGGGGCACCCAGCAAGCTGATAGTAATCTTAACAGTTAGCTAGGAACAGTTTTACTTATTAAATAAACCACAAAAGGAATTAAGGATCCACTTTGCTGTTACATACCATGTGGCAAACCGGAGAGAAACAGTAAAAACAGTCCCTATCTGAAATTGCAAAGAAAATTAACTGCGTGGCTGAAAATTGACAAGGAAATTAAGTTGTCAGAATCTACCATGGATGAGTCGGTGGTGGAAATGAATGAAATCCTGGATTTTGTTTCAAAATTGTGGGGCCGGTGAATGGAGATTAGGAGGGTGCAAGATGTCAAGATCGATCATAAATTAATTATTCTAGAAGTTTGGTTTCAGGTACTTACGGGTTTCTAAATTGCATCCTTCTCTCAGAATATATATACTTTGGAAACTAATCACCGTAAAAAGTTTGATTTTTAGAAAAGTATCCCATGCCCAAAAACAAAACACAAAATTAAATATACCCAGATATGTTCCATGCATTTGCAAAGAAATTTGCAGTATGAAAAACTTAAAGATCTAAATGCAGAGACAGAGGATATTCTTGGATGGTTTTTTGTTGTCATAAAGACATCAATTTTCCACTTAATTAATCTCTAAATTTAAATTATTCTAAATCAAAACTCCTGCTGGAATTTTTATTGTGACATGATTGGCTGATTCTCAAATTCATGTTAAAAAAAAGAAAAATATGTGAGAATAGCAATGACATTTATAGAATAAAGCAAAAGAGAAGGAAATTTTCCCTCCAAGCAGCAAAACACAGTATAAAACTACAATTAAAATAGTGAGACACTGAAAAAAGAAAAGACCCGTAAATAGGACAAAAATAGATTTCAGGGGTAAACGCACATCTATATGGAAGTCTAGTTTAATATAAAGTAGGATTTCAAATTTTTTTCCTCCTGCTTTGGGATGAGTTCAGGTTTTATTTTGAGAAAATATATTTATGCATATTTATATGTATATCAATTTATCGATATTTCTATGTATTCTATTTCTGTTTATATAGTTATCCAAAATTATGTTTCCATCGATGTACTTACATCTTACATTTGTGTGACTTTTAATTTGAAAATCATTTAATTAAGACTTGTTTACTTGTCTCATGCAGGTTAGGTCGATACAACTAAATAAAGAGAAAGAAGACAGCTTTCCACCTGCGTAGGAATCACAGTCCAAGTATTTAAATGAGGCTTATACATAATTCATACATAGATATGTATGTACACATGTGTGTCTGTACATATGCACTTCTATATTTTGTATGTATCTGTTTACACTGCAGTGTAGAGACACATACTCCTGTAACATTCATATGTTGGAACTGAAACCCCAGAATGATGGCAGTTGGGCCCCTGGGAATTGAAGCTTTCCTCCCTCATGGATGAAGAGCCTTGAGAAGTGAATCCATCTGTTCATCCTTTCTGCTTTTCCACCTTTCCTCCATGTGAGGACATAGCAACAAGCACCATCTTAGAAACAGAGAGGAACCCTCACCAGACTCCAGCACCTTGACCTTGAGTTTCCCAGCCTCCAGAACCATGAGAAATACATTTCTACTATTTATAAGTGACCTAGTGTAAGATATTTTGTTACAGCAGCCCAGTGAGTGTTGTAAACTCAGTGAGAAACAAAATGGAGTCACTGGACTGGAGGAATGGCACAGCAGTTAGAGCACTTGCCTAGCAAGCACAAACCGTAAGTTTGATTCCCCAGAACCACATTTACTGGGCGTGGTGGCACATGCCTGCAATTTCAGCACTTGGGAAGCCAAAGAAGGAGGATTGCCATGGGTTCAAGGCCAGCCTGGGCTACAAAGTGAGTTCAGGACCCTCCTGGATTGCAGAGTGAGACCTTATTCCCTCCTCCAAAAAATAAAATAATAAAATAATAATAGAGTCATTTGTGTCAGCCCCTAACCAAAAGTGTATACAAATAATAAAGCCCCAAGCTCACGAAGGAATAGGCCCAGTGTATGAGTCTGATAGCAAGAACTGTCTTCCTTCCGCAAAGACGTGTGCATCTCTGGGCAGAAACCCTCCCGTAGAGGTGTCTGGCATCAACTGCCTTCTCAGTCTTGGACCGATGCCACCTGTTTGACAGATCCTTGCATCCAAGCATAATTTTTCAAAGTAATCTACATAGCACTCCAGATTTTACCTATAAAAGTCCTTGTTTTCCTTTGCCCACGAGGACATATCCATAATTTCCTACAGCACTGGCATTCCACATTGCAACGCACAGCCATGATTAAACTCATTATCTTTAGAAGTCTCTGTTATTTAGTCTGAAAGTAAGTACTTCTGTGTGTGCGACAACCTGAAGAAGGCCACGGAGACCCAACTGGATGATTAGGGAAGGTGGAGGAAAGCCTCATAGTCTGTGGCCTCCAACAAAAGCTTCCTGTGGAATAAGACTACACAGCCGGAGCCATTCGGGGGACTAAGCAGAGAGGTCTGGTGGCTTTCACGGTCAAGACGTAACAGCAGAGTGTGGCAGTAGAAAGGAGTCCTTGTGAGGAAGGGGCAGTGGTGAGAGGGAGAAGAAAAGGTGGAGACACATCACGAATCCGGGAGCATAAGATGAATTCTAGGTCTAAAGGGGACCTTGCAGAGGGAAATGGAGGGGAGACATTGCCAAGCAGGTGCAGAAAGGACTTCACTGGGACATGCACACCAAAGACAGGAAGACACACATGTAATCCAAAGCAACACTCCTGGAAGATCAAGTCAGAGGCCTACACGCTCTGGATTAAGGAGTAGGTCAAGAAGGTTCAGGCAGGGCTCACACCCCCAGCACCCATAAACCACGTGGGACATTTGTGACATGCCGGTGCCTGCCAAGATCCTGGCTAGAATAATTAAATAATGATGCAAGGGCATCAATAATTTTAGTCAAAATCCCTCAGAGAATTCCATAAAGCAGACAAAAGGAGAACCACTGAGTTCTAGGCTAAGATGCCAGACGCAGATCTGAACGGTCTGAACTGAGAGATAGAGGGGGTGGGTGGGGACATAAGAAAACCTCCTTAGAAAAAAAGCTGGCTTCTCTGAGTTTGGGGTACCTGCAGAACACTCCTGTGGAGAAAGTTATTTGCTCACAGGTTTGGAGCGCAAGTGTTATCACCAAGTGCTTCTGTCAGTGTGACAAGGTACCTGTCTATCAGCTCACGCAGTCATGACAAACCACCACAAACTAGGCAGCATTCATTGTTTTATGGCGGTAGAGGAATGAAGTCCATGCAGGGTGGATGTCTTAGTTATTTCTTTGTTGCTGAGACAAAATACTAGACACCTACAACTAAAGGGAGGAAAGATTTATTTTAGCTCACGGTTTCAGAGGTCTCAGTCCATTGATGGGCATAGTGGTGGAGGTCAAATTAAAAGAAAGCTGGCACGGGATGGCAGACAGAAAGCCAAGGGAGTGAGGACCAAGTGATGTCTCCTGTCACCTAGGGAAAGACCAGAGCTTTCCAAGGATGAAGCCGTAACAATGTTTCTTTCTCCTTCCCTTATTTGGTTCATTCATTGGACCTTCCAACTCATCCTCCACTTCTGGGCTCACAAGTCAATGATGCACACCTGAAAGCTCTGTCCCAGGTTCCCCACAATCCCATCAAGTTGACACAATCTCCTCCCAGTTGGTGGAGATCCCGAGTGGGCTGTGTCACATGAGGCTTTGGGGGTTTTAATTTAGGAGAATGGCATTTCAGAGACATGGTGCCACAGTTCAAATGTGGGTTTCCCCCGAAAGGTTCATATGCTAGAAACTTGGTCTCCCTCCAGTGGATCGGCAAGGAAAGCCGGTGAAGCTGTAAGAAGTAGGGCCTTAGGGCAGGTAACTTGGTCATGTCTGATTCATGAAAGGATTAATGCAGGCCTCACCAGGATCGATTTATTCCCAAGGGAATAGGTTGTTGTAAAAAAAAGAAAGCCCGGTCCCTTCCTGCCTCGTGCTTCCTTGCCCGCCTACTCTTCTCTAATGGTCTCTTGCCATACAGTGCTATCTTCCATGAGGCCCACACCAGAAACCCGTGCCACTGCTGTGCCTTTGGATCTCCAGGGCCATGAGCTGAATGAAATGCTTTTATTTACGAAGTACCCAACCTCAGATATTGGGTCTATATCAAGCTGCAACAACACAAAACCAACAAAGACAAATGGATTTCCAGACAGTCTACAAAAATATTTGCTGAGGAAATGGTGTGTTAAAAATAATTATTTTTTGAACAGCCTCTTCTTATCTCCAGTGTGCAATAAGATGGAAATCACCAGTTATCTGTGGACGTTATCTTCATTGGAAATATGTAAGTATTTTAGAAAATTGGATGAATTCACTGGGGGAAAATATTACCTTACTTTTCAGATTTTTTCCATCCAGGACAAGCACATTAAAAATAAATTTCCTTTCTATGGCTGCCCTAAGAAGCTATAAAAAAATTATTGACGCTATCATAACTAAATAAGTTTGTTTGTAAAAAGTAAAGCAGATGAGGCAGAAAGAAGAATCTTTATTGTTTACTAAACAGGTGGCCAGCGCACCCCAGCTGACACCATCCGTGAGTGTGTCCTCAACTCCGTGACTGCCTCCCCTGAGGACTTTTTCTCGCTGTTCTGCACAAGTGTGCTGAGTCACAGGTGTAGCTTTTGGTAGCAGGTGGGCAGAGCTCCGACAAGGACCAAAGGCAGGTATATCTGCTTCCCAATCTAGGCAGGGGAGGAAGGGAAGGAGTACACCCCAGATTCCTTTCAAATCACTCCAGGACCTGTCTCTTGCTAGATAGCACACACCTTCCCATGGCACTGTCTGGCTAACAGACCAGTCTGACCTGATTAACGGTAGTCCTATTTCCAATTTCCTGACTTGATGATGGGGGAAAGCCATAGACAGCCCATAGATATCATACTAAAAATTTTGTGTGTCAATTTTTTGACAGATTTGGTACCATTCTCCCTTGATAATGTCGGGCAGCATCAGTGAGCTGCAGATCCTTGTCAGCCCCAACTCAGTAGGGAAACAACGGACTATCTATATCATAACCAGGTCCAAACTATGGCCTAAGGCTGGACACGTCTGGTTTGTCTGGGTCCTGCCAAATAATGAGCAACTGTCTTTTTGGTCACATGTAAAGCATAATGAAGCTGAAGTATATAAGTAACAAAACTGGGGCTGGAGGAATTGCTCAGCAGTTAAAGCTAAGTCAGGCATTAAGTACCCGAGTTCTATTCCCCAGAACCACATAAGCTGGGTGTGGTGGTGCATGCCTGTAATCTCAGCACTCAGGAGGCTGAGACAGAAGGATGGCCATGAATCCAAGGCCAGCCTGGGCAACATCATGAGTTCAGAACCAGCCTGGGGTACAGAGCGGGAGCTGGTTTCCAAAAAAAAAAAAGTAACAAAACTACCTTCTCAAAAAGTATTTTTTATTAACAAGAATATCCAACACATGGGCCACAGGTCGGCTGTGTAGCTCTACTCTCCTCTGTACCATGCGGCTGAGCTGGGATGTGCCATAGGTTAGGCACATTCCATACCCGTTTACTACTGTATTTTCCACTTAGGGTAGATTTGTCAGGATGTAACCCTTTCCCAAGTCCAAGAGCATCCACAATAGATGCTGTAAATATGTACAAGTATCAGTGATTCTGAATTTCAAATTTCCTATTAGACAAAAATGGATATATATTTCCTTGATCATTCATTCAAATATATTCTAGTCTTTTTTGTTTGATAACCAATTTCTCACCCATTCTGTGCTGGCTCTCCCTGTTTCCTAGAGCATCTCCTCTTGGCCTTCTGAAAGGACCCATACCAAGCTTGGACCCAGAGACAACCTCAGAGACAGAAGATGGTGGGAGGAGAAAGCAGAGCCTAAGAAAACCATGGTCTTCCAAGGTCCTATAGCCTAGGAATGCTCAAAATCCCACCTTTGTTATGCCAAGGCACCCTCTCTTTCTTCCTTTTCTCAAAAATATAGCTCCCTTTTCCTTCTTTCCTTGCATCTAAGTTAACAAATGTTTCTTCAATCTCAAGTACAAAGCAATATCTTTTTGTATAGAGTTTTCACCACGGCCCTGATCTCTCACCACCAACTGAGGCCTCAATACTCTGCTGCTGCATGCCCTTTGTTCTACATACATCCCCTTTGCCCTTGTACCACATCTGCTCCTGCAGCACTAATGTGTGAAACTTTGAGGTTTTGAGATGAAGAATAATTAACCAAGAGTAGCCTTGGAGCTCTCCTAGTAGAAACCGCTCACAGACCGCTGACAAGGGTCACAGGGTACTTTTCTGAAGAGAAGTGCTCACATTCATACGAGGTGAGCTTAGGCATGGGCTAGGAATTCTAATACCACCCAAAAAGCTGCTAGAAGCCACTGTATTTAACATCTTCTTTTTAGATAATAATAGCTACTGTTTCAACTTGACCATTGGCAATATGTAGAGGCTGAAACAGGAGAATGGTGAGTTTGAGGCCAGCCTACACATCTTAGTGAGCCCCTTCTACGGTAGAGTGCTTGCCTACCATACACAGGGTCCTGGATTCAAACCCCAGAACCTCAAACAAAAAACAGACCACATGATTAGAGGACTGGAACTTTCAGGCCCACATCCCAATCTCAAGGGAAGAGAGAGGAGGTGGAGTTTGCAATGATCACCAATGATGAGGGACTTAATCCCTTCTTGCTGTGCAAACAGAGCCTCCTTAAAGCCCTAGGCCTTGGGGTTTAGAAAGATCCCAGTTGGAGGACATGTGCACGTGCTGACAACAGTTCACTTGGAAAGTGCCTAGAACGTTAATGCACCTTCCCTGCCTATACCCTGTGAGTCTCTTCCTTTCAGCCATCCCTGAATTGTTCCTTTATTAAGAAATAAGAATAGTGAATAAAGGATTTCTTTGAGTTGTGTGAGCCAGTCTAGCAAGTTTCTTTATCCAAGGAGAGGGTCTGGGTACCCTCAGTGTATACACAGGTGGTCAGTCAGATGTGAAGCTTCTACGACTTGGGAACCATTGACTTTTGAAAGGACCACAGGGAAGAAGCTGTTAACTTGTGGGGACTGTCTAAGGAGACACTGTCAAAACAGAATTGAACCGTAAAACACTAAGCTGATGTCACCAAATCCATAAGTGGAGAAAACTGACCCACACATTTGTTGTCAAAATTGTTATGTATAACAAAGAGTTCAGAAGTAGTAAGAATAAGGGCTGAGATGGGGCGCAACCTTTCTTCCTCATGCTTACAGGCTGTGTGTCTTCTCACCAGAAAGCCAGGTCATGCCCACCATGTTCTTGAAAGCAGCCATGCCCAGCATCCGGTAGGTATTCAGCCCATAGGTACCACCAAGCAACTGCAATTGGGACAAAAGCTGCACCTTGTTCAGCCTAAGTAGCACAGAGCGGTGACATCAGGAAAACAATGAGGTGAAAAAAATTCAATCTGTGTCTCAGCGGCACCAGAATTGCCACAGGGAAAAGAGACAAACTGTCATTAAAAATGTTTTTCTGCATCTCTGTCACTCTTAGTAGCTCTTTAAAACTGACGACTGCCTCCTAAAGTGCCATTCTGCTTTCCAAAGAAACCCCTGGAAGATCTCCGAAACCCTGCCGGCACTCTTGGCCTTCCCTTCTCCACTGACGCGGAGAGCGTCCCCTCTGGAAGCTACTGCTCTCTCAGGGTAAGTCTCCACTACTTCCTCTATGCTCCAGGCTGTGAAGGTGCACATGCACACCCACATGCACACGTGCATCCGGGCACATGCACACATACAGTAGCCAAGTTGGAAAGAAGGAGCTAGCGGAGTTGGCAAGAGTTTTCCCAAGGCAGCATGGTAAGGACAGATTTGCATGATGTATAATCATGGGGATGATTGTCATTTTGTCCCCGGCATATAATCAAAGAATCTGGCTTGTACAGACTATGGAGTGTGTGGTCAGAGATACATCTTCCCCTTTCCATCACGATAATCAGCCTCCACCTTAGAGACCAGAAGAGGACCACCAGGGGTCATCTGGACTGTCTGCCCTAAGAATTAACTCACAGGGGTCTTGGCCTGAAGGAGCTTTAGTAGAGTGTTAAAGATGAAGTCTACTCTTTCATGTTTTGTTTGCTTTGGTTTGTTTTCCAAGAAAAAATGAATTTGGCCTGTTGGCTCACGTAAAAGAATTCTGTTCAAATTTGTGGGTTGTGGAACAGTGTCAATTTCATTGGCTTTGGAATGCACTCATGGCATTGGTGGAGGTCAGGTCTGGGCGCTTCTGGGTGGTCATGGTTGATGAAGGCATGGACCTTAGTTATTACATATGTTCCGTGGTCCCTACTTCGGTGAGGCAATGCCCCATTTCTGCTTCCTGGCCACCTTAAACTAACCAGCTTGACTCTATCATGCCCTTCCACAGTGTTTCTGTCTTAGGCCTAACTGATCATAAACTGAAATTCCAAAAACATGACCCAAATTAAGCCTTTTTTCCTTTAAGTTATAGATGCCAGGTATTATGCCCAGCAACAAATAAAGCTAACTAATACCACATCCTAATTTGGAAAATCTTATATTTGCCTATTGTAGTTTTTGTGGTTTAGAACTATCTCCAAGAAGTCTCACCTTTGGAAGTCTCACCCTCAGCTCCTCCCTTCTGTCTCCATTTCCCAGCTACAATGCAATGGAGAGCTTTCCTCATCCTGCCATTCTCCTGTGAAGTTTCTTGCTGCTGGGCAACTGGCGATTTGGGTCTGCAGTGTCCCCCAAAAGCCTCATGTTCCTATGGTGTAGGGTTGGGAGGTGGTGCCTGGCTGGAAGGGACGGGTGCTTGGGACTAATCTGGAGGGGCCGTGTGTTGGTTCTGCACTTCCACCCAGTCTGTCTCGCTCTGTACCAGCATGTTGTGAGGATCTCTGCCACTGGAGTTCTGGCTCTGGCCCTGTTCCCGTTCCAGCCTGGCCGTGTGCTTCCTCCTTTTTTCCAGCCACCCACCTATAAATGGACTGAGGCCTTCTGAAACCGTAATCTACAATAAATCCTTCCTCCCTAAGTTGTGGATGTCAGGTATTTAGTCACAGCGACAAAAAAGTAACTAAGACAGAAACTATGAACTGAACCCTCTAAAACTATGAACTATAAACTTGTCCTCCTTAAAGTTGCCAAGTATTTGATCTTACTGATGAGAAATTGGCCAATACAGAAACTTAGTACTAGAAATAGAGTCACAGCCACGACTGTACCTCACTATGTGGTTTAGAAATGTTTGGAAATGATTAGTGGGAGAAGTTCAGAAAGGTTTGGATCAGATGCTGGCTAGATAAGCCCTATAAAGCTATAAGCTATAAGCTTCTGATCAGATAATGTTAGTAGGAGTACAGACAAAAGGAGTTACATACGTTACTTTGGAGTTTCAAGAGATTTCAGTTGCGAACGGGGACTCCTTCGACAGCTATCCTTGAGGTCATGGGTGTTACACCTTGGCAGAAAATTTGTCTACATTTTGCCCATGTCCTGAGACTTTCCAAAAACAGAGATTCAGGGCAGTGGACTACTTATCTGATAGAGGAAAGTCCAAGGTGGTCCAAAGTTTAGGCTGTGGCCTGGATATTCTGGATTGCTTTAGCCAGATCTATAATGGAAAACAGGAGCAAATATTAAAGACAAAATATGGTAAAAGTTTGCAGTTCTTACAAAAAGGAAATGTCTGTAAAGTTGGAACCATGGAGAGCATAATCACTGAAAAGATTAGCATGAAAAGAAGCCAAATATTCTGCATCAGGACGATAGAACACGTGGCTTAAAGGCTTCTCAAGAATCAGCAAGACCTCATACATCACATGTTCAAGAGGATAAAACGATGAAGCCTGCATCTGGAGTCAAAGTTTGAAAAGGGCCTCAAAGGGAATTGGTTCCTTGGAATTCATTTCCCTGTGCTATGTCATATGGGCACCCAAAGGCCTCTGCAAAGCTAACAAGGAAATAGTGTAGTCTACATGTATAAAATCACACTTAATATTTTCTTTTCAATAATTTCTTTACTGTCTTGATCTTATCTTTATTTTGTTTATCATTGTTATGAGTTATGTTCCACACCCACCTGTTACTCAAATTTATATGTTGCAATCTGAGTCCCCAGTATCTCAGAATGCATTCTTTGGAAAGAGAAAAGTTGCTGATGTCACTCATTATGATTAATTCATTTTGGAGTAGGGTGGGTCCTTAATTCAAAATGGCAGATTGTAAAAAGAGGAAAATTTTGGCACAGAGTCTCACACAGGAAGAACTCCATGTAAAGATGAAAATAGAGGTGGAACAATGTTTCTACCAACCAAGAAATCCCACCAGAGGCAGGACAGAGGCCTGAACAGGTTCTTCCTCACAGCACCAGGAACTGACTCTGTCCACACCTTGATATGACCATCCTGTTCTCCAATACATCTCTGTTGTTTAAGCCACCTGGCTTTCTATACTTTGTTACGAAAATTTGGATTACTAATACAACAGTCAAAAGTACCTTTAAACTGTTGGGTTTTTTTTTTTTTTCACTAATTCACCACTGTATTTAGTCTTTCCATTACTATCTCCCTTCTATTTCCTAAACTCTGATTTTATCTATCTCAATATTTGAATTTTTCCTTTGATTATTTTAAATTTTACTTCTCTTGCTCCCATTTTTATTCCTAATGCTATCTACGTCATCTTAATCATCTTCTTTTTCAAACCAAGTCTCTCTGGGTAGCCCTGACCTTGAACTCACAATCCTGCTTCAGTCTCCTGAGTGCTGGGACTGTAGGCATGCACCACCATGGCTGGTCTATGGGTCATCTTTTGTCTCTGGTCCTCTTGACAATTTATCAGGTTGGTTTTGCTAATTTTTGTCAATGTCCTCAATTTCTTCTCTCGTTATAGTTTGTCTCACAGCACACAGGCTGTGACATGCGGGTGTGCTTCTCACATGACCTGGGAGCTTGCACTCTTCTCCCTTCTGCTCCTCAGTTTCCAGCTTCGGGTCTCCAATGTTGATCACCAATTGTTCTGAACTTGTTTATCCTTGATACTCTTGTGCCAAGCGATTTCTCCTGAGACTATTGGAATTCTCATGTTTAGATTAGACACTTGCGTATGGGAATGTGCTGGCTATCTACCTATGTCATACATCACCAAGTCACTTTTGGGCACTGAGCCGTTTCGCAGACATAAACTCAGATATCATCAGGCTGCGGCCGATGCTCTGGTAGTCATCAACAAACTGCTTAAATGTTTCTACAACAGATTCTGCAAATATGTAGCTTGCTTTATTCTGAGAGAAGCACTCTCTAAAATTCATATTCTTGTGTCATTAACCACCAGATGCTGACAAAGTTGCACAGACTTTGCACTATACGATAACAGCCCTGCCAAGATAGGACCATCCATGCAAGGCTTAGAGGGACGGCGCTGAATTTCCTGCTTGGTTTCCATGGAAGGAAGCCCAGGAGAGGCTCTGCGGTCAGCCTCTGGGAAGTGTTTCTAGGCAGTCTGACTGGAAAGTGGTCTGCTTCCAGCAGGGCTGGAACTCATCAATATGCAATAGTATGTTTTCATTGTCTCCACTACCCAAAAGAAAAGATTGGGGGTGGGGGTTCTGAAGCAGAGCAATAAACAATCAGAGTCATCAATCCGGTCTGCAGAGTTGGATAAAACTCAGACTCGGGATCCAGCATCTGCAGAGCCTCGTGTCCCCATTCTGCAGTATTTCTTCACCTATGTCTGCCTACAAGTCTGGGTTCCATCCCCATACTGGGCTGTACTCTGGCTCCCGTCTCACCCTGAGTCTCCCAGGACAGTAGCCCATCCTCACTCCCAGTTACAGACCCACTTTCTTTTCTGGGACCTGTAGGACCCTTTCCTCTGTGTGCTTGTCACGGCAGGGCCCTTCCTTAGCAACACGGCACCACCCACGTTCTTGTGAGTGGCTTCCTCCCAAACATGTCCTTGCTCAGTGAGGATCGTCCCAGCTCCCCGTCCTCTGCCCCTCTCACCACTAGACCCTGAGCCTGGAAGCCCAGTCACATTGCAAGGCTATCCTCATAGATCTGGCTAGAAGTCTCCATCCCTGATTTTAATTTTTAGCATGCCAGAGCAGTTTTTCCTTACAAAGCAAGCAGAACAGAACTCATAAATATGCAAAAAACGTGCTTTTATAATCTCTAAAACTCATCAGAAAACAATTTTTAAAATAATGTTGTAATAGGTAGACAAGAAATTGCGTGACTGTCTTCTATTGGCAAAATTTCACGTTTTGTGTTTTTCTTCGAACAAAGAAAAACATCTGTATTTATCTGCCCAAACACTCTAAAGCACATGTGGGAGGTATGTAATAATTTTTTATAAGATAGTCAGGTGATATATAGTCTAGAATATGATAAAGTAAAGCAACGCAACAGTGACCACAAAGAACAAACTCCTCAGATCCAAACAGAACATGCAGTGATGGCCCCAAATCAAACAAAAGAGAAAGCACACAAATGCGTGCCATGAATCAACGCAATGTATTATGAAGGCAGAATGACATGCTACAGAAGAGAATGAAAGATATTTCCACAAATTATGTTTGTACAATACACTGAGCTTGGGAGACAGAATTCTTTACTTTTCATCTTGGGTGAAAATGGATTCCAGATGGATTAAGAATTCCAATATACAGAACAAAGCTATAAAAAAACACAAGTGAGAGGTTTACATGACACTAAAGTATGACAGGAACTTCTAAGTAAGACATAAAAACAGTCATGTTACCAAGATGGTTTGCTCAGACTGACGGATGCCGGCAAGGATGGGAAGGCGTGCAAGCTGCGGCCCATATATCACGTATGTAAATGTCTAGAAGCCGTAAGTCAAGCTAGCAGATTACTAACTTAAACACGGTTAGCCTTGCTACAGTCAAAACAACAAAAACACAAAAAAAGTATTTAGATAAAAATTTTGTAACTGTACATTAGCAAAATATCAAAGACTCGCTTTCATAATGAGGATGTTCCATTGCTGGGCCAGCAATATTTGAGAAAGTTATATAACAAATATGTATATAATTAAAATATCATGTTTAATTCATAACAATTATTTTCCTCATTTCAGCAAAAGTTGCATCATTTAAAAATTTCCACACAACTTTGTTCCATCGATACTAATTGAAAAAATTCAAAAGTGAAATTCAATTATATTCTAAATGTGTAAAATTTGATTTATTTTCCTCAAAAATATAAATTAAATGAAGATTTTTTTAAAACTAAAATTATTTTCAAAAGTTCTTCCAAAATTATTTTTTATTCTAAAATGTCTAAGAGTACCTATGCAAATCAAAAGGTAAAGTTTAATACGTGGCTATCAGAATTTTAAACCAAATTTTTTTCTGCAGAGGTGAAGTTTCAAATTTATTTTTGTCAGTTAAATCTCATTTTAATAAAATTAATGCTACCTGAAAATCCAGTGTTCAAAATTCTTATTGCCAACACAAGAAAATGGGATCATGCTTCATACCTGTCATTTTTAGATATGTGGGTGTACATGCAAGATACTATACACAGTACATAAAAATAACAACTCTTATAGAAAATAACATGTGTGTATATGAAATACTGTACATACAGAAATCTGTTTAAATCCTTATAGAAAACATACTGTCTACATATAAAATATTCTATACATAGAAATAACTTTAAATCTTTTTAGAGATATGTGTATATGTATACATACCAAATTCTATGTATTGCATATAGGAATAACTTTAATCCTTTTAAAGAGATATGTGTGGTATACACACACACACATATATATAGAAGGGAAGAGAAGCTATGAATTATTCAATGTTGCGACACATTTTGTGGCTGTCATGTGCAATTGTGAATGTCACACTAATCTGAGGAACTCTCCAGATTCAAGAATTTGTGCCCTAAAAGAAATAAGAAAATGGGTACTGCACTCAACAAGAAAGTGATACTTCAGTATGTACACATGTGCTACCTTCATACTCTCCCGGGACCAGGGTTTAACCAGGAAATCTGTGTCTTTTCTCACCGAAGGGCTTCTGCCACACAATTATCCCCACTCAAGAATGTGGTCCCTTCTCAGCTTCCCCAACAGCCCCGAACACAGTTCTGATATTGGGACAAGATCATCTTTAGTTTCAGCGATATGAGACAGGAAGTGAG
The DNA here is from genome assembly GCA_004027205.1 of Ctenodactylus gundi. Lineage (NCBI taxonomy): Eukaryota > Metazoa > Chordata > Mammalia > Rodentia > Ctenodactylidae > Ctenodactylus > Ctenodactylus gundi. The sequence continues at coordinate 674,736 of PVKB01000348.1, forward strand.
ATTTTTTTTTTCTAGAAACCAGAATGTCACTAGTCAAAATAGATGTCATTTAGGACTTCAATGACCCCAGTGTACCAGCACAGGTAACCCTCTTTCCCTAAGACAGCATTGACTTTGAGAGTATTCAAAAATAATTTAAATAAAACTAGTAAGAAAATAAAACTTCTATTAATAACATGAAAAAATAGTCTATAAAATACATTTGCAACATATAACCCCCCCCCCAAAAAAAAAAAACAAAGGCACAATCCACAGGATCATTACTGTGTTTAAAAAATTTTTCTTTTAAATTTCCCCAAAGGAAAAATGTGTAAAGATGGTGACAGCAAGAAATTTATAAAAGAAAAACCACAGACAGCCACCCTGCCCCAGCCACAGAAACTGACCAAAACTATTAGCAGCCTGGATTTCCAGAAGACAGTCCATGGTGGGCATGCTAGGGGGACTAAAGGCCTAGCACTGTCAAGGTGAGGAGAACTGGCATCTGGGAAGGTAACCCACAGAGGTAACCCGGGAGAAGGGACCAGTAGATCTCTGCTGGGGAAGCTGAACACATCAGCGGTGCACTTCAGGAAAAACAGGGCTGCCGACATCTCAGTCTCACAGCGCGGCAGCTCCATCAGGATGGCCAGTTATGTCTCTGGACGGCAGAGGACAGCTAGGCTAGCAGTACTGTTACTACAAGGGCACAGGATGCATTGTCGATCACTGTGCTAGAAACTTAGCAGTACCTGCCTGAAACCTGACAGCGTTTTTCTCATGTGTAATGACTTGAATGAGCCGACTTGGTAAAATGACAGCTTTGCCCGACACAGGTTCCATAATCAATCAAAAAACTGAAGCTATCTTAATTAACCATGCTCTCTACTGGCACAGAAATGAAAATCACCAGCATTTCCTTAGACTAATTGAATTCTACATCTGAAACATCATTTACTCTTTTATAAAATATATGGATGAAATTCTTCTGTTGCCATAAACAGCTTCAACTAGTAATAAACACTAAACTAGAATTTCAGAGTCTAAAAATAGTGTATTTATTAGTCGCTGGTGGTGTTAAGTCACCTATCTATTTAACAAGAGACTTTATTAGTCATTACGGAAAGAAAATATTTCCAAGCTTTGGAAACTACCCCCATTTACTGCCATGTTGTAGATTTACAAGTGTCCCTTCGTGTCTTCAAAGCACTGACTTTAAGACTCCTCTCAGATTCCAAAATCGGAGGAGGTTCGAGTCCCTTCCATTAAAAGGACACCATATTTACACATCCTTCTGAATGCCTCTAATCGTCTCTAAGTGACTATGATGCCTAATACAATAGAAATGCCATGTAAATCGGTGTTGCATTATTTATGGAATCATGACAAGGAAAGAGGTCTCTCTGTGTTTAGTACAGATGCAGCTTTACTTCCTGAATTCTCTCAGTCTATGGTTAATTGAATTCTAAGAATAAGGAACCCATGGATATGAAGGTTCTACTGTATCTATTAAATATTAATGTAAACATTGATAAAATTCTAATGCTTCATAAGTTATCTTTTTCATAGTTATATTCTCATTAATGCACAAGGCTAAAGTGAGTGCACTAACATTATCGTAGATTTAGCCAAACTGAAATAATTACTCCATTTAAGCTTTTTCTTTTTTCTTTTTTTCGGGTACTGGAGATGGGGCCCAGGATCTTAATCTCCATCCCCCCCCCCTTTTTTTTGGTTTCTTTCAGAGTCGGGGTCTCACTAAGTCACCAAGTTGCCGACATCAAGCACAAACTTATGATCGATTCTCCTGCCTCAGCTTCCCAGAGTGCTGGGAGTGCCAGCTGTGCCTGCCAGCCCAGCTGCTTTCGCGTTTTGCTTTTCTAAAATTATTCTTCAGTGAGGCAGTGGAGCGTGGCTGTAGCAGCTCTCCTGGGGGTCGCCCTCACAAATAACTACTTCAATGAAGAACTCTCCAAAGGGGTTAATGACACGTTGACTTTAAGGGTGATCTCTAGAGCAGAATTTCCGGATCACATCTGAAGTTGTACCTGACTTTGTCAAATAAATACTGTCTAAAAGAACCAGGAAGAGTGCAAATGTATACCCTTTCTTAATCGAGTAGACTGGTATGTGGAAGGATTTATAAGTCCTTCATGAAGTAATTGATTCTGGCCAAGGTCATTCTCCTCTGCTTCCTGAGAGCTTCATAGATAGAACACCATGGTCTCTTCCGGTCATTTTGAGCCACGCAGACTTCAAGGCCATAAGACCGGCTTTCGTCTCTCCATTGCTCTTCTTAATGACCCATCTCAAGGTTTCATCACTAGTAGTGTTATTATTGTTACTGTTGTTATTTGTGCACTGAACTGTTCTGCTAGAATGATTAAAGATCTTCACGAAAAAAGCCCAAATATTATAGATAGACAATCCATATGCCTCAAAGAATCAATAATTTGAACTTTAAAAATTTTACTAAAAATCCTCTTCAGAACAATTCAGAGATGCAGCTTTACATTGGGTCACACTGCTGGTAGTCCCATGTGACTATCCTTAAGCACGTTCAAATTCATATCACACTCAACACTGGTACTTTCTGAAGGGTAAGAACATGAGCATAAGAGTAGAGGCATATAGAACGAACTTGTCAAATTGTGTATTGACGGGATGTTAGCAAAACTTGTGTTCTTCTAGACCATTTGGGTTTTGTTATTACGTAAGAGAAATAGCACAATATATTTGCAAGGTCTTGCATTCCTAACTGACCTTCCATGTTCCCACATTGTCTCATGACTTGTTCCCAGCTGCGGGCTTCCGGTAAGAACAGCTGATTGTGCAGGACAGAAGCAGTGGGCTTTGGAATTACACTGTGCATGGGGGCAGGGCGGAGACAGGGGAGAATTTAGAGAGATGCTCAGACCAGTGTTCACCACTGTATTCAAGAGATGCAAAGACATCCACACAGGGCTCAGGAAGTCTGAGGCAAGATTATGAAGAGAAGTCCATTGAAGTGAGTTTGAAAATGGCCAGGCATGAGGAAGGGTATTAACACTGATCTGGGAAGGAGGGAAACATTGAGATTCATTTGTTAAATTTGGGTCCTCTGGGATGGAGAAAACTGCTCAGTGAAACAAAGTCTTGAAAGGAGTAGGATGAACACTGGATCAGTTACAGGAACAAATACAGAAACCAAGGCCAAAGTCTAGACAGGATCATGTAGACTTTTAGTGGGCATAGTGACCCGGACCTCAGAAATAAGAAATAATTCATTATAAGGAACCACCTGGTTAGAGTGGAGCTGGTTGCAATAGGGAAACCTTGCTAAACCTCTCAGAGTCAGTGTCAACAAGTTTGATTATCTTAATTACCTTTCCAAGAAGGAAAAGGGTGAAAGGAGTGCTCCATGACCTCCAAGGCTGAACTACTGCTATGTGGAAACTGACACAGATAATTACAATGGGTCTGAAGTCATTCCGTCAAGGCTATAAAACTATTGACCATGACCCAGCCTGACTGTAAAAATGCCAGTTGTAAAAACAGGGAGAAAAGAGAGGCATTAAATAGGATTTCTGTTTAGACTTGATTGCTTTCTTAATCAGACTTATAGGACAAGTAAAAAGAGTCTATATGAAGAAAAGATAATCAATAACGAAACTTTTGTTGAAAACATGTTATCCAAACTCTTCTTAAATCCCAGAAATCAGTTCTTACTACTGTTAAGAAAAAAATGGAAAAGAATTTGAAATTAAAGAAAGGATGATTATATGTCCTTTTACGGGATCTTGAAGTCCCCGTTCAGACTTTGAGGTATTTTACAACTCTGTGAATACATAATTGACATTGAAGCAAATTATTTCTGTCTATAGAAATACAAATTAGTTGTGTATAGTGGAATGCAATTGATGTCTGACCCACTTTGCATCTATTTACACAATGGGCACCCTTCCTCTATATTTAGTTTCAGGGTACCTTGAATTCCCTTTTAAACAGACTGTAACATCTTACTGTGTCCTTCATTCATCAATGAGTTAAATAAAATTTTTGACCTATATTTGAGAATCATGCTTAGACTCTGTAAAGATTCTCTTTTAAACTATAGGTTGACAATATTCAGTCAATCGGAAGGTAGTATTTACATGTTCTATTATACATACAAAGTTATTAGAGGTAGATTTTGTGAAAAGAATTGAGAACTACCACTACTCATCAAAAGACTGGATAATTATTGTGCTTCCACATCACCGAATTCAATTAGATTTGTCTTTGAGCATGTAAGGTATAATCAAATATAAATGTAAAATCTTGTTCTATCCTAAAGCGTGGATCCACAATGTCAAAAATTGAGTTGAAGTTGTTTCTCCAATAAAGAGCAAACATTCCTTCCTATTGACCCAACCCTCAATGTAGGTGCAGGGTGGTCTTGATAACAAGATTCCAGTCTTGGTCTTCCCTGAGAAAGAGACACCCCCCAAGCACAGGACTGCAAGGAAAACTAGCCAGTCTTTGATTCCGTACAAGCGGACAAGGGCAGGAGGCAGCCTAGGGCAGCCTAGTTTTACCCACTGGCATGTACAGGGTAGTTCTCAGAGAACTTTTCATGAAATCCTCCTACAGTGGGAACAATCATCCCAACTCCAAAATTATCATTAATCAATCAAACGTAATAGTCACAGATATGGCAGCCCTTTGAAATTTAAATTTGAAAGCGGTAATAACTGAATTGAGAAACCAAAGACCATTAATTTTGCATATATACATATGTATGTACATCTACATGTGCATATATAGAATATATGTTCAAAATACACATAATCTCTTGGGGTTTTTTTTACTGCCAACAGTGAAATTGTTCAAAACACTTAAGAAATTTAAGGAAGTTGCTCATTTGCAGGCCTGTGTTGACCATGTATAGACTCAGGCTTACCCGGGCAGGGAGGAGAATAGGTAAGAAAGCCTCCAACCAAGCCTGGCCACATTTAGGAAGAGAGTGGTTGATTGTGTCAAAAGACAATCAAAGAGAGACTCTAAGAAGTGACTACAGGTCCAAATTTTCCACTCATAGCAGGGAGAAGATAAGAATGGTTGCTCCACTTCCGCCCTCATTGGTCAAAGCTCACTGATCAGAGCTGTACTGAACTTTAGGAGTAGGCAGGCATAAGTGTGGTAAGGACTCACATGGTCGCTCCTCAGTGACATCAGAGATTCCTATAGGCAAGGAACAACAGACATATGGCGGACGCGATGCAAGGAGCTATCCGGCCTTGTTCCCTGAGGTCAGTTGACAAGATGACAAAGCAAAGCAGTGATGTATGCCCCACCGTTGCAAGGGTCACCTTGGTCAGAAACCCAGGCAACTACACAAATATGAGAGACACGCAGATGAGTCCCAATCACCCAGTAAAATCCTGTGCCCTTTATGTATATAATTCTATCTTGGTTTCATTTCCATCTTCCACTTTTGTTTTCCAGAGAAAGATGTCCAACTATTTGCATATTCATAATTCAAATAAAGATAACTAGATCTTATCATTTCTCTCCCTTTACCTCATGCATCAACATGAACCATGTTTTGATACAACTCCTTAAAGAAAATCACATGTTTGGCCTAGCCACTAACCTCAGAAAAACGACATTTTGTCTGGGAAGGTTCACTGTCGTAAGTTTAAATTGTCCCCAGAGACAGTAACATCCTGGTCTTAGAACCTGACAATATTTTACGACCTGCTTCCTGTTAGCGAGCCCTAAATCTTCTGTGAAGGAGGCGTCATTAACTAGAGGAATGTAACAGCAGATGGGCCTCGTTTCTCAGGGTCTGGCACAGCACATTCTGCACGGGGATTGATGCAGTCTGGCTCGGGCTCTTCCCAAGTTCTGCTTGATGGAAGGTTCCTTCCATGTTTCACACAAGCCTGCCCCTGACTTCAGTTAGTCTCCTCCAGCAACACTTTTTTTCTACTTCTTTTGATGTATTTTACGGTCTCTAATTTTAGATGTCATACTTTAGAGTTCTCTTCATTGACTCCAAAAAAAAGAAAATATGTCGAAGAGCAAATGTTAGTTTCATGTGCTCGTTATTATCTTCACGAGACATGAAATGCCTTCGATACCCAGCAATCGCCCGTCGCTCTCTGCTGGGTATGTACCCAGTGAAAGCAAAATCAGAAGTGGGAAAGAGAGGCCAAAACTCTCGTGGTTGTCACTATGTTATTCATAAGAGCTAAAATATGGAAACAGCTCAGGTGTCTGTAACTAATGAATGGATGAAGAAAACATGAGTTACGCATGTGGACATAAACATACGTACTTCTAGTTATGTCATCTTTGTGACTATACAATATTTATTCGATATTTTAAGAAAAGGAGATTTTGCAAACGCTATAGATGAAAGTGGTAGATATTTTGCTAAGTGAAGTAAGCATTAGGAGCTGTTATCACGTGTTCTCTCTTACATGTGGAATTGTCTTTTTAAAGAGTGGGACACTTAGGGAAGGAAGCAATAGTTAACTGGAGTGAGGGGAAATGGAGGAAGAAACAGTGAGACGCAGGGAAGGAGAACCAATCTGTAGGCATGTAGATGAATAAGCTCCCAATCTAAGATTCAGCACCAGGACCACAGTCAGAATATATTGTACACAGGAAATTTACTAAGATGGTAAATTTTAGGTGTTCTTATCACACACACAAACAAGGTGATTGTGAGACATGATGAGTATGATGATTTTCTTGACTACAGTGGCCCTTTCACTGGGTATTTACAATGTCACGTTGCATACCTTGTATGTGTCAACAGAGAAGAATAAAAGAAAGAAAATTACTTTCTGCATTTTAAAGAGTCTCACAAAGTAAACAGCCTCAACAATATTACCAGGAAGTAAAATTATGAGCACAATAATGGCCTCACACGTAATTCCTTGTTGCATTTTAGCTACCGTGTGCTGTGTCAGCTGCCAACTGCTCCTCTCATGCTTCCCACTGGTGATCCTTGCCGGGAACCCTTCAGGAAAGCCTGGTGGAGACCACACTCATAGGTTCTTATAGTGACCTGTGACTAAGCGTTCATACATGGGAGAGCAAAGACCAGATCTCAGTGGAAACTCCATGTTTCCCTCTCCTGACTAAAGCTTGACAATTCTTGGGAGCCTCTCCTTTCTTTCCCAAGTATCTTTTTTTGCACGGAAGTATGAGACAATGGACCATCCTCACAATAGATCTTAATAGCTCTCTTCCTAGGCCTGCTGACTCTTGAACAGGTTTGGGGAATTGTTTATTATTCAATAAATACCCCAGGAACCACTCAGTTGCTTGCATTGGCCATGGTCCACATACAATGTGGGTTCCTTGTCTCAGAGCTCATCTTTACCCACTCATGAAGAGCTTTACGCTTGAATTTGATTTTTCTCATATTTGAGTGGTCTATAGTTCCAAGCCTGCCTAGGAGGGCACTGAGCCTCTGAAAGACAAGGAAATTCATTCCTAGCCTCTGTCTATACATAGAGTGACCAATTTGCCCTGATTTAGCTGTGATGCTTCTTAAAATCAACATAGACCCAAGAAATCCAAGGCAGTTGATCATTCTGCCTGTATTCCTTGTACTCTTTCACTGCCTTAAAAAGCTCTGGTCTTGCAGTGGAAGATCTCTACAATCTTTTTTTCCCGAAGACATTGAAGTATATTTCAAGGAGACAGTAACTCCTTCTTGGCATAATTAACTCCTCCCCTCAGAAATCTGTACGGAGCTAGGCGTAAGGCTCAATGGTAAAACACATACTTAGCATGTATAAATCCCTGGATTCCAATACCAGCATGTGCACACACACACACACACACACACACACACACACACACACACACACACGAAAGAGAGGCAGTAAGAAATATCTTACCACCACAAGATCTCCATTTCTAACCCTTTATTACTTCTAATAAGATATTAAAGCTCACTTTTGCCAGTTTTGTGAGGTGCCACAACAACTGAACTCTAACTCCGCTCAATTTGAGAGCTAGCTGTATATAGACAAAATGGTTTTTGACCCTACTACTTGAGGATAGGGGCCTGACAGCGCCCCAAAGATAGGTTTATTCTGCATTTTCCCCAAATGCCTGCCTGAGACTTCAGGCAGCTGCTCTGGGAGATATATTTTTTTTTCCATTGCAACATACTTCAGTAATGGACTGTTTCTAGATAAGGCTTTCCTGAAGTCTCTGTGGTTGATTCTACCCCTCTACAGCCCTCATCTGTCAGGAGTCAGAGCCTCTCTTTCATCCATGACTGCCTGATATCATATAAGCAAGTTTCTGGGGGCCAGAAAGAGTCATTTTATGAACTGCTCCCCCTTATGCTGTAATATGGCAGCGTAAGCCCTAATAAAATCTCTTTTGGATGGTATATTCTTGCTTCCTGCCTGTTTGTGGCTTCTGTTTCAAGAAGTGCATGCCGAGTATCAACTTGACTAGGCAAAAGGATGTCCAGGTAGCAAATCAGATACTATTTGTGAGTGTGTCCGTGAGAATTTTTCTGGAGGAGATTAGTATTAGAATGAATAAAGTGAGTAAAGAAGATCTTCCCAGTGAAGGAGGGTCTCATTCAACCCATGCAGGGCTCAAATACAAGGCACAGAAAAGACAAACTTGTTGCCTCTCTGGTTATGCTGACACCATCTTCTTCCGACCTCAGACGCAGGAGCTCCTGGTTTTCAGGCTTGTTGACTTGCAGTGGGACCAACACCCGCAGCTCCCCTCACTGTCAGTCTTGAGTATGGATCATAACTGGACCATCAGCCAAAGGAATATCCTGCCGTTGTTGAGAAACAGTGTTTTGTCAATGGCAATTCTGTTCCATCAGCTTAAAGTGTTGTTCAGAGAGACATTCCGAAAAAGGAAATAAAGCTATTAATATTAGATCCATTATGTGACTTTAGCAAGATAGCAAGATAAAAACACAATGCGTGAAAATCATTCGTATTACAAAATAAGAAAATTAAACAAAATTTTAAACAAACAAAAGCAAAACAGTTAAAAAAAAGAAATACTAAAGAATGAATTTAACAAGCTGTGTAAAGTCTGTGGAAAACTATAAAATTTAGCAAAATTTACAAAATTTGACGATTTCAAAAAGAGACCTAAATAAATAAGAGTATAGAGTTGAAGGATTAGCTAACTCAACAGTGTTAAAATGTCATGTTTCCCAAATTGATCTATAGACCCAATGCAATGTGAGTCTAAAATTTCACAAGCACATATATAGTTATTTGCAAGGTGATTTTATGGTTTATTTGGAAATACAAAAGTTGTAGATAAACCAAAACACTATTGAAAAAGAAAAATAAATTGTAGGGCTACCGTTTCCTGATTGCAGAGTTTCAGGGTTTGTAAAGCTATGTACATCGAGAGTGTGATACGGGCTAAGGTTTGACATGTATGTAAATGACGTGGGATAAAAGGTCAGACAGAAGCCATTGTACATATGAGGCATTAACTTTCAACATAGACTCTGTGGTAGCTCAATGAAGAAAAGACAGTCGTGTAAACAATTGGTGTTTGAAAAACTAGATACCCACTTGGAAATGAAAAAGAAAAAAATAACTTCAATTCAGGCTACATGAACCTCAGGCCACAAAGCATATAAATCATAAAATAAAACACTAGTAAACTAATCTTATCAAAATTAGTATTTTTTCTCTAAAAAAGTGAAACTTTCAAGAAAAGTAAAAAACAAGTTACAGACTGAAAGAAAATTACCTCAAATATCTCCAGCAAAAGATTTGTACTGAAAATACACGATGAACTCTTACAAATTAAAAATAAGACAAAACTCCAATTTTTTAGTTGAACAAAATTCTTGAGTAGACACTTCGTGAAAGAAGATAAATGATTAACCAATATGTTTATGAACTATTTATTATCTTTATCCACCAGGGATATATGAATTAAAACCAGCCATGAAATACTACTCTACTCCCACCAAAATACTTAAAATTAAACAGACTAAGAGGATTAGGGGTGGAGAGGAGGTGGAACGAGTGCCGACAGGGCAAAGTGATTCCAACTCTTTGCTGTAATGTATCCATACAATGACCACTATTTAGCAATAGAGATAAACTACTTATCTGTAAAACAACACAAATGACTCTCAAAAACATGTTGAACTCAGGTTTAAAAAAAAAGGATACAAGATGTGTGATTCATTTATATGCAGTTAGAGATTGGCTAAGAGAATTCACACCGACAGTGGTCAGAACTGTGCTGGCTTTTCACAGGTAGAGAATTGACCAGAAAAAGTAGAGAGGAACTTTCTGGAGAGGTTGGGATACTTTACATCTTCATTGGGTATTGATTTTACATTTGTTAACACTCAACAAAATTTTCCAGATGATTCTATGCTATGGGGTGGGTGGAGGGGCATGGAAAGGTCTAAATAAGAAAGAATGTATCACAGAAAAATGTTGGGATTAGTCACACCTGGGCTCTGAGGTCCTGGGACGTTCTCATCGACCATGGGCAAGATGGTTGGTTTTTAAATTATTTGTTATTTGCATTTGATGTTGTTTTTTAAATTCATGCTATACTTCAACATTTAAAAATATGTTCTAAAAATGTGAAGTCGATGTTCCAGTTCTTAGAAGTTTTTTTTTTTTTTTTTTTTTTCTGTTTCTACAAATCCAACTCTGGCAACCTTGAGCTATGCCCGTCATTTTCCCTTGTCCTCCTGCCCATTTTCCATTCTTTAAAATGAAGCAGTTTGGCTATCTTTTTGGCTTTCTGTGTTTGCTTATCTAACAGCTTTGAGGTTTAAGATTTTTGTCAGATAGCTTATCATAGTATTTTTAAAAATTCCTACCTTCTTATTTATATAGCAGAAGATGATGTTAGGATAGTAGGTAAGCAGATAGATGGATGGATACATAGATAGATGAAAGAAACATATCTTATAAACACTGAATTTTCATGATTCTAGAATAATATGATTCTAATTATTTTCCTTTCTGTGAGTTGGAAGCTTCCAGCTTCTATGGTGATGTATTACCTCCAGACATACCTGACTTGTTCTGAGATCCCTTATAATTGGACTGTGACATTTGATTTCCAATCCTCAATTCACAGCTGAGCGAACAGCCCATCATTCTGACACAGTATTTGACAGCGGAACACGAAAGGTTATGCATTCCAACTGCCCATCACACCCATGGGGATGCGAAGTGTTCAGAAAAGGGGACCCGTGTTAGCATTCCACATAGCCCACCTGTGGCTGCCCAGACAGCATGGGGGTGGGCAGAGGAAGAATCCACCTCTCAGGCCACTTCTGTGGACAGATTCCTGGAAATACCAGAGGGACCCATATTTAAAACTTGCTTTTAAACATAGTCCTGCACCATAAGCCTGTTACCAAAACAGTAAGCCTCCAATATATGTAGTTGTGCATTCAGCCTATTTTAGGAAACAACATATGAGGAATCACAAGTGTTTTATAATTTGCTTCTGATTTGTCTTACAGTTCTCTAGAGAATGTGCTTATCTGCATGACTTTCGTCACTGGGGAATTAAAAAGAAAGGGAAATGTCACTCATATCTCAGCATCAACCAATGCCCTCCCCAATTTTCCAGCTAGTCCATCCTCTAGTGCTAACTTGGGTGTACTAGGGATGCAATCTGGTGCCCATCAGGCTTGGGAGGTCATTTTTGCTCAGAGACACGCCCAGTGTCATCTGCCCTTCTGTGCAAAGCCTAGCAGAAGCCCCATCAGGACAAGCTCAAGAGAAACCAGCTTGCCTGCAGTTGCACGTGTGGTCTTTAGCTACATCCTCTGCATCTGGCCTGTCCCTTTCTCATCCTGGAAGCACAGCCAAATGAAGAGTCCCTCGCTATAAGCACATGTTTGACAGCAGAACTGCACAACTTCCCATGTTCAGAGAAAATAAGGCAGAGAGAGCTGGGCTCCTCTTCCTTGCTCTAGAGTGAGCTGAAGGAGCACAGCATGCCAGTGTCCACCTTTCCACCACTATGTGAGGGTTGGACCTCCAATGTGTCCATGTTCTTTAGCAATGTCATCCGTGTCCAAAGCTAAAAACCCACATATTCCCATCAACCAAGCACAGTCCTACCATGATACTTCTAGCCAGTATGAGATGTAGGTTCTAGAACACAATTCTGGGATGAGTCCTGTCTGTACATAGTGTAATGACAGCACTTGGTGTTGATTGACTGCTTCCAACATGCCAGACACTATGGTGTATTCTGTGTTTATTATGGTATTTGTCATGGGCAAAATTGTTCTCTTAAAACTTGAAGCCCCCAGTATCTCTGAACGTAACGGTCTTTCAAGATGGGGCCTTGAAAGAAGTCATTAAGTTAAAAATGAGACCATATGAGTGGGCTCCAATCCAGTATGACTAAATCCCTATAAGCAAAAGGGATTAGGATAAAGACACTGGGGGGAGAACACATAATGACACCAGAGAAGGGGGCCATCTGTAAGCTAGGATAAGAGGCATCAGAAAAAAAAGCAGCTTTTTCCACACCTTGATTTCTGACTACTAGCCTTGGAATACTGAGACAATAAATTTATGTTGTCAAAGTTACCTAATCCATGGCCGTTTGCTTAGGGCAGCCCACGCAAAGGAAAACAACCTATAATTATTTAATGAATTAACTTAGCTGTTTAATAGAAATGTCTGTGGAGACAGGATTACTATGATCATTCCATCTTCTAAAAGCGGGAGTTAATGTATCTGTGGTTGAATGATTTCAAACAGGGTGAACAAGAAAGTGTGGTCTTTGTTAAGCTCTGAGTAGAGAGGGCTTGGCGAGCAATGCATTCATTCCCTTTGGACCTAAGTGCTCTCATCAGGAGAAAACACAGCTGTGTGTATGCCCAGAGATCTACATTTTTATAGCTGGAAGATTCAGAAAAGTGACTTTCTGATTATAACTGGAAACAACTGCCTGTAGCATGCCCTGGCCACGATCAATGAGGATCTTTTGTGCATCTGGAGGAACAGAGACAGAGGTCAAGCTGAGACATGGGGAAAAGGGCTCAGCATCAGATGACATTGGCCCTAGAATGACTCGGAGAGTTCTGTGAACATGTGATCACAAAATCAATTCTGTCTTTTTTTTTTTTTCTTTCTGAGAGAGCAACTTTGAACAGAACTCAGTGCAGACCCTGTCTAGGCACACCACAAGGTTCCAACAGTGAAAGATATTTAGTTTAGAAAATATGGAAAACATAGGTATAGAAAGCTGAATAATTAAAATTCTCAACAACGGTGAAAAGTAATAAGGTGAGTACCACATGACAGAACAAAAATAATTGCTATGTAATTTGAAAGATAAACATTGTTATTTTAAAAATACTGAATTTTAGACAAACTCCCACAGACGTCTTGAAACTACTTTCCTCGGCAGGATTAATCACGACTGATTTGCTAGGTGGTCAGTTTCATGAATTGTTGGAAATGTCCCTGAATTCTAGTACCCTGACAATTATTGCATTTCTGTTCGTTTGGTTGCAGTGAAGAGTTTTTTCTTGGTTTGTTGTTAACTAACAAAGAGCATGTACATTATGCAATTTGTGCATTTTGACAATAATATCAAGTGCCAAGTTTTCTTTTTAGGCATGTGGGGGACATTTCCTGGGTGTGCCGGGCTCTCTACCCACAGATGGGAATGCACACACTATGAAACATTGCCCTCAAGAAGCAGAGCTGGGCAGTACGCGTGGCTGGAGACACACAGAGATGTACTCTATAAAGCTAAAAATAAAGGCCCTTAGTTTTTTGTACCCATTCTGCATTATCTTCTCATTACCTCCTCCATTTGCACAAGTAATTTAGTTTTATAAAGCCTACTGATAGCATTAAGCAAATGTGAATCTTGTAATAAACCACTTCCTTTAGTTCTGCTTCACAGTTTCCATGTCTAACCAGACATCAAGTACCTTGCCCACAGCTTCCTCTTTCACCTTATGAAGAAAGGAAGGAGCTGAAATGTTTTTGGAAAACAAATGACATAGTGTATGTATTTCTCTGAGTTGACTCCTTAGAGTCACATATAAACAGATGATGTTCACAGGTGCAACAGTCCCAAGGGTTTGCCTGGTACAGAAGCAAGCCCTTGCCTGTTTACAGTCCTTCCAACTCTTCTCTCCCCTCTACTAACACCAAATAAACTCAGACGAATAGGGTGCCATTGAGGAGGCAACACACCTAATCTATTTTAAAGTAAACCATCTGTCAACATTAGTTGCTTAAATATTTTCAGAAACAAATTATTTAGAATACATGGATTTCTGCACTCAACTGAGAAGGGCTGATTCAAACTATATAATAAAAACCACTATTATTTTAAATAATATCCATACCTTCTCCTAAAAAGAAGAGATTTATTTTGTACACTAACTGCATATTCAAAACTTATTTTCTTTTTCTTTCTTATATATTAGTATGTATTTGCAATACATAATGACTACCTTAAATGTGAGTAGTTTGTGCACATATACATTGCATTCTTTCTTTTTATTTTATTTTTTATTTTGCAACAGGATCTGGCTAAATTGCTGGGATTGAACTTTTCTTAAAAAATACATTTAGTCTACTTTATTTTTTCCATGACCATTTCATTTATCATACTTGTTTATAATTCATAATAATTACACTCAACTTGGGCAATTCGTGGAAACACATGGCACATCTTAATCATGTTTATCTCTCCTTCCCTCTCCTGCCTCCTCATCTTCCACTTTCCCTGGATCCCCTTCCTGTCTTTATAAGATCTATTTTCTTGTTTCCTAACATCTCTCTTTCTCTTTTAATTGTTTATATTTCAGGTTTCATGTAAAAGATATGCAACCTGCTGCATTTGATGATTTTGCTTAGCATAATGGTCTCAGGGTACATCTTTCTTCCTACAAAAGACTCCAAGGACATCTGTGCATAAACTTACGAGAGCGAACTCATCCCCTCTTACCAAGTAAAGTGCTGAAAGACACTCTCTTATGTTGGATCGCCTTTTCTCAGACAAAAATTGGGATGTACCTGCTGATAGATGAGGTCAGAAAACTGACTGAACATTTATAGTCAAGATGGCCCTGTAACAATCAAGATGATCTTGTGCTTGTGGCTCAGAAGCTGTGCTGTTTGGCCAAAATATAGATGAAGGTGGAAAATAAGAAATAACAAAAGTTCTTGATGGGCAGAGAGGAAGGAATCCTAGGGGTGGCCCACCATATGTGAGTATAAAGTGCACTTGTGTGTGTTCTGGTGCCCGGTGAGGCCAGCACTGGGTTGTCTCCACTTGCTGTGAACCAAAACTAGGGATCTCTATTCGTAGATCTCAAGATCCTTTCTTCTGTTTAGGACTATGATAACTAGACACCTTCTTGCAGGTAATCTATACTCTTCTACTCTCAGATAAGTGTTTTAAACTTTTGGACCACACATAACAGAAATCAAATATATGATTTTACAGCAATGTCTGTAACCAAACAACCTCTCAGCATTGTTGTTAAAATCACTCTTGTCCTGTGAAGTTAGAGTTGGCTTTCACTCTCTTCTAGCAATTTTTTGAACAGAACTTTGCAAGGGGATCCTACAAAGTAAATATTTAGAAGGCATGTTTTGTGATAAAAATATCTCACTAATAAAATATTTAAGGAAAAGAAAGTGCTTCTGTCAGTGGTTCCATGATGAACAATGGCTGGGATCGAGAACCAAGGTGAAGTTCACTGGTAGAGCACTCGCTTAGCATGTGTGGAGGCCCTGGCTTCCATCCTCAGCAATGCAAAACAAAAACAAAACAGAGAAGCTGAACTTTAGTTAATGATGAATAGCCTATTGATTTTAATTTGTTTCATAAATCCAAACATACACAGCAAAGATTTGTAGAAATTCCAAAATCTTAAGAAACTAAAATGCACGGCAAAAGTTAATGCTTTATGAAGCAAAACAAACAGCAACAATAACCAGAAGGTTCTGGAAGGATTGTAAGGAAGCAGAGGCCTTCCCAAATGAACTCTGTAGAACAGTGGGCTAAATGGTACACGGTGGGCCAGTGCGTTGCACACCCATGAACAAATGGGTTGTTTTGTAATTTTGTATTGTCTTTTTGATGTATTAAGACCAGTAAATTAGTTGTGAGTTGCCTTGCTTGTTGCCATGCTGTTACATAGCACGGGAAGAAACTTGGCTATTAGACCAGCACTTAGTGATTCTCTCCTTCCCCAAGATATTGACAGACTGCTGGGCACCATGTGAGAGAGAGAGTTACGGGCACAGAAGGAAGCAGCCTCCTTGGCCTGGTATTTGCCCTCCTCGGACCACATGACAAAGGAAACAGAAACGAACATGCAGTTCTAATCTGTGCTGGGTTTCAAGAAGCAAAGAAGCAGGATGCCTCCTCTCTGTACCAGAGAGCCCTGGCTGGCTTTTCTGGGACTGACTCATTTAGTGCTGGAAACTCTGTGTCCCTGGAAACCCTTCCATCCTGGACAAACAGGACAGTTAGTCGGTCACACTGGCTGGAGACTGAGTCAGAGCCTGCCAGGTACGGATGTTTCATAGGCAACTGAAACTAGCTTTCGGAGGCGGCAGATGGGATCTGGCCTGAGATATAAATTGAGGATCGTTAGCATATAGATGATAATTAACCTGGGAGCAGGAACGTGGTCCCCTGGGAGGGAATGTTGATTGCCTCTCTTATCAATCAGAGTGCCTGGCTCTCTCGACTCCCTGGGCTGATGCCCTCACAACTTCGTTCTCACTGCCCGGTGCCAATTTGTTTGAATGATCTCACCCTTCACCCCAGAGTTGCAGATCTGATGGGTAAGCAGCTGGTCTGTGATTTTGTTAATTCATTTTTTTTTTCTTTTTCTTGGAGAGTTAACTCATTTGTACTCATTGTTTCATTTGTATCTGGTTTCACTCTGTCACTTTGTTTTGTGTTTTATTTTCTGGTCGTTTCAGTTATTCTGTTTTGTTCTCCGTTAGCAGCACTTGTCTCTCCATCTTTCCTTGCATGGACTTCAATAGTGATGCGGAAGGCCAAGATTCTTTTAATTTTAGTAGTGGCACCACAAAAGACTTTACATTCTTTATTGTGTGTTTGTGTGTGTACACACTTGTGTACATTGTGTGGTCCTGGGGATTGAGCCCAGGGCCTTCACATTAGCCACATCTCCAACACTTTTAATTTTTTTATTTTGATTTTGAAGCAGGGTCATTAACGACTTAAGTTGGTAAGTGGAGGCCTGGCTCCAACCTCTGCCTTCCTGCTTCAGTCCCTCAGAGTCCTAAGATTATAAGCCTGTGAGTCACCAGACCTAGCTTTTAAATGCATTGTCAAGGTAAATGAAAACTAACCAATCACAGTCACAAAGAAAAAAAGTTTTGTGCTCTCTTCCTGTAAGGAAAACCAGTAGGTTCGGAGGTTGCAACCTTTCCTCCTACCTCCACTCCTACATCTGTGATATGGTAATCTGACCCATATCTGCCATCATTTTTAGGTCAACTTGTATGTTAATTTTCTGTCACGGTGATAAGCTATCTAAGATAGATAGGAAAGAGGAAAGGTTTATTTTTGCTAATCATTTCTGAGGTTTCAGCCCATGGTCACTTGGCCCTTTTGCTTTAGGCCTATCATGGCACAAGCACATACCTCATGGCAAACATGAGGCAAAAGTGACCGTTCATCTCATGATGTCTAAAAATCAAGACTGAGACAGTGAAGGACAGAGGTCCCAATATCCTCCTGAAGGAGATAATGTAACTTCCTCCCACGAGGCCCCACCTCTTAAAGGTTCCACTGGCTCCCAGTAGTGCCACAAGCTGGGGCCCAGGCCTTTAACATTTGGATCTTTAGGAGACGTTCAAGATCTAAAATGTAATAACTCAAAAATAATCCTTTCAACAACAAAAACACCTTTGCAATCATTCAAGATGTCGTTGTCTATGTAAAATAAACACAATATTAGACATATAATGGCAGAAATTTAAAAATTCGGTAGAAAATTTGTAAAATGAAGTGCACTCAATGTCTTTTAAAAAGCAGATAAAAAGGACAAGGAAATAGAGAATAGATGAGAAAAATTGACAAAATTAGGACATAAATCTATAAGGCCATGCCGAGCATCTGAACACTAGAGAATCTAAAAGGAGGAAATGGATGCATTCAATTTATTAAAGGAAAGAGTTCAGAAAATTGTCTCACAGTTTAAAGACACAGGCTTCTGAGTAACCATGACAAATCATAACAGACAAGAGAGAAACAAAGAAGATTCTCCAGAAATTGCCCAATCCTCATACAATGAGAAATTTCTAAAAATATTGAGAAAAATTTATTCACCAGATGGGCTCTATACAGTTGATCTCTCTGGATGAAATAATAAAACTGTGATGGGTAGAGAAGAAACTTTATAACATACTGTTTCCCCTTTCCTTGAGTCGCCATAGAGCTTAGCATTAAATTCTCTGTTCAAATTTTGCTGGGGTGTGAATCTTAGTTCCCATTGCAATAGGAACTATTTGTCTCAAACTGAACTCCCTTGGAGACACACAGGCATGAAAATAAGCAAATGGAAGGGTCTCCTTTATTTTGTCACTTCCTTCCAGTTATGGCCTTCCTGGCCCTGTGCCCTGAGTGTTGTACACGCAGCTCTAGGCATGCCTAAAACTAGTTAGCCTCCATCTGTTAGGAAGCAACAGAAGGAGCAAGGGTGGTCTGAAGACCATCTGAGGTGGGAGAGGTGTAAGTTTGAGTCACTGAGGTGCCATGTCATAGCTACGTGTGATCTTGGGAAAAAGCATTTAACCATTGAGAATGATTTCTGTAGAGAATGAACGTAATATCAGGGAATGTGCATCATACTGCGTCATCTTGCTTACTAAGCATCATGGGGAACAGGGAATCAGACTGGACTTGACGGTTCCTGGGGCAGATACTATGTGGGGAAGCATACACAAACCACAGATATTGCAGATACTTTGGGCTTGTTGGACGTTGTCTGGAACAGCCAGAGAAACCGAACCAAAGCTGAGGCTGTCAGGGCATCCTCAGGCTTAGGCTGGGGGGTCTACCCACAAGCTGCAGAACAAGGCAAATGTCAGGAAGAGCTTCCTACGGGCATTCAAAATTTGAAGATTTCAAGCATTCTGAGGTACACAGAATATCAATCTCTTGGGGCTGGGAGTCCTCACCTGAGGGATACAGGTTACAGAATCCGTATACAGACAAAATAAATCAGGTTCACCAAGGACAAAGAAGAGGCTCAGAAACTAGCTTCCCACTGCTGAAGCCCTGTGCTACTCTCTCTACCAGGATCTCAGAAGCCTGAGGGATAACTGGTATCAGAAACTTTAACCTGTAAACATATATATATATATATTATATGTACATATATAAATACATTTTAATATACTACAATTTTAGCCCATCCTTCAAGAACAAGTCCTTTTGTTGCTGTCTAAAAGGATGTCTCACACATTAGACAATCTTGTCTATGAGAATTCAGATTCCAGTGCTCATAGTGGAAAACAAGGAAGCCCCACGTCCCCTCTATCCAAGCATGACTGGATGGACAGCCTGTCCAGTTACCACCTTGAGGGTGGGGGCTCTCTACACTTACCCATGGCCTGGAAAGAGGGCAGGGTTACCTCCTCGGGTCATCTGCCACTTACCCTCTTCCTTTTCAGAACCTCTGGGGACAATGGCTGGTGTCTCCTGGGCTGATACAGAAAATAATCAACTTAACCACAGGGAAGACAAGACAGGGGCTACCTGGCAAGCCCAGGACTCATCTCTAGGACGGGGCTCTCTGTTTTCAGACAAGTGATGAGATCTATTGCCACCTGAAAAGAATGAAGTATGAGTGCAAGATGTACATGATCAGATCAGAGTTCTTTTCTTTTCGAATTAGAACTCCCTCCTTGTCACACCTGACACACAGGTGATAGTAAATACTAAAACCATTGCCCTCCTCAGACACATGTGCTCTTCCCTTTTACAAACAATGAGAATAAGAAATGGATACACCGTCAGGCCTGCAAAGTGCAGGAAGCCCCAGAATAGAGGCTGGACCTCAGATTTTGGAGTGAAGTAGATCTGAGGCCACATGCGTCCCTGCAGTGTTCTAGCTGTGACAGGGGCTGGGTCAGGCACATTTTCTGAGTCTTGGTTTCTGTATCTTTAGGGTGTGTGTCATTTTGGATTGGATTATCTCCCAAAGGCCTCACACATTTGGTTGTAGTGGCATAACTGTGAAACCACTTGTTATCAGAAGGCGGGAACTGGCTGGAAGAGGCAGAGACTTGGGGTTTGACCTGGACAGAGTGTGTCATCTTGTTGAGATTGGTGGGGGAGTGGGGCAGGCAAGACAGAGCTTTCAGGTGTGTGTCCTTGACTTGCAGGCCAGAAAGTCAAGAAGGAGCACTCACCCTGGGTTTTTGAGGAGCCGACTGGCAGCTTGAAGTAATTAAAGGAAGGAAGAGAAAGCATTGTTACAGGGTTTCCCCGGGAAAGCTCTAGCCTTGCCTGAGTCCTCAGACATCCATTTGCTCCTGATTCACTTGGCTTTCTCTTGGCTGTTTGCCCTGCCCTCAGCGGCTTCTGCCATGTGCTTCCGCATGTTGCCATGGCCTAAGAATGAATTGTGCGAAGCCTTCTGAAACTGAGCTAAAATAAATCTTTTCTCCTTTAAGTTGTGGGTGTTGGGTATTCTGTCACAGCAATGAATAAGTAACTAAAACAGTGGGCTTAGTGATGACATCCTTCTTCTAAATGCTCCTGCAGTGATGAGCATAGTCCCCCCACCCCCCGCTAAGGTCCCTGGTCCACACCCCAGTTGGGGGTCAATAAGCACTGGTGACAGTGATTATCATTATCACAAGCAGCTTTGTTCATCCAGGACTCCACATGATGCACCTCTTTCCTCCCCCAGCTCTGGGTTCAAGTGCTCAGCATTGCCAGTGACCAACGGTCCACAGCATCCTTCCCAGCAGCTTATAGGAAAAGTCCTAGGCTTCTGTCCCCTTTTCTTGTCTTAGATCACTTGGCTATACTGGAGATGTGGAAGTTCTGACTGCCTCGGCCTGGATACACTCATGAAGAAATTGATTCTGAGGGCTGGCAAGGCTACCCCAAACACACGTCTAGGAACTCAAAGAGTCCTTGTTAAAACGTTTTTTATGGGAAATATTAAAAGTGGGGAATGATGGCACACACCTGTGATCCCAGATCCTTGTGAGTCTGAGGTAGGAGGATGGCAAGTTTAAGCATAGTCTGGACAACTTAGCTACGTAGCAAGAACTCGAGTTAAAATAACAAATAAAAGATAAGCTGAGGTTGTAGCTCAAATAAATTTTTTTTAAATAACAAAAAAATACCCCCAAGCCAACCAGAATCACCTTTCCCTGGTAAAAAATGGTCTACTTCACAATAATCTCAGGTCTATTTTTTCTGACCCCCAAAAGAGCCTTGAAGACAGGAGATTATTGTGGTTTGGGACTGAATATGACCCCCAAAGTCTCATGTATTTGAATGTTATAAATTGTCTATGGAACCGTGTGCTGTTGGGAGACTGGGGCCTAGTGGGGAGAGGAGGATCACAGGCGTGTAGTGGGGGCTTACCACACCTTCCACACCTGGATCCAGGAGGGGCTGATCACTAGGAGGAGGCCTGGAAGGATACATAAGCTGCTTTCTGCCTCGCTTGGAGGACTAGTCTCAACTAGTCTCAACTTGCCTTGACTTGGCTTCCTGTTTGTGATGTCGTGAGAAGCCGCCTCCACCTCTGCCTCTGCCATGTGCTTCCGTTGCCGCCGGCCACCCCTGAATGGACTGTGATCTTCTGAAATTGTGAGCTAAAATAAACCTTTCCTCCCTAAATGTGTGATTGTTGGGTATTAAGTCACAGCAACAAAAAAAGAAACTGATACAGAGGTGAAGGATGTTCTCTATCATGCCAAAGGCAGGAGTGGGGGGGATTGGAAGGAATGGGAAAAGGAACGAGGAAGAGAAGAGAAAGCGACACGACGCCTCCCTCAACGTCTCAAGCATCATAAAGAGAAAAGTTCATCCCTTCAACAGACACTACAGCAATACAGAAGAAAAGCTTAGGAGTTTCCTAAAAAAAAAAAAAAAAAAAAAATCTGTGTCTATACCCTACTGACATACTTGAAAACAAGAGTTTATTTGCTCCAGCCACATCTAATTATCATTTTACTGTTAATTGACTAATTAAAGGTACATACGTTTATGGCATATGAAATGATGGTGTGTGCTATAGTTTGCATCTGGAGTGTCCCCAAGAGCCCCATGAGTTTGGATGCAGTGGGACAACTGTGGACCCGTCTGCTGTTGGGAGGTGGGGCCTGGCTGGAGGGACAGATGCTTGGGTTTCACCCAAAGGGATTATGTCAACTTGTTGAGATAGGGGGTTGCCCAGGACAGAGCTTTCAGGTGTGTGTTAGTGATTTGTGGGCCAGGAAGTAAGGGTGGGACACCCGTCCTGGGAGTGCAGCTTGAACTACTACAGGAAAGAAGAAGAAACAGTGTTCCACCTCCTTCCTGGGAAAACTCTGGCCTTGCCTGAGAGTTCAGAGATCAACTTGACTTCGCTGGGCTCCTGCTTCACTTGGCATTCAGTCTATAACGCTGTGAGCAGCTCTCCATCCTCTGGCAAGTACAGTAACAACTCTTAACTCCATTGATATTCTATACTTGTTTTTCTAGTCTATTTTTTGAGAAAGGGTTTCACTATGTAGTACAGGCTGACCTTGAACTCTTCCTGCCATAGCCTCCTGAGTTCTGCAATTACAGGCATGTGCTACCACCTCTGGCTCTAGTCTCTGTTTCCTCTATTTTGTGTATTCCTTCTCTGATCTTTATTATTTTATCCTTCTGCTAACAATGAGATTAGTACTGACTTCTTTTTCTATTTCCTTCAGGTGTTGCAATGTGAAGTTGCTTAAGGTCTCCCATGTACCTAGGAAACAGCTATCTGAGCCTACATTGATAACAACCAGTAGACCTACTTTTTAAGAGAATAAAGCAGATTGACCCAAACCACGTGGAAAAACCATGCACAAACAAAAGAAGTCAGTCTACATAAATCTCAGGCTCTACAACTTTTGCACTTTATCTTGTCTCCTCATCACAAGACTGGATGTAGGTTGCAAAGCTATCACCTTCCTCTTGTACTCTGAAACAGACCGAAATGCTATTGTTAGATTCATAAACTATAACCTGTTGAGTGTTCTGGCCTTACACAATTACAATTCCATGGCTTCTAGAGTTTTTCAGGATTTAGACAAGCCTGCAAGTCCAACTTTATTTCCCTGGATTACAGACACATCCCACCGTTCACACCAGACCCTGCAAGCCTCTTACCCTCCCCAGAGTTGATTCAAATCTCACTTGGAGATTTCTGCCTGGGATGTCTGTTCTCACTTTCTGTTCCACAACCTACTAACAATCACAAATTCACTGTTTTTTATCCAGCTACAAAGTTGCTCATGTCCACCTGTGTCCAGGCGGGGCCCAAGTGGCCTCTTCTATGCCCCTGACACAGCTACTTATTACTCTGGAGAGCGTTGTGCTGGTTCCCACAGCAAAACGCTCCTTTCATAGAAGGATCTAGGACACACTTATCTCACTATCCACAGCCATGCGCACATTGCCTAGAACACAATAAGCATGCCAACCACATTTTTGAATGCATAAGTGAATAAAGGAGCAAAGTGATGACCACTTCTTTAGCGGGATTTCCAGAGCTTACCATTTTGCTTGCCTGTACTCTTCTGGATTCTTCCTGGCTCTTCTGGATCATATATGGTGAGTCTAGTGCTACTGGGAGGCATGGGAGTTAGATAAGCAGATGCTGGAGTGTGGAATGTAGAACTGGATGGATAACAAGGTGCCAGGATGGCAAACAGGTCACCTAACATTTTCTGACTGAAATGGAAACTTTCTCTCCTATAGCTAGTATCTTCTTAAATCCCTACCAAAGCAACTTCCTCTAGGCTGCTGGGGAAGTGATGGAGGGTGTCTAGAGGCCCTTGGAGTCCCTCTATTATCACCTGGACTCATCCTTGTCTCACACTTCTCTCCCCCACTGGCCTCATTTTAATCTCCTGAAGGTGCAAAGCTCTTCTGAGCCTCAGGGTGTTTGCATTTGCTGTTCCACATGCCTGGCATGCCCCTTCCTGTCCTGTCCCTTTGGCCTTCTCCAGCCTTCCTGCCTACAGCAGGTACACTTCTATTCATGGCTTCTCATGCTCTCTTTCAGGAGTCCATCACTACCAACAGGTTTGATCGTTCTCCTTCTTTGTGTCTTCACATCAAAATTTCAGCAGCACAAGAATAAATCTGCATGTCTCCATGGGTTTCATATACCCAGGACCACACCCTTTGGCTGGCACATATTAGATGCTGGATAAGTATTTGTTGAACAAAGGCATGCCATTCTCATCTAGGCTTGTGAATTATGCAAGGAGTACCTTCTTCCATGGTTTAATGACTTGGAGGGTATTTATCCAAGGTGAGGGGATTTTTGTTGTTATTGTTGTTTTTAATTTGTGCTTTTTTCCCCCTGCTAGCCGAACATACTTTCATTTATTTTTGTGAATATAATTTTTACTTATTTTAGGGCTTTTTTTCCCATGTGTTTCATTGTGTTTTGGAGGGAGGAGAAATATTTTCTTTTTTCTTAAGTATGCAAAATTATTTCTTCATCTCTGGTATTTAAGCAAAAAAAAAAATCATTTTAAAAACTAAGATTTGTGGACTTCGGGTATAGCTCTTTGGAAGAGTCCTTGACTAGCACATGTGAGGCCACGGGTTCCAACTCCAGTATTGAGAAAGAAAGAAGTGAGGAAAGAAAGAAAAAAGATTGTTTTAAGAACAATGTATATAATCCCAGTTATGTAATATAAAAATCAGGCTTTATCTGTAAACATCATGTGTTAGACTTTTCATTGTGTCACAACAGAATATGTAACATTTTAAAGATATAGATTTTTTTTTTCAAATCAGGAAAGGTGAAGGTGACCCAACCTTAGGAATTGGAATGACATACATAATTAATCACTTCTTGATCTTTTTTAGTTCTGATGCTGGCGATCAGACCCAGGGCCTCACGAATGCTAGGCAAGTGCTCTACCACTGAGCCTTATCCTCAGCCCTACAATTAACTTAAATTGCTAGGGCTTTTTTTTTTTTTAAATCACAGCTGACTTCTTAATAGCAGTTAACAAATGATACATGACAACTTCAAATAGTCTGCTACAAATATAACTTTATACTAAAAGCATCATTTCTTAGAATCATGTAAACATGTTCTTAGATTAAAAATACACACAAACAAACAAAAATGATGGGCCTCTGAGTAGATCCCCTTAATAGAAAGTCTCTCAAACATGTGGTTGAGGCAGAAGGACATTCATCACAGATGGAAAGCCTGAGTTTTCTTTTTCTTTCTTTTTTTTTTTTTAAGGAACAATAGCTTCCTCTTCCCTCTTTCCACCTCATGCTGGCTGAGGAATAGATGTAGAGATGGTAGCCTGGGTCCTAGGGTTTTGCCGGTAGCAGCCTCTCCACATTCTGAGTGGGAGATGACAGAATGGAGATTTTTTTCATCTACATAAAGTATTCAACTTCTGTTACAGCCTGTCAGAAAAATACCATGCACTACGTGCCTCAATCTCTTCTTTGTTCCTTTAGCTGTATTTTGTATATTTTTGTCTAACCCTCACCACCAACCTTGGCAGCTTGATTAATAATTTCACTTCACCAAAGGAACATTGTTCTTTTGATCTCATAGCTGAGGTGAGATACACAGAGAGATTCACATAGAAATAAATGTTCATCATAGCTTCACACATGGTTTCTGAGAAGGTGTTTCCTAATTCAAACTTTGTATAGGTGGCCAGACTATTATAACCTACTAGAGCACATTTGTAGAGTTCAGGATTGTAAACACCATTTGGGCATTGCTCTTGGTTGAGATGCTATTTCTTTCCATTCTGAGGAGCTCCTAGGATGAACTTTTTGTGGTGGTAGTCGGAGTGGATTGAGTTAGTGTGGGTTTTAATTATAAACATACCATCTTGTCAGCCCAAACCTACCTCTTTCCTTTCCCCTATCTTCTCAGCATCTTAATTTCCTATACCTGAGACACTTCTCCAAATGGCATTTTCACTGTACATGGAGCACATATGCATATATAGGACCCCCACACCCAAGGAAAGATTTGCAAGTGGAATCTTGCTATGAAGGCTGAAATCCACTATGTTAGACGGACTCACTGACACTTTTTTTCTCAAAGCAATGTGGACAGCCTCTTGAAAAAGATATTTCTACTTACAATTAACTTTAAAGCTAGACTCATTTAGGTTTCGCATGAACTAAAAATACCAACCTCCTCAGCCCTAGCTCCTTGTCAGTACACATGTGTATAAATAGGAATGGTAATAGTTTGTATTTAGAACAATTTACTATGAGACCAGCAGTAGACAATGTCCATGCATTTTCTCAATTCTTGCAAATATCACACCCATTTTAAGCAGGGAAAACAGTCGCTGTGTAGCCTGGCCTTATGTTATCAGCTGTTCAGTGGTGGATGTGGCATTTTAACCCAGCGAGCCTGATTTTAGAGCCCACCACACTGTCTTTTGCTGGGTATTTATGCATGCATGTGTATTTGTGTACATATGTATTATTTCTTTATTAATATGTGTGTAAATGCTTACAAAAAGCTTCTGGAAAGAGACGTGATTCACCTTAAGCATAGGATCTTGGGAAAGAGTGTGAAATGTGGATCAATGCTTATATTAATTCCACACATTTCTCTAATCATTTTAATCCCTGAAACAAACATGCATTATTCTTGTACTTAAAAACAAGTTATTGATTTTTGCTGTCTGTGATGCTACTGGAAGTGCATTCTGAATAACTGAATGTTCAGAATAGCTCATTCTCCATCTTTTCTTTTGCCTGAGAAGCTTGTGAAGGGGAACTCACAAAATCTGGTGGAACACGAAAGCATACATTCAACAGGCAGCACATCTAAAGACTTTCATTGCCTGTCAGAGTACAAAGACAAAATTGTTCACAGATGTCTTGCACCTAAACATGTGATGTTCTCTCTCCTGCACATCCAGAAGTAAAATTAAAGTTATTGTAGCAAAATCACACACTGATGAGTTTTCGACTCTTTTTTTCTCCCTGACTTTCTTTAAACACTTTGATGTCTATAAATTCCACTCCTAAATACAGGCTGGTTGGAAGATACCTGAGGCATAACCGTACCAAGGACTGCATCTGGCCTACACCTCAAACCACACTCTCTGCTCCGCTGGCAAAATGTGCAGATGCTTGGCCTGTTCACCTTGCATCCTGCATTTCCACAGCACTTCCTTCTTTTGTGCTTTTGCTGCTTTTCTTCCTCACTCTTCAACAGACTGAGCTTCGCCTGGTTTGGACTTGGCTTTCTCATTTGATCACTCTCTCTCTCTCTCTCTCTCTCTCTCTCTCTCTCTCTCTCTCTGTGTGTGTGTGTGTGTGTGTGTGTGTGTGTGTGTGTGTGTGTGTGTGTGTGTGTGTGTGTGTGTGTGTGTGTGTGTGTGTGTGTGTTGCCTGAGCTCCCTGAGCACATCTGATGCTTTGGACTATTTTGGTCATTTGTAGTCTTTCAGAAATTGTCCCTTTCTTATATCATTTTCTAATGTTTTGTGTTTTTCAATGCTTTATATTTTAGGCTTCTTTTATTCTAGCATGACAGTCATTTGGGGTAGCAGTATTAATACCGGCTAAAACTTAGTGAATGCTATTATGTGCCAGGCACTCCTCTGAAAACTTTACATGCTGCACCTAATGTAAGAAATGAAGCCCTGGAGAGATTCAGGTAAGGAAGCTGGCTTCTCAGTCTCCCACATAATCTACCCAACCTCAGAGGCTCTCCTCCATCAATACTTCTTTGATTCCTTCATTTGTCCCTTTAGACATGACTTCTTTCCCACCTCTCATTTTATTAAGTGCGAAATTTAAGGTTTGCAATGAAGTTGAGCATTTTGTGCACATACGTATCTTGTCAAGGTGACAAGGACTTTCCCACTCTCCTTTTGTCCCTCCCCCTATCCACCCCTCCGCACCTCCCCACCTTACCCCTTGGTTCACTTCATTTTTCACTTTAAGTTCCATGAGATAGCTGTGATTTCGGTTTCTCATATCAGAGAGACCATTTGATGTTTCACTTTCTGCTTCTGAGTCACTTCACTAAGCATGATGTTCTCAAGTTTCTTCCATTTGCCTGCAAAAGCCTCCACGCTGTTGGACTTCATAGATGCACAGTATTCCATTGTGTATAAATACCACAGTTTGTGTATCCATTGGCCTGTTGATGGGTATTTTGGTGAGTTCCATATTTTAGCTATTGTTAGTTGTGCTGGTATGAACATGGGTATACACGTACCTCTGTTATGGGTTGTTTTGACCTCTTTTGGAAATATTCCCTGGAGGGGTGTCGCATGACATGACTTCTTTTAATACCAGTGGCATACATTTTAGGGATAATTGTATCTCTTCTGTAGAATTTAATTCTCTACATACAGAAGACATCAAGATCAGAATGCCAAGCCCCTCAGCCCTAGCTCCATGTCTGCCTATCTGTATCCCATCCTGAAAATTCAACAAGGGCTTCACTTCAGGTGTTAGGAAACCACAATCCTTAGGTAAAGGAAGGTCTCCAGGACAGAGAGAGCAGCAAGGGCTTGAGAACTTGAAAATCCTGAACTGCAATTCAGACTTGAACATGCTCCAAGTAATCATGATATAGACTCAATAGTGCATTATCATCTAATGATATCTGCCATAGAGGTAATGATTAAGGACTGACTCAATGACTGAAGACCTGGGCTTGCTCCTGAATTGCACGGAGGCTCCACTTCTACAAGGGGCCCCTTCCAGGAATTCCAATGGTTAGAGCCCAGCCTCTAAAGTCCGATTTAACCTCTCTCCCTGTGCTAAGCCAATCTCCCAAGCTCCAGTTTACTCATGTCTTAAATGAACGAGGATAGCCAACTGTGGGATTTTGCCACCCAGTAAGTAGTGCCACTGAGCCTTTATTCTGAGCGCCTATCACATGGTGGGGACCCCAGCGGTGCACAGGTGGGTGCAAGTATAAACGAATCTGGCACTGCCCACCATTTCGCATTCGGCTTGGCTAAGAAACTCTCTCCCCTTGGAATTATCAACGTGACTAGGGCTGGGTCTCTCTCTGTCTCTCTGTCTATCTCTCTCTCTCTCTGCTCTCTCTCTCATGCTGACTTTTTAACTTCTGCATTTGCCTTCACCGCCTTGCAGTCCTTCAGCCTACCACGGCTCTGGGTAAGCGAGGGCCTCCGCGGCCCAGCCAACGCCCTGTCTCCACTCCGAGCCGTCCCCGGGGACCCCTAGGGTTCCCGGAGAGTGGGAGTGTGGAGGTACGCGAGAAAGGACACAAGAGCATGGCAGGAGGTCTGGGCAGCAAGCCGCACCCAGGTCCGCTCGGTACCAGGAACCAGTATCCCGGGGCCCCGGCAGCCCCAAGCCTGCTCCTTGCTGCCGCCCAAAGGAGGAAGAGCAGGAGGCGCCAAGGCGGGAACCCTGCCAGAGCCCCGGAGGCGCGGCGCCACCCCTCCCCGCCGCGGCTCGCTGGACGGCGGCCCACCTCCAGCTCCTCCGCCCGGGCCCTGCCCCGAGAACGCTCGGGTCCCGCCCCCTCGTGTGCCACGCCCCCTGTGGCGCCTAGCCCCGCCCACGGCTCCGCTACACCCGTTGGAAATCGCGCCCAGGTTCTGTCCACACCCCTCCGGGCTCGCCCCGCCCCCGGGCTCCCAGGTCCCGCCCCCGCTCGCGCCGGCCGCGGCTCAGCTCCGCCCTCCGCGCTCCGCCCGCCCCACTCGGGCCCCGCCCGGCTGGGACCACCCTCCGCCCTCGGGGACCTCGCCCCGCCTGGCCGGCCGCCGCCGGGGCTCGCCCCGCCCGCCTAGGCGCCCGGGTCCGCCCGCCGCTGGCCGCCCCGCCCGGCGCAGGACCACCCTCCGCCCGTGGGGCGGGGGCCGCGCGCGCCGGTGCTCGTCGCGGGACCCTCGCCGCCTCCGCCGCTGCCGCCGGAGCTTCCCAGAGCCGCGCGCGCCCCCGGCCGGGCGAGTCCCGGACGACCAGGAGCCGCGGGAGCCTCCGAGGACGCCATGCGAGCCAGGTAGGCGCGCGGCGGGGCGAGCGCATCGGGCTGGGTCCGGGCTTGGCGGGCGGCGCGCCCGTGCCCCGCGGGTCTCGTTCCGCCGCGCCGGGGGGCTCGGCGGGCTCGCGCGCCTTCTCGGGAAGCTGCGCGCAGCCGGAGTTTGGGGCTCAGGGTGGCCGGGAGCCGGTGACTGGGGGGCAAGCTCTCGCGCCCCCAGTCGCCGCCGGGTGCGGCCGGCGGGCCGGGCCTGGCCCGGGACCCCACGGTGCCCCCGATCCCCGCGTGCTTCCTCGGAGAGCCCTGTCGGGTTCCAGCCACTACCCGGCGGGCAGCCCTGGGGTCGGCCCCCCGGCGCGGCTCGGGACCTGCGGGGAGCGATGCCGAGAGGGCGCGTGGGGGTCGGGACGCCTCCCTGGCGTGGCTCGGGGAGGACGGCGGGGAGCGCGCTTCTCGTTTAAACTTGGTGACAATGCACATTTCAACTTCTTCCGAGAGCCCTTGTTGAGGATGAAATAGAAAACTCCGGTTTCTGGCTTGGCGATCGGTGGCGGAGCTGGCGGCCCCGGAGCGCGACCGGCCGGCCGAGAGAGAGGCGCGTTGTTCTCTAAGTGGCTGCGACCGGGAAGCCCTCTGGCTCCCAGAGTGTGTGTCTGTTAGGGTCCTAGCGTCGGGTCTCGGGCTGTGTAGATAAGGAGGCTGGCCATGCTGGATCCAGAGCCTTTACCTAAAAGCTGGCCATGTAGTCGAGAGATCTGGTAGTGCCTATCAGGAAGTGTGTGTGCGGTGGGGAAGCCGGCCGTGCTGACCGAGGGAGGTCAGCACCCCTCTCGGGTGAGGGGCCCCCCAAAATGCTGCGCGCGAGGATTGGAGAGCCTGCCCACCTTCCGGCCCATGCAGAAGGTTGTGGACCCTGACAGATCAATGACAGTTGAAAAGGAAAACTGCTGGATTTTATTTGTGCTTATTTTTTCCAAGTTAGTGCGGCACGTTGGTGCAGTGTGATTTACAGGTTATAATAATAAGTTCGTGTAACTTTACCGTGTGTTCGCAGAGCAGGAAAATATGGCAATTGACAGCAAACAGAACCATCGCTAGTCCCGCAGATCCAGCCAGCCATTAATATTTACATTCTTGGAGGCATAGCCTTGCGTTAAGTTTCAACTAAGGCCTTTCTTGAGGAAACCAAAGAAATTTCTTTCCCTTCCAATTCCTTTTGAACGTGACTGGCTCTGGAGCTTCAAAGTTTGGGGTTTTGGCCCAACTCTCCATGTGGGGAGTCTCCACCGGCCATGAGTTCCTGCTAGTGGACTGGGTTCTCCGAGACATGGTGGATCCTGATGAGAGGTTGAGAGACCTGGAGCCTCTTTGCCCTCGATGTGGTATTGGCTCCTGGCCTTGTAAAAATGACGGTAATCATTCTTAAACTGCTTCTCAGGCCACCATAAAAATTAATGGGTGGTTCGCAGAGCGTTTGACATCCCTGGATGGGCCGCGGCTGTACTTCAGGATGCTGGGGAACCTTTTGCTATCCTGTGTTGTCATCCAATAAAGCAAGCTACCTCCCGCCAGGCGTCCTGCCCAGGAAACTGTTTCCAGGCATATGGGATGGACCTTGGAAGAGAGCATGCTTCCTTCTGGTTCCTGGTTCAGCCTTACAGCTGAACCTTGGGGAACCGAATCCCCTCAAGGAGCAGAGCGTGGAGGGAAGGGAGCCTTGCTTTCAGGGGCGCTCTCCATCGCTGCCTTGTGCTGGTGGGTGAATTTCCTAAAGTACAGGAACAGTGGGTCGGGCCCCACACTGCTTGATGCTGGCAGGTCCGGAATGCCTTGCTGAGGCAGCCGCTGCTGTCCCGGGAAACGGTTAGTGCCGGGAAGATGCAGGGAGTCACCAGCCTGGCTTCCCATGGGTTTGTTAGCAGCTCACGTGTTTACTCAGTGAACAATGCCCGGCTTGGAGGTCATCCATGGAGGAGCTGGAGAAGCCTCTTTTGGCTTTCATTGTTTTCCTGTTGTCCAGAGGGGGTTCAAGCACTCTGCTTTCATGTATTTGGGAAACAATTGATAGGATCTCATACCATTTGCTAATTCTAGGTGCCAAAAGCCTCTGCACCCGATCCTCTTTTATAACTGATCTCTTTTGCCTGATCATTCTTTTATAGTTTTGTTTTGGTTTTTCCCACCATGCTTTTCTCTGTGCCAGATCCCATGGCAGCTCAGTGGGGTTTGGAAGGGCCTAGAAAGTGGGCTGGGTGAAAAGCTGATAAGATTGTCCTTCACTGGCCCATTGTTAATACATATTGTGCTGTTAATTTTCTCCCTGGAGAGAGGAAGGGGAAGTCTTCCTGGAATTTCTCCTTTACTGTGTGCTAACAGGGCAGCTTCAAATTATTTCTCTCTCAGCTGTTTGAATGGAGTTTCTTCTTATTCTGGTGTTGGTTTCTAGTCTAGTAATAAAATATGTGGATGAGTGGTGAAAGGGGTTTATGCCTCTAGGTCCTGGGAGCACTTGTCCAACTTGGGCAAGTTAAGAGGCCCCAACTGTGTGTGTGTGTGTGTGTGTGTGTGTGTGTGTGTGTGTGTGTGTGTGTATGCATGCATGTGCGTGCAGACCCACACCAGGTTTGGAGCCACTGCATTCCAGCTTGCTGACTGCATCCCTGGCTCTGGGTATATACCTCCGTAGCCCCCTGTTTGAGTTGCCTAGTGGAAGCCGCTATAGAGCAAGCTCGCGACCAAGCAGTCACCTTTCTGGCTTTCCTTCACTGTATTATTTTCAAAGTTGGGCTGTGTTGTGGTTTGATTTTTCCCCCCCCCCTGAGAATTGGAACCGGGCCGCTGGGGTATTTCCCAAGACCCTGCAGATGGGCACCAGGGCTTTTTTGTTCTAATGTGGTGGCCTGACAACCCAGAATTGGGGAATGTCGTGAAGCAGATAACCCGAGTTCTCAGGGAGTGCTGGCAGCACTAAGCCGTGGGTCATCTCTTGAGAACACAGCTTCCAAGGCTGGTCTCCTACCATTCCCAGTTACTCGTACAATAGAAACTCCCCATTCTGCCACCACCCTTTGGAAGAGTGACAAGAAAATAATTCACCAAGCCCCAAGATACCTGGCGAACAATGTAGCTACTTGCTCATTGTTCTTCAGGAGGCCTTTGCCAGCTGCTCACGGCATCCGCGTGTTACATAACTTTGTACCTGAGCCCTAGGGACCAGCTCCAGAGGAAGGGGTGTCAGCAGCCAGCTCTTAGAGGACAGCGAATGAAAAATATGCAGTGGAAATGAACAAGTGTAGGGTGTTTTAAGTAAGGAAGGGTGAGATACCCTGCTGAGTACCCACAGTCTCCCTCCCACCTTCCAGATGGATAAACCTTCCTAACCCATTTGATAAGCAAATGCAGTTTTGAGGGAGCAAAATGGTGCCCTGAATTCACCTAATGTAACTCAAGATTTGGGATGACTTAGAGGGAATGAGTAAGTATCACTTGTTGAGGACTTTTGCCAAGGACTCGCACTATACTAGGCCTTGGGTGCACACTCTCCAATCCTCACAGTCACCACAGGAGTTTCGTTTTACAGGAAAGCTGCGGTGATTCATGGAAGCCCTACAATGTAATAGGTCATTGCATGTTTGAGCTGGGATTTGAACGTGGGTCTGGGCCATGCAGAGACCCTCCTGTCACACTTCCAACCTAGTACCAAGATTGAAGAAACTCAGACATGCATCTTAGGAGCACTGAGGCACAGGTAGATATGGCAGGGTGCTGGCTCCTTACACAATGACAAACTAGCTTGTACTCTGAACTCTGAAGATGATGAACCCTAAATACCTGCGCAGCTGTCTCCGCATGGTGGAAGGCAGCCAGGGTGCACCCTGTTCCCTCACCCTGGCTGCAGGGTAAAGCTCGATGTATTTGGAAGATTGTGAATTTTGAAGTTGGGATTACTCAGAATCTAGTATGGAATCTGTCCTTGTCCAGCAAAGAGAGGGTGTTTGGGGCAACCGAGGTCACTGGAGTAAGATTATAGTAAGGCTGTTAAGTAAATGTAAGATAAGGGGTCCACCTTCTTCCGTACAATCAAATAAACGACACTCTAATGAGATTATTCTTATCTGTTCAATAAAAGCTTGTCGCGGGAACTCTGCTGATGCCTGGCAGTCCAACTCTTCTGCACAGGTTGAAAAGAATCTTTTTTTTTTTTTCCCCAGAGGATTTTATAGCTCTAAATTCTTGCTCAGTATTCTCCCTTGGCCCATTTGTAGGCATATGGGAACCTCCTAAAATATGCGGGCCTGAAAGTAGCTTTTGTGCCCTGCTGTAAAGTAGGTCCAAGCCAGGAGTTTGATGGGAACCTGCTTGGAGGAATGAAAGAGCCTAGAGGGTACCATCTGCATTTACCACTTCCTCTGGTGTAAACGCTACTACCTCAACTTATTTCAGGCTGCCAGTGTGGGCTGGTGATGTTGCTAAGTATTTAACAGCCTGTGCAAGCTGACAGGAGCTGGCTCCCACTTACCTTCCATTGCGCCGAGCTCCCTACTTCCCAGCAGCCTCTTAGGTGGTGATGAAATAGTTACCTGGCTTGTGCTTGCGCCTTGTCTGCCTGGCAGCAGTGCTGAGAAAGGATTTGCCTATCACTGAGTGCCTAATTTGGCCAGCAAAAGTAGAGTGCTTCAAAACTCAATAGGGAGTGTAAAAATATAAAACTTTCTGCACCCCCCTCCCCACTGTGAATCCTTGTATATCAACTTGATTGGATTAAGAAATGCCTAACAGAGCGTGCTTCTATGTGAGTCTGGGTAGGGCGTATAAGCGTGGCCTTAGGTACTCTGTATGGCCTCTTGCCTGTGTCTCTGAGAAGGTCTTCTTTCATCTGCTCCAGCCCGTGTGGGCTAATCAGCTGCGCTCCCCAAGGCACATCTACGAAGATATTTCTGCTTTACAACCAACTGACTGTGGACTGAGTCCCCTAACCTTTAAGGTCAATTAAACCTTTCCTTCTTTAGTTTGCCTTAGGTACTGTGTCCAGCGATAGGAAAACTGACTAATAGCCCTCCATACACAACCACCATGCACTCCAGTTGAATCTCTTGAGTGTGGGGCTCCCTTATCTTTAGTTTTTAAAAGCTCCCTAGGTGATGTTCATGGGGACTCAGAGTCAGACACCGTTGTTGTATGATGAAATTATTTGGGCTGGGCTTGTAGATTGTGCATTTGAAGTCAAGGAGTTGGGATTTCTTCCTTGTGTGGAAGGACCCAAGCATTGGGGACCTGTTGGGTTCCCAGGGGATGCAGGAGAGGCCAGTGCTTCTAGCTGCCAGTTGTCTCCCTGACTTCAGTGGTCCTTTTCCACTGCAGATGGGAGTCAGCATGTCCTGTTGTTTTGGTTCCTGCTGCTGGTCTAGAAGGAGCAGATGAGGGCAGGATAAAGCCAGATAGATAGATCGTGAGGTAGGAGGGAGGTGCTTCCATGTTAAAGCAGATGCGGGGAATCTGTAGTGGTTTTCTGGAAACAAGTGAAGAAAGGAGCAGCTTGATGGCTGAAGAGCTATGACGGAAGACTTTATAAGGGTCTTTGAGCCTAATTATACACATAGAAGATTTTTTCCTCTGTCATAATTAGCACTACAATTATTTGAAACCGTGAGAGCATTCTTTGCAAGTATAGGTATGTGGGAAGGACTGTCTTTCAGCCTCAGAGCCTGTCTTGGTTAGCCAGTCTGGGAAAGGGTAGACAGAGTCTCTGGAGAAGAATTGACGGAGGTGGCATATCTTAAGGGTTATGTGCAAGTAAGAGAGGTTCTTTGGAGAGAGGGCATGCCTGGCTTTTTTCAGCATTGGAGTTGAGAGGGGAAAAGTGCTGGCTGTAGCTCCGCTTGCCTCTGAGAGGTCTATGGAGTGCTGCTGTGGACCTGTAGGAATGATGGTCTAGGGAAGGGGCAGGTGGCTGCAGGTACCGAGGGACGGGTCATTGGGAGCAGGTGATTATAGAACTTCCCAGTTCTGTGCTGGGTTGCACATCCTCAGTTTGTTTCCCCCCGCCTTTGTGGAGAATTGGCAGGGGACTCACTTGTTCTGAGGATGCAGTTCATGGAGTACCTTTCACCTCCAGGCCTAGCTCCCCTAACTATCCAAGGTCAGAGGTCAGGAGTTGTCCTTGTGCCTTGTGTCTGCTTCTGTCCAGTTTCTTCACAATCTGCTGTCCCAGGCAGGTGCTACATGGGGGTGGTTGCGTCTTCTTACTATGTGTGCATCCTCCATGCACCTGTAGAGAACACCTACCCAGCACTTGCATGGTGCAACAAGGTGGAGAGGGAGAAAGTGAGCAAGGAGGGGAGGGAGGCTGGCCAAGTAAATACGGGGTGGTGACTTCATCTGACCATAGAGCAACAACTCTGGTATTCTCTTCTTAGACATCTTGACAGTTTAAAACTTATAATATATGACCAGAGTAATTTCTGGCTTTCAGAGTTCTGGCTTATGACTAATAATCAGCTTACTTATAAATGCTGCCAAGTGGCTATCGTTGGAGTTGTACACAATTTAATTTTTAATTCAGGCAGTACCTTTGTTTACCCGTTTTGTGCTGCTGCCCTTTGTGAAAGGATTTGAATTTTTAATAGCTTTAGGACATAAGTAGGTAAATGGAGTACCTTCAAACTGCTTACACATTTAACATATTAATGTAACCGTAAGAATTGTAGCCTTGATTCCGTAAGTGGCATCGGATATGTGTATGCTTCCTGAGCATAAGTGGAAAATAAAGGTACAGTGTTAAATCTCACTGAAAATAATAGTTAGAGCTGATATAGCGCATGTTAAAGATTCATGTAGAGGGCTGGGCCCAGGGCTCGGCTCCTGTGCACAGCTGGTGGTTGTACGGGGCACTAGGTACATACAGTGGAGCTCTGTTCTTAACTACCGTGATCTATTCATCCTCCTATCCCATCCTATATCCCGTCACAAAAGTTGTGTTCGTTTCTCTCCTGTGCTTTAACTCTCTATTCCCGGGTAGTGTACTGCACAGCCGTGGTATAGTTCACCTTTATGGTTCAGAACAAGATTTTGGGCCTTCGTCCTACATCCAGTCCATGTTGGAAGTACTCGATATGAATGACATGAGAAGATTGTCACTAGCTGGTCATCAGACACAGGATCCTTCCTGTTTACCTAGTGTACACTTTTTGCTGTGTTGTCTTGGCACATCTGTGACTTCAGAACTGTTTAGTTCGGGAGGAAAAGCTATGTTACTGCTTGGGAACACGTGTGCCACTCATCTGACATGTTTTCTTACTGGAGTTTTTCTGCGGTTTCATACTTATCTGTACTTACTGGGCTTTTCCTCTGAGTTGGGCACTGTGACACTTGTGGAGATAACTACATCTCTGCAGCCCGTCAGATGTGAAGCAAGTTGGTTTGCACAGCTGCAAGTCTTCTTGTCAGCAGATCCTTACTGAGAAGTAGGTGGTTGATCCCGTGTCATGATCTTCTGATATACTATTTTTTTTAAAGCCGTTGACAGAGACAGTAGCTGAAATGAGGTATTCACAGGCTGAAATGTGAGAAGTTTCTTGTCTTGTTGGCCTCTCTAGTGGCCTTTGTTGTCCTGTTCTGTTTTGGGAAGATCAGAGCGTGATAGAGCTAGGAGCTTCCTAACACCACATACCTGCACACCACTCCTGGGGT
The DNA here is from genome assembly GCA_004027205.1 of Ctenodactylus gundi. Lineage (NCBI taxonomy): Eukaryota > Metazoa > Chordata > Mammalia > Rodentia > Ctenodactylidae > Ctenodactylus > Ctenodactylus gundi. The sequence continues at coordinate 712,603 of PVKB01000348.1, forward strand.
TCATCTTTGGGTCTGTAAAGCGATGATGATTTTAATACTGTCCTCTTGCAGTTCAGAGATTCAAATCAAATAGCGTAAAACATCCCTGTTGTGTTGTTTGAGCTATATCATTGTCCTCCTGTGTTTGATTATTATTTATCAGTGTAAAGTTCTTTATGGCTTGTGATTGATTTGGAATCCTGCATGTATCCTGTGATTTATTTTAAAATATTGAATAGAGATTTTTTTTTTTTGTGATCTCATCAGGGGCTAGGCCTGGCCAGAGACCTCTCACTGTGAGGAGTTGGGTCTGACCTTTACCAAGTGGGCATGTGTCCTTCGCCCTCTATCTTCAGTCCTGGAAGCGATAGCAGAGGAAAGATGTGTGTGATAGAAAACGTAGTGTGCGTTCCAGCCTCTGGCCTGGGATTGAGGTGGCTTTGGCTGGTGGCATTGAAGAACCAGCAGCAGGTCCCTAGAGGACTCTGCCTTTGAGGACAAGAGGTCTTTACCTGCCCAGACTGTCTGGTGGACAGCAGGTTTTGTCCAGGGGCTGGAGGAATGGCTCAGTGGTTAAAGTGCTTGCAAGCCCTGAGTACCCGAGGTCAGTTCCCCAGCACCACATATGCTGGGCATGGTGGCCTATAATCCCAGCACTTGGGAGGCTGAGACAAGAGGATTACTGTGAGTTCAAGACCAGCCTGGGCCCCATATTGAGTTCAGGACCAATCTGGGCTACATAGACCCTATCTCAAAAAAAAAAAAAAAATCATGTCCATTATGGGTACTTTATCAATAAATTAAGTGTTTGGGGAACGGTTTCTTGTGCTTTTTTTGTTTAAAGATTTTTTTCACTTGTTTCTTGAATTAAAATAATTAAGTGTTCATTTTTAGAAACATAAGAAGATGTTAAAGGAGAAAAAATTCACATCAGTGGAATTCTGCCACTCAGCATAACCTTGCCGTGTGTGTTTTTATGTGAGTTTTTTAGATAGTCTCACATGTAAACACTGAACTTTCAGACAAAAGCAGGATGCTTTTTACTGTGTTCTTGGAACACAGTAATTTTTAAAAAACAATATCGTATTTGTTAAGCGAATGCTAACCTTTTAAAAATAAACACGTTTTTAGAGGCGGGCGTTGTGGTACCCATGTTTAATTACAGCAATTTGAGAGGCTGAGGCAGGAAGATTGTAATTTTGAGACTAGCCTAGATTACACAGCAAGTTCAAGTTCAGCCTGGACTAGGTAGTAAAATCCTGCTCCTCTAAAAAAGCAGTTCACGAACAAAAAAAGGCAAACAGAGATTGAACACATCCTTGATTTTAGTGTCAGGTTTGCAGATACTCTTTTTATTAGCAAATTTTTATGGATAGACAGTGTCTAGCTGTTTTGAAATTACAAGCTATACTATGGTAAGCAACTTAGGGATGTAGTCACACCTTCAGGGTATGTTAAGTTTCTCCTTGAAGTGACTCTTTTACTTTCATGGTACCCCAAATCTATAAAGAATTCTCCCTATTTTAATTGATGATGAATGTTAGTTGCTGCTCTGAAAAGCACCTGCACAGTCAGTGAAATCTTTTGTGTGGGCCTGGCTGGCTTTCCCACGAGCCTCTTTACCAGCCTCTTTCAGGTTTCTGTTACTTAGAACCTAGTCCATTCCCCACTGAAGAGGCCTTCTGCCAGGGGGCCTGCAGCGTCCACTCCTTCTTAGAAAGGAAGGAGTCATAATTTCTACATGTTCAGCCTCAAGAACTGTGGCATGAGCTTCTCCAGGGTCATGTTGTGGTGTCAAGAGGAATTTGTGAGCTGTGTCTCCTCATCAGCTGTGACAAGATGGACTGTAATCTGGTTTGGCCCTAAGAATGGCACAGACTTGTTTTTTCAAGACCTCTGGGTTCATTAAGGAGAGAAAGCTTTACTACCTTATGCCGATGGCAAGGCCATAATTTTGATTTCTGTCTGTGGTCTGGTGTCATAGGCCTTTCATGAGGAAAATTAATTTATGGGAGGAATATTTCTTGGCCTGTCTCCTGAGCATGGTCTTGGCATCTGCAGTAATATGAGTCATCTACCTCTTGGTAACATGAGGCAGCACTTTGGGGGCCTTGTAAAACCCTTACAGGGAGAAGGAGTGGCCCGAGGGACTGGCTGGCCTTTGCCGGTCCAGGGCCCGGGGTGCGGTGGGGTGGGGTGGTAGAGGCCTGAGAGCTAACCTGGTTTGTGACTCTCTGGGATGCATTCTCTGCCCTCTCCCTCTCATCTTAACTTCAGTTTAACTCATTCATTGCTTGACGGAGGGCAGAGTTAGATGGTAGAAGCACCAGAAATAGCCTCTGCCCTCAGGATATGGGCATCACCTAGTAAGCAAAAGGAGAAGGGCAGGATGCATGAGCTTGTGCCAGGGTCACGACAGGCTCCCCAGGTGAAGAAATGAGCAGGCTAGGAATTCCGGGGGTTCTGTGGGTGGTCAGGTTTCAGGCAGATGGGTTGCTGGGTCCAAGGAACCAGGAGAGAGACACAGTGGTAGCGTTTTTGAGAGCACCTGGGACAGATGCCCAGATCAGACTGAGCCCTCTGGGCTTCATTCAGCATTGAACTTTATCTGAGGACACAGGAAAGACTTTGATTAGATGTATGAGCATGACTTGGGAGGCCAGAGAGGTGATCCTGCCAGGGGGTAATGTGACCAGGGAGGTGACCTGCCCAGAGGGTGACGTGGCCAGGAGGTGACCTGGCCAGGGGATACGCCACTCCAACCGTAAGTCTATTGTACAGCCCTCGTGCCCCTGTAAATTAGCTCAGCTCCCCACCAGAGCGCCTATGACTTCACATAAGTGGCCCACACATAGGACTTCTTAATCTGGACCTATTGTGAAATTCTCATAAAATCATTTCCAATTAAATGACCATTCTATTCAGTACTTCACTGAATTATTTTTATTTTATTTTTATTACCAAAAAAAAATATTTAGAAACTAAGCTACTGGTTGCGTTGTTAAAGGCATCACAGCATTTTTATATCAGACAGAAAAGGACATTGATGAAAAAAGAGTAATTTTTCAGTAAAGTTACAACATAGCCATCCAGAGCAGGACCCGGGATTAGCTCCACGTTACCTGGAGCAATAGGGCCCTGATTCCCTGAGAAACTGGCTGTCTCCCTGTCTGGGCATACAGTTTTGATTTTACTTGTGCCTGGCTTCGTTAGTTTCTGAAACTGACCAGGTGGGGCAGTCAGCCCCTTCCCAGCCACCCAAAATGTCTTGTATTTAACCCATGTTAACCTGGCTAATTCCATCTCTTCTTCTGGGAAAACTTGAATCCAGCCTCTGCTCCTATAAATCAGGAGTAAAGCCATTGTGTCCTTAGGGTCCAGAGGAAATAACCAAGGCTGGAAAATGTCATAAATGCCAGAATTTTTTTTTTTTGTCATTAGTGAAATTGTCCAGAAATTGGCTGCTTGCTAAATTGGGAGTCTGATTATTACCTTGTTTTGCTGATCAGGAAAGTGCAGAGAGCAGCAGTGATTCCCACACCGAGTGCTGCACCAGGAGGCTGAGTAACAGGTGACAGGCACATCCAGAACAAAGTCCAGATTTGCTCCTTAACAGATGATTGTAAATTGGCATTATGGGAAACTCTTTTTGCTGGTGTGACTTTGAATATGTCAGCTTGTCTGTGGTTGTCCTTTGCCTTCACGTTGTGCTGCTGGGAATTGCAAATTAGCAACTCTGTAGTGCTTGCAAGTGGCCTGGGATGGAATGTACAAAGATAACAATTGTTGTTAGTGTATCAGATTTGACATGGAAAAATTCGGAATGGTCATCTGTCTACCTCTCCTGTTGTCTTTAAGGAAACAATGCAAACTGAGTGTGTAGAATGTTTTGGAAGAAAAGAGGGCACGGGAGAGTAGAAGCTGATATTTGTAAGACTCTATCTTATTCATCATTGCTGAGTTGAAGTTCCCAACACCTACAACTGAAAGGAAGACAGGCTTACTTGGCTCATGGTTCAGAGAGTTCAGTCCATGGTCAAGTGGCTCCAGTGCAGTAGAGTATGGCAGAGGGAAGCTGTGCAAACCATTGGAAACAGAGAGAAAGGAGCTGGCAAAAAGAATATACTCTTCCTGGTCACATTCGCAGTGACCTACCTTTTCTGGCCTGTCCCAGCCTCCTAATAACACATTTCAGCTATGAGCTTGACTGTGGAGTAATAGAGTGATGAGTATAACACCTTTATGATCTAATCATCTTTGAAAAGCCCCATCTCTGAACACATGAGACTTCTGGGGGACGACATTTTAGATCTAAACTGTAATGATTTCCTATAATTAGTCATTATATTAATATTGGCTTTCTTCACGTATTTAATTCTCAAGGATACCCAGTGTGGTAAATGAGCCTGTTCACATGTTTTTGAAGATGAAAGTGAAGCCAGGACAGCAAGTGTGCCCATGGACATTGCAAACATTTGAAAACACCAGGCAGCGTATTGTTGCATATGGCACTTAGACCTGAATGTTAACCAGGAGGTCTTAACAACAGGAGGTGCTGGCATCTTGGGTTTAATTTTATGCGATTCTCACTTCCTGCTTGAGCTTTGAGTACCACCTTGATTCCCTTGTCTTTGAATTATAAAAGTCCTCAGAATCTTCCGAAATAAAGTTTTTATTATTTATTTATTTTTGCTGGCAAATTGCCTTGTTCACAAACTAATGTGAACGTTGCCTGTCTGGCAGAGAATGGAAAAGCTTTGCTTAGTTAAGCTAACATTATTCTTAGTAGCAGAAGTCTTAAAAAATACGTCTGTAACCCGACTTTGCAAACAGATCATGCGTTTGTATGCCTGCCCTCCTGATTTCTGTTGGATATTCATGCCTGACACACACATCTGTTGTACTCAGACTCTCAGTGGTGCTTGGAATGGACCGCCCTGTTTCTTCAGCATCATTCTGAAATTCTTCATTTTTTATAACCCTGTGTGGCCTGTGGGGATTCTTACCATCTCTTCACAGATAGGGAAACTGAGGCACAGAGGGTTTATAGAATATGTTTGAGCTGAGAAGTAAGGAGCCAGGATGGAAGTCCCTGCTGTCTCACCATTGTACATCCCTGTTCCGCTGGGCACCTGGTGTCCATGTTACAGGGTGAGCAAGGGGCAGCCCAAGGAGCTTTGTCCGGTGGTGTTGTGGGAGGCTGGAATCTGGGGTGTCAGGTGGGGTGTGAGAGAGGCTGGGTAGGCAGTTTCAGGGGCAGAGTCCAGTCCCATGTCAGGAGCCACAACACTTACAGGGTGGAGAGATCGTGTGACAGTGGAGCCGATGTCTCTGTCCTCTCACCTCAGTCGCTGTGATACTCCTCCTGTTCCAGGCTGCCCATCTTCCTGTCTCCCAGAGCCCCTCCCCCCAGAGTCAGGCACTCTCTCCCCGCCCTCCCTGCTGTGCTGGCCTCTACCTGCATTTCCCTGCACTTGCTTCTCAGGGCAGCAGCGCTGACCTTGATTCATGGTAGAAGGGAATCTCATGTGTTCTGTATCCCCACATCCTCCCTCTCTCTCTTTTCACACCCATTTCCCACCCTACAGCCACCGCTTCGTATCTTCATATCTTCCATCCCTCCAGGTGCTCCTCTCTTTGGCGTCCCTCTCACCGCAGCCGGTTCCCCTAGAGACCCAGCAATGGGAAATCCTCCACTGGGGGACATTGGGGCTGCGTCTTCCTGGACACTACTTGTCCCTGTTAGTCTCCATCAGATGATTAGTCACATCCTTCCCCATCCCACACGATAGATGTTTCAGACATAGATTGTGAACCTAAGCAGCCTGACTTCAGACAACTCCATGTGGCACTCTTGGACAAGACAGAAGTCCCCCACTTCCTACCCCTGCTGTGGACCCTGTGCTGGCTAGACTTCCTGCTACCTGTGCACTCCTTCTCTGCTCAGGTGAGGGTGACAGTGCTTTGGGCGCCCTGCTCCACACCAGTCACAACTAATATAATGAAGGATAGGGAATGTCCCAGACAGTCTGGGACTCAAGGCAGCTCAGTGACAAAGGTGATGACTGTGGAATGTTCTAGATCATTTCCTTTTTGGAAATTTGAACTCTACTCAGAGGGCAAAATTTATTAGTAGCAACCTCAGTATAAACTTGAGGAGGGGTTGCCTCATTTCCTCTGAGTTTCTAGAACCAACCAGACTTTGATGTGTTTTCTTTGTTGGACTTGTGGAAATTCTTGGTGTTATATAACGTCCCCTTTAATATTAGAGACTTTTGTTCCCCCATCTCCTTATTTTCTCATTAACTTCTAGTGTTATTGCATTGTGGCAAGGTGAGGTGCTGTGCACTTGTCTACTTGGGGGAGTTTATTGTTGAGTTTTTCTTTGGCCTAGAATGTTCTCCATGTTTGTGATTACTCCTTGGATACTGGCAGTCCCGCTATATTTCCTCTGAGACGTGGCAGCTGATAGGGATCGATAGATTTATGGCATTGATTGTGCTGTGTTTCATGTTGTATACACCATGCGTTTTTGTCTGTCTGGCTGCCCCGGTTCCAAGAGATGGATCCCAGTATGACTGTGACTTGTTATTTTCTCCAGATCAGCACTGCTTTCCTCTTGTGTTCTGGTTTTCTTTCCATGATGGTTGTGTTGTGTTGGCTTTTTTTCTTCCCATGTTACAGTTTCATCCATGTGAAGAAACCCTCTGGAGCCACGCGTGATGCTTTCAGTTCTGACTTTTACTTTTTCTCACGCTCTCTGTATTGTCTCCCTTGCCGGATCACTTCGTTTTGATTTTATTTTGCGGGACCAGTGTGCCACTGATTGTTTCTCTGGGTTAATGCTCTTGTCTGTGGATCTTTCATATCTGGTGTGGTCACACCCACACCTGGCTTTTAGGGAGCCCTGTGCCTGGCAGGGTTTGCTTCTCCACCTTCTTGCTGAACTTTTTCTTCCTCATGATTTGGATGTTGGGCTAGCTGCTGTGGTTTTAGTCTGCTTAGTCCTTGGGTTTATGTTAGAAGGATGTTCAGGCTTACCTGGCCCAGGATTGTCACCTTGGTTCCTCCTCCAGTGACCGTGTGAAGGAAGCAAGTTTCAGATGTTTTCATTTGGTATTGCTGAATCTGCTGATCTCGTTAGGTGTGGGTTTTTTTTTTTTTTTTTTTTTTTTTTTTTTTTTTTTTTTTTTTTTTTTTTTTTTTTTTGCCTAGGCTGTCTGGTATGTGGTGTGTGTGTGTGTGTGTGTGTGTGTGTGTGTGTGTGTGTAGTTTTGATTTTGTGTGTAGAATGTTTAATCTCTGTATGACTGAAATATGTGGGATGTCTGTCTCCTCTTGTATACTCAGAGTCCCCCTCCTTTGAAGAGTGAAGATTGCATGTTGTCACATGTACTGGTGGATTTCAAGGGACATGGCACACTGTATGAGCTACAGTAGCTGTGAGTTGTATGGCTTTGAAGCCCTTTCTTTTCCTCCTGCTCATTTGTTAACTTTACTCAGCACATGCACAGAGTACCCCAGCACTCTGGACACAGCTTTGTCATGGCCTTTGCCCTTGCTAGGATCCAACAACAGGGAATGATGATACCTCTTCCTGGCCTGCAGATCATGTGTGAGGACTTTCGGTCACAGGGTGAACCACCTGCTGGCAAGCTAACCTTCCAGCATTTGCCATCTATCTTACCACTTCACAGCAGTCTCCTGGCTGGTCCCAGGATGTCACCTGGGTCCTCTCTTAAGCTCTTGTATGCTCAGGACCTTTCTCCTGCTCCTCAGCCCTCTGGCTAGATGCCACTTACATACCCATTTGCTCTCCCTGCCTAATGTGTTTCTGTTTTGGTCCAGCTGCCTTGGTCAGAACATGACACTTGTGGATGGTTATATCAAGTGTGATGCTATGGCATCGTGACTTTGCTCTTATATTTGAGGGAGTCCTAGCTTATCTCTAAACCTTGAAAGTGTCAGAAATCATCTGGGAGATTTGACAGTATTGCTGAGGTCCATCCTGTTGAGGGTCAGTTGGTCTGAGACTGGAATTCTGGCCTCTGGAATCTTGGAAGTGCCCTCAGTGACTCTGAGCCCACCTAAGATTGAAAACACTCACTGTGGTAGTAATTTTGCGTGGCATCATTTTTGAGCTGGTAGTTGAGAGTTTGGGTGTGCTTAATTTAAACCTTTTTATCATAGGAATAATAAGTGTATATATCCTGTCTCAGATATTACAGACATGCAGAAAGGGGGAGGGGAATCACTGCCATCCAGAGGCATCACCTCACGAGCCAGCCTTGCATTCCGGTCATGTGCTGATGACACATGGTGGAGGCACTATCCCCTTTGACCTGTGTGGGTGGGATTTCTATTTTTGCATACCATTCTCCTGTGGGGCTTATGTAGCATTTTCTGTTTTCTTTATTAGATCTGAAGATCAGGATTCCTTTTTGCCTTCTTAAAGCAATTGGAGCGGGGTTGACTTTTTAAAACTGCTTCAGATCCTTTTTGTGGGTCATAAACCCGAACTGAAAAGAGTTCGATGTGGCTGCAGAGTGTCTTGCCAAACACATACTGCTTTAGAAACTACTGAAGAACACAAAGTAGACTCCTGTAATATGGCTCTGTCTCATTATTTACCTTTTAAATTTTTTAATTCAGGCAAAAAATGTGTAATTTTAACCATTTTTAATTGAACAGTTTAGTAATGTTAGGTGCATTCTCACTTTTATGCATAACAGTCCTTAAAACCTTTTCACTTTTTAGTGCTAAAACTACCCTCTCCCTCTGCCACTGCTGGCAGCCACCATTTCACTTTCTGTCACCATGAATTTCATTGCTCCAGGTGGAGTCGTATAGCGTTTGTCCGTTTGTGATCAGCTGGTTTCATTGACCTGAAGTCCCCAAGGTTCATCCATATGGTGACATGTGATTCGTTTTAGGACTCGCACGTTTTTGGTTGTTTCTTTGCTGTTGGGATAATGCTGCTGTGAATGTAGGTGTGCAAAACTCTCTTCATGACTCTGCTTTCAGCCCTCTTGGGAAGATACCCAGATGTGGGGATTGCTGTGTCATATGGTAAATCTAATTTTAATTTCTTAAAGAACCTCCTTGCTGTTTTCCATAGGAATCTCACTGTCACAGGTTCTGATCAGTAGTGAGTAAGAATACCTGTTTTCCGTGTCCTCTCCAGCTTGTGTGATTTTCTGTGTTTGTTAGTGTGTTTGTTTTTGATAGTAGCCATCCCAGTGAGTTGAGGAGATGGGTATCACTGTAGCTTGTTTTTTTCTGGTGATTACTAATGTCTAGTCTGTGCTTGTTGGCCTCCCTTTTTAGGATTTCACTTACATTTTCCTGTAAGGTTTCTTAAATGGCTCCTTTTCTTTTCTTTTCTTTTCCTTTCCTTTCTTTTCCTTTTTTTCTTTTCCTTTTTTTCTAATACAAGGGATTGAACTTGGTGCCTTCACACTGAGCACATAACTTTTCCCATTTTTTAAATTTTGAGACAAAGTTTGCCGAGTCACTAAGTTGTCCAGTCTTGTCTTGAACTTGCAATTCTTCTGCCTCTTAGCTGTTTAAATAATGTTGTTGTGAAAACGTATTCAGTTTCCCTGAATGCTAGAATTATAGTGTGTGTCACCATGGCCAACTGGTACTTTTTCTTTCTAAGTGCAAAAACTGCTCATGGAAAAAATTAAAACTCGTGCAATTATTTTAGATATTGTGTGTTTTCTCCCACCACATGTTTGTGGGAGGTTATTTCTGCATAGACACATAAGAAAAGGAGTTGTTTCATGCAGGCTGTTTAAAGTATTTACAGAGTTGACATTATTATGCTTTGGATCTGGACTGTCCCTCCAAAGCCTCATTGTAGAATGGCTGTGGAACCTTGTACTGTTAAGTGAGAGGGCCTAGTTGCAAGGAGCAGAATACTAGGTAGGGCTTGACCTGAAAGGGGTACAACGCTGGGACTTGATTTGGAAGCAATTGGAACACTAGGGCTCGACCTGGAAGGAGCAGAGCTCAGGGGCATGACTTGGAAGGATATATACTGGCCCTTCCTTTCTGCCTTTGCTTCCTGCACCTCTGCCATGTGCTTCTACCATTGCCAGCCACCCATGAGTGGACTGAGACCATTAAGTTGCCATCCTTAAGTCGTGGATATCAGGTATTCTGTCTCACTAATAAATAAGTACTAAGACAGACATAGAGTGTGGTGTGGTGAATAGTACATGTTAAACATAAATATTGCTGTGTGGACCTACAATCTGAGAATACAAGCCTCCTGATGATACTGAGGAATGGCCAGGCGTTGCCTTGTTTGTTTAGGAGTAAAACATCCTTACCATGAAAGGATTTTAAAAACATAGCTGCGAAAGAAATTTAAAATCTTCTGACCTTGTATAATTCTATTACTGTGGGACACATCGCATGAACATTGTTTTTAAAAAGGCTAAATTGTGTTTAATTTTGCAGCTTGCTTTTGTCTTCACCATGACACAGGGGCAGCATCTACATGCAACCCATGAGTCACCTGTAGGCCATCGAGCTGTGTGGCTAGCTGGCTGTGTGGAGGGGAGGAGCTGCTGTCCGCTGGAGGAATTATTCTCCATGCTTCATGACTTCCCAGTGATTTAGCACAAGTCCACCTGTCCTGCGCATGCTGGTTAAAACATTTCCCCTCCTGCCTTTCTGTCTAGGACTGCAATTGCAGTGACATTTCTCAGCACAGTACAAGCCTGCGCTTTGTAGACACTGCTGCCCTATTCCATCCTGAAGTCAGGCTACTGGGTGAGTGACCGTCCACCTTTCATGGTGACCGCACTAAGCCGAAGGTGTTGCCTGTCTGGGGACATGGACAGAGGGCACAACCATTTGAGCAAACAGGGCTTGCTCTTCTCAGCTGGCTCCCAGTGGCCTCACTTTTTCTCCTGAGCCTGGGTTCCTAGGGTGCTGTACTGCTATCACAGAGAATTAGCTCATCAACGTCTACTTTTCCAGGTCAGTTGAGGGTCTTAGAACAAAGCAGCTTCAAGGACACCATCATGTAGAGATTCGTGAAGGGCGTGAACTTGATCCCTTTTGGTTTCCCTTTGAAGTGTCATGCTGTGTTGCACAGGCAAGATGAACTGGCCCATGGACACAAAGCCCCAAGGCCAGTAGGGACAGTCTGGCTCTCTCTAGCTGGGCAGGACCCAAAGGAAGCCCAGAGAAGCAAGTGAACGTGAACCCTCCACCCTTCCATCCTTGATGTGACCTTCTGCCCTTGCCTTAAGATGGGATGGAACAGTCCTTTTAGGGCTTAGTGTTCTGATAATGTCAGGCAACTTCATTCCTTGCTTCACGTGACAGTGACCGTATGTTTGCTTTTGTGGTACTGGGGATCAAGTTCAGGGCCTTCACTCTGAGCAACATCCCTAGCCCGTTTTATTTTTGATTGAGAGACAGGGTCTCACCAAGTTGCGAAGTTGTCCAGACTGCACTTGGTGTTATGATCTTCCTGCCTCGGCCTTCTAGAGTATTAGGATTAAAAGCCTACCACCATCAGGCCTGGCTTGACAGTGACAGTTCGATGCTGCCTGCCGCTTGGGGTGCTGACAAGTTTACTTAGCAGAGCAGAAGTAGCAGATTCGTTGCTGCCCCAGCCTTTCCTACTCTGGCTCTTTGCTAGATGCCTGGGAGGAATCTGAGCTGGTCTGTGTGCTCACACTTGGGGTGATAGGGTTCGAGTTTCATCACTGGCAGGCTTTGCCAGTCCGTGAAATGTAGCGATTTGTTATGGGGATCATCATAAAACACCCCAATTAAAGGCAGTGTGGAGCGTGGCTGGTGCACGCTTTGGTTCTGTCCCTTGGAGCTGGCTGAACTGGGCTTGTTGAACAGCTAGCTGCCTCAGGTGGTGTCCCGAGAACGAGAAAGGAGGAGGTTGGAGTGAAGTGAGTTTCTCTGAGTCAGCTTGGTCCAAGTTTGAATATCCTTGGCCAGCTGCTTGGCGTGGAGAGCTCCCTCAAGTCAGGTGGTTTGAATTGTTACCCCTAAACCTAAACTGAGTTTCTTGTTTCTGAAAAGCGGCAATAATGTCAGCAGCAGCAGCCTAACACTGCTCCCTTCTCCTCCACCCAGCCCAGGGAGGCCCAGTCCCGGTGCTAGAATCTGGCTGCACCTGAGTGGCAGTCTATTCCTGCCAGCCTCTGGTGCCTTTGTGGGGTCACTTGCCTTGTCTGCCCAAGGTCACCTGATTCTAGAATCCCAGTCATGAGGCAGGCAGCCTCTTCATTTAGCATACCAAGAAACTGAGCAGTAAGCATTTTGCCTACGCTTTAAGGAATAAAAATTGCCTAAAAGTAGTTTTCCTTTACCTGCAGCGTTCTGTCTTCCTTTGCCCAGCAGCTTCATTCCTTCTCTACTGGAAGGAGGCCGCATGTCTTCTCTGCCACCTCATCTCAGGTCCCCCTGAACCGTTCTTCCCACAGACGCCGATCTGTACACCCTGGGATGTGACTTAAGAGCCCAGGGCCCATAGCTGAGCTCGGTGCCTGGGATATTGTGCAGGTGGCCGTGTTTACTGGGGACATGGGTGCTGGATTTCATCCAGTGACTTTCTTATGAAGAATATCCACAGGCTTGAGCAGCCCTATCAGATAAGTTGACTACCATGAAGAGTACCTACCACAGGGGGCTGAGGTCACCTCAGTACCACCCACCTGGCCAGGTTTATGTAAAAGCACCTGGCAAGACAGGTGGTATTGGGCCCTTTTAGAAATTGCTGCGTTATAAACACAGGCAGATAATCACCTTTATTCATGTATTCAGCCATTCAAATTTTAAGCTTCTGTTGAGTTTATAGCCTGCCAGTAGTTCTGAGCTTCTGACGCAAATGCCTACAGTCTCAGGGCAGGTGTGTACAAGACTGAAAGGTGTCTCTTCCGTCTTAGAGCTGCTTAGGCTTAAACCAGGGCCTCTCTCTCTTAGACCTCTGCTACTTTGTAACCAGTTCACGTGCTGTGTTTGCCCTTTTATTGACAGTGGGCACAGGAGACTCTGGAGGAGGGTTAGGAGAGGCTGAGCTGGTGGTCATGGCCGATGCCGACAGTGAGAGCTATGCCGGCGATACGATGTCATGAGAGTGTGCCTCCGCTCTGGGGTCTTCGTGGATAGTGAGAAAAAACAATTCCCAGCTGAAAGGTGTCTTTAAAAATTCCTGGCAGTGTTAGGAGACTTGCCACAGCCAAAATGAGCTTAGAAAGATACAACAGAGCTATGTTGTGTGGTATCCTGGAAAGGGTGTTTCGGACAGAAAAAGAACATTAGGAAAGAGCTCAGGGAGAAGCCCAGTGTCTGTAGGAGCCGTGCTCGGCTGGCCCAGTCCTCTCTGGGTCAGGACGCAGCCTGTCCCTTCCCATCTGCAAACTGGTTTCCCCTGGCCCAGACGCTCAGAGTTGAGCCGCGCTCCCAGCGTCTAGAGAGCTTCTAAACACAGGCGTGAATTTGAGAAAGACAGAGAGGAGTGACAGGTACAATGGGTGCATTGATACACTGCTCTGAAATTCAGAGCCCAGGGAGGCAGGCCTTGTAGTGAGTCGGCAGGTGCAGCAGGCCCTTGTCTGAGGCTTCTACTAATCCTGTCAGTGATTTAGGTGTGGGTGGCTAGAATACCAGATGGGTTCGTCTCTCCTCCCAGTGTGGCTGATTAAACTATATACAAATGATCAGGGCCACATCTATGCACCTGCTCCATTAGGTGAGAGTAGTTAGTGTGCAGAGTAAGCCTAGTGCTGGGACAGTCACTGAGCACCTGCCGTACATACATGCATGCACACACACATATGTGCATGCCTGACCTTGCATTTTAGCTTTTAATCTTCTTAGGGAAGGTTTTCCTGCAGGACTCGACCTCGGGATGTGTACTCACGTGCCGATGCCTTCCAGCCTAGCACCTTTCTCATCTCTTGCATTTTCCTAGAATACACAGGATTTGCCTAGAGATTTTGTTAAAATGCAGAGTCCAGCCCAGCAGGCCTGGAGTGGTGCGTGTCCAATTGGCTGTCAGATAACTGGGACGGGAAACAACCCACAGGCACATATGTGGCACTGACAGTGGACCTGGCATGGTTCTCAGTTTCTTGTAGGTTCTCACTCTCCATAGCAGCCTTGGGAGATTGGCATCATTTTGGCCATTTGCAGAACTGAAGAGAGAAGCAGGCTGCCTGTAACTGTCACGGGTACTAGGGGGAGGGCTGAGCTGGGTTCCTGAACCTGGCCAATCAGGGTCTGTTCTAACTGCCTATCCTGAAGCCATTCGAGTTTGGTAGGTGTCAGGTCCAGCTGCGTGTTCACAGGAACATCCCTTCATTAGGTGAGCATCAGTGACCTTATTGGGAATATACAGGGTGGTTGGTGTCTGAGTTGGCCCTACAAAAATGCCACAGACCTGCAGCCAGGCATTTTAGAGGCCTTCTTCTTGCCTTCAGTGTCATCTTGAAGCTGCTTTAGTGAACATAGAACTATGGGACTGTGGGAAAAAAAAATGACAGGAGCCAGGTGTGGTGCAACACACCATAATCCCTCTACTGTGGGAGGCTGAAGTAGGAAGATCACAAGTTCAAGCTGAGCCTGGTCAGTTTAGTGACTTAGCAAGATTCTGTCTAAAATTTAAAAAAATAAAAAAGGGGCCAGTGACGTAGCTCAGTGTGAAGGTCCTGAGTCCATTTAAACCCGTTGGGAACACGGACTTGCTGGCAAGTTGGTAGGATCGCAATTCGGCACAGGCATGGCTCTCAGGAACACACTTAGAGCCCTCAGTTGCGGATGTGCGGTGAGCTTTTCCACTTCTGGACCACCCTCTTTTCAGAGTCGAGAGCCTCAAGAGTTCTTGTGATGTGACGTAGAAGTAAGTGACCACTCTGTTGTCCTGGCTGCCTCCATGGGCCTCCTGCCAGTACTGTGTCTGTCTCTGCGTTTCCCCAGAGCCTCCCGTCCTCTCGCACCAGGCATGCAGCTGTCTGTGCCCACAAAGGCACACATTTCAGCTGAAAAACCACAATATCCCCATCCAGTTATAGGAGAAAGTTCCTCCCCTAGCTTTCTTGCATGCTGAGGCATCTCTGAGGAGACACTCAGCCCGCAGCTCTTGCCGGAAGAGGCTCTGGTTTTGTGGAGGACTATTCCAGAGAAGACCTGCATGTATAGGGCTGTAGACTTAGAGGCGGATGTGGTTATATTTGTCTCCTTTGTCCCTCCTTTGTGGGACTGAGGGGCCTGTCCACCAGGCTGGCCCACATGGTTATGATGTCACTCAATCTTCGGCTCCTGCTGCCGGTGAAGGTTCGGTCTTAGTCAGATCGGTTTCTGTCTCAGCATTTCCTCACTGGTCTGGAGAAGAGCTTCATTCATTCATTCGTTTAGCAAGTACCTGGGAGTAGTGCTGGGTGTGGAGGGCTAGGTTAAAATGTAGGGCCTGATCGCTGCTTTCATTGCTGCAGTGACCAGACACTGCCATTATACGACACCCTCCCCATTCTCCTACCCCAAGCTGGTCCTCTGTCCAGGGCCATGAACTCTTCCTGGCTAGCCACCTTTCCTACTGCAGGTCTCCCGATCTCTCTCCCTTTCGAAGTTCTTTTGTTTGTTTGATATTGGCATGATTGAATCAGTGTGTGGCCAAACAGGATATAGTTCTGGGTGGTGCCTAGTTTCTGGCAATCGGCTGTTGTTTTTGGTGGCCTCCGGAGGTACAAATCCCAGGCACCACAACAATTCGGGGATCCTTGGGCAAATTAGGAGAAGCTGAGTTCTACAGTTTTCCTTACCTGTGTTTTGAACTCAAGGGCAAGAGGTGAGGCAAACGCCAAACCTCAGAAAAGAGATTGGTAGGAACAGCCTTACCTCCAGCAGAGTTGGAGAGTTTTGAGTTCAGTTTGGCAAGGAGGGAGAACAGGATTTCCGGGTACTTCTGGGCTTTGGCTGGCTTGGTTCTTTCCTGGGGAAGGTGAACAGGAGTTGGGGATGCTCAACAGGGGTTGGCTAAATTTTCCAAAGAACTCATGTGTGCAGAACATCTGTCTTTACTTCTGTAGGGTACAAGGACTCTAGTTGTGTGGGTCCTAAATTTTGGGTAGTTAAGATAATATTTGAAAGTACTTGCAATAATTAAGGCATCGAAACAATTAACAATTTGCACAGTCTGGTGTGGCCATTACCCAGGCCAAGAAGTAGAACTCAACTTCTTCATCCAAAATGTGCTTTAAAGACCTTAAGTGTTTAAGGTACTCCCTCTCCTGAATGTTGTGATAGTTCCATGGCTTGATTTTCTTTTAGCATATGGAATTCTGTGCCAAGCAATATTGTTTTTGTGTGCTTAACTTTTGTATAAATGGAGCTGTAGACTCTATTTATGAGTGTCTCTCCTCACTCTCCCTTAAACTGAGTTGTCCTAGTAACCAGCTTCTAATGAATAGGACTTATCAAAGTGATGACATCATAGCACCTTCCTTGCTACCTTACTGGCTTTGGTAACACTAGGTGCCATGTAGAGGCTCAGGTGAAGATGAAGGTGGCCCTGCATAACAACCAGCACGGAGCTGGAAGCTGAGGCCCTTAGCCCACAGGGCACAGGTCACCACCCACTATCAGTACCCAATTGTGTTGGGAAGGGGATCCTTTCCACCCAGGGCCCTGAGATGCGAAGTCCTAACCCTGATTGAGATTCCCACAAGATATTCCCTTCACCCAGCCAGACTATGCCAGGACTCCTGATCTGTGGAACAGCTGAAAAATGACTGGTTTCTGCAGTCCTGGATAACTAGCACATAGTCTTCCCGGAGTTCTTGTGGGCTGAGCGTCATGTTCTTTTTCCTATTTCTCTTTTCCTTTCCCTTCCCTTTTCCTCTCTCTCTCCTCTCTCTCTCTCACTCTCTCTCTCTCTCTTTCTCTCTCTCTCTCTCTCTCTCTGTGTGTGTCTCTTTCTCTCTCTCTCTCTCCTTCCTTCCTTCCTCCATCCTTCCTTCCTTGTTTTTGGTACCAGGATTTAGCACGGGACTTTTGTGCTGGGCTCCATCCCAGCCCATTTTTGACTTTTGACTTCAGTGCAAGGTCTCACGAAGTCACTGAGTTAGCCAGGCTGTATTTGAACTTACCACCTTTCTGCCTCAGCCTCCCGGAGTGCTAGGATTTAGGCCTGTGCCACCAGCCTGGCCGAATGTCGTATTCTTGAGGTTGATCTAGTGTGTAGCAGGGATCCAACCCTACTCCTGTGGCTTCCATTGTGTATTAATACCTTTGATACCTAGTCTTGAGTGAGAGGGGCAGAGATGGCATCTGACTTGATTTTACTTTAGGTTTTCCTGTTTCCTGTATGCCAATGTTTACTGGCTCTTCTGGGTTCTTCTGCTAGGAAGGCCCTTGTCATGGTTTTGACCCATTTTTCTTACTGATTTGCAAGAGTTCTTTGAACTTTCTGGAAAGTAAGCCTTCATCTTGAGGCTGCCTTCCCCTTTGTCCCTTGCCTCTGTGCATGTTTAAAACCAAGGAGGCACATTCTGAATCCTGTCCTGGGGTGGGGTATAGTAATTTGCACAATTCTGTTTCCAGGCCTTCTGAGTGGTGGCCTGGGTGCCCCACCTGGGGCGTAGAATTGGGCCTGCAGAGGAGGGCTCCTGGCACAGTTCCTTGGTGTAGCCATACTGAGGTGGAGTCTGCATAGTCCTGTGTCCTGCCTATGCATCACCCTAGTCTGAGAGTGCTTCCCTGTTCCAAGAGCTCCCTTCAGTCTCAGTCAGTGGGAGAACATTGTCCATGGGTCTGCGGGGGACCTGCTGCTGGGACCCCTCACATTAGTACTGTGAGATCAGTGTATTGCTCTGAGCTCTCTGGAGATGATGGCTTCCTTGCAAAGGAATGTGGTCTGGGAGCCTTTGCCTAGCATGTTCAGAACCCGTGCATTCCTGAAGGAAGTTAAAATTAGAAAAAGCTTTTACATTTCCTGCCATTCAGTCACAGTGGGCTGGTATTTGTTTGCACAGGGATTCTTTGGTAACAGCCTGTTGTGGGTATCTGGTGGAATGTGAGGTGAAGCCACGATTTTCAGGATGGAGGTGTGGTGTCCATGGAGATCTTTGTTGTGGGCGTCACTGCTTTGTTTCTGAGTCTTTACAGAAGGATTCTGGAATGGAAAAATGGTATTGAAACAACCCCTTGTGATTGTTAGCAAGAAAGCAGCTTGTCCGTAGAAAGTATGGTGGACTACACCTCTTGGGGAGTGTCCCTTGTGGTCTTGGCTGCTGATCTAACCCTCTGCCTATGCTGGAGTGAGGTTGGGGGCCACCTCCTGTGGCTCCCTGGGATGCTGGACTTCTTGGGTGCCAGGTTCAGCAAATAAAAGTATAGGGCACTCAAGTGTATTTGGATACTTGGGACATACTTACACTAAAAGATTACTTATGTTGTGTACTAAGTTCATATATAACCCAGTGTCCTGGGTTTTATCTGGAGACTGCAGCCCCTGGGCTTGTACTTTTATAGTCCTAAGTTTTGGTCTTGGCTGATGGGATGGTGGGTGTTGTCCCAGTGAGTAGAGTTGTGGCCTGCTCTTGGCAGTCCTGGAGACAACTGCAGGTTCATTGGGTCTCCCCACTTTCCTGTTGACATGTTGCCTCTTGCTGCTGCTAAACTGGCAGCTCCCACTTGCCCTAGAGCTACATGCAGAAACAGGCATGCATCCCTTTGAGCCCATATGATAGATGAGGAATGGAGAGGCAGATTTAGAGAGTCAGCAGTCTGTCCAGGGACAGAGTCAGTGTTTGAACTCTTGATCTGTGAGACCCAAAGCCTGGGTCTGGAGGGCAGATAAGAAGTATAACTGATCTTCCCTGGAAACTCACCCATGGAGGGAGGGCCAAATGCTTGAGTGTGGATGGGAAGAACGTGTCATGAGTCAGGAACATGGGCCCTGGGGAAGGCTCCCTCAAAGCTGTGCCTTGGAGGAGAAGCGGTATTTGCGCTGGCTGTAGGGATGGATGTGAGAGCATTTCAAAGTGGGACAGCTGACCTAGCTGGAGTGAAGGGAGTTGGCAGTAAATGTTAAGGAGGCTGGACATGTGAGATGGAGCCAAACTGGGGAGACCCTCCAAGGGAGCAGGGGAGCCTGGTTCCAAGATGAGGGGTGAGGAGAAGCCAGGCACCTTTGTGTGCATGCATCAAGGAGTAATGCCTTGAAGGCAAAGGAATGGGACGTGATTTGATGGAGAGCTGTAGAAGAGACTACCTGGGAGGCAGTTAACAAGTTGATCTGAAACTGGTACTTGGTGAGATTTCTTTTCTGCTAAGATAACAGGTACCCTTGGTACAGGATGTTGGTAGGTGCTAGGTGCAGGTCTTGGAGTTGGGGATACGAACTTGAGCGAGGTGAGTGGATTTCTGTGTTGGGATCCTGTGGCCCGTTGAAGAAAAGATGCTGATTCACAAGGCAGCCCTTTCAAGGTTCTTCTCCTTTTGCCTGTCCACAGCTGGGGTTTGAAAACCTCTGTGTCTGTGCCCACGTGTGTACGTGTTTGACACTCTAGACATCATCCATTCAGCAGAGATTTATTGAGTGTCTGCCAGCGTCCAGGTAGTTTCAGGTGTCCAGATGAACCGAACTTCTTGCCTTGGTGCAGCATTTGCTCTGGTGGGAGAGAAAGGAGATAAACAATAGATACAGGAATGTCAGGAGTGGCCCATGAAGCTGGGTAAGGAGATGGGATGAAAAAGATGTGCAGTGTTTGGTGTGGTATGTGGTCAATTGCATGGCCTCTCCCCTGCAAAGATATTCACATCTTAATCCAGGTGGTGTTTACCTTATATGGCAAGAGGGATTTACATTGGAGGTGTGATTGCTTGAAGGATCTTGTGATGGTGAGATTACTGGTGTCTTTGTTTGCAGTTGCTATAATAAAATACCCGAGACTGAATACTCTATAAAGAAAAGAAGTTTATTTGGATCACCTTGGTGTTGATTCAAGAGTATGGTGCTGGCGTCTTTTTAGCTGTGGCTATACCTGGCTATATCACAGTGTAGTAGATGGTATCATGGTAGAAGCGTGTGGGCTGGGGAGAGATCGCATGGAAACAGGAAGCCAAAACCTTGCTCTTTTTATAATTTACACGGTTTGAAATATATTAATCCCTTTTGAGAGCCACACCCCATGTCTTGATTACCTTCACTACCCTCCCTCCTCATATGTTCAACCACCCCTCAGTATTGCCACACAGGGGACCAAGCCTCCAGAACATGAACCCTTGCGAGATCCTCACAAACCGTAATCAAGCCATAGCACCTGGATTGCTTAATTAGGCCTCCACGTAATCACAGGCATGCGTCTTTATAGGAGAGAGGTAAAAAGATCTGACGACCGAGGAGAAAATGGTGTGATGGCAGAAGCAGATTGGAGTGACATGTTTTGGAGCTGGAGTCAGGGCTGTGAGTTGGTAGTATCAGCATCCACTAGAAACTGAAAACAGGGAAGGGATTCCCCTCAGGAACCAGCCCTACAGCCATCCTGTCTATATAGCCCAGTGAAGCTGCTCTCAGGTTTTTGGCCTCCACGACTGTAAAGGATATGATTATATTTCAGCCTCCGCTGTAACAGCAGCAATAGGAAAGTAACATGGAGGTCTGGGGATCTAAGGAGGTAACATCTAGGCAGAGCTACACACGGGAGTGATTCATTGCTTTCCAAACGTTGAGGTAAACATGGAGTAACGGACACTGTGCCCTAGGGTAGGCCTTCTTGTTAGCAGTAGTCTGGGACCATGTCCCCCACATCAGAATCCCAAATCCCTGGGAAACCCTGAGCTCTACTAGCCCTCAGCTTGGATGGGATCCACAGTGGTTTTATATATACTTGATGTAAAAATGTCTGACGGGGTATAAATATCCTTTGCCTTTTTTTCCCAGATTCAGCTGAATATAAATGTATCATATTAATGGAACAAAATATTTCCTTGGCTTTCTATGTTGAGATTTTCGAACAGTACGAAATAGTCCACTGGCGTTGTTGACCAAGAGTCTTCATTTCTGTCCCTCAGCTAGAGCTGGTGGGTGGTGCAGGATGCCAGCTCTGTACTTCACCATCTTTCAAGTTTGTGTCTCCTGAAAGCAGAGCCTTGGATAAAGACTTGAGTGCTGATGTTTTGGTGTAGGAGAGTATAGTAAGCAGGATGGGGGTGCCTGGGGAGTGAGATGAGCAAAGCAGAAGGGGTGCCCCATGAGCAGATAGCCACTGGCGCCTCAGGGCTTCACTGAGGCTACTGAAGCTAAGCCCTAAGGGACCGAGACTTTCTTGAGGAGTCATGAGACTGCACCTTAGAACTATTCCTCTGAAGGTCTAGAGGCTGGGACTTTGGCCCCAGGACTGCCCTGGCAGCTCTCTGCAGCCTATCTTCTCCTTCCGTTAGGCCTAGAGAACGTGGGGGCCCCCAGTGAGCTGGGATGGAAGCAGCCCAGGTAACACCCACCATGCAGAAAACACTGTCCTGCAGTGGTCAAAAGATTGGCTGCCCAAGCTCTCTCCATTGTTGGGTGCCTTCTCCAAGCCCTTACTTAGTGGACATCTTTAAGCTCCATGCAAGAAGCACTGAGACTTCTGCTTTGAGGGCTGCGGACTGATAGTGTGGCAGACGTCTAGAACATCCAACGAAGTTCAAGTGCATGAGGAGGAACAAGGCTCTCTCAGACAAGGTGTGTCCCTCAGCTACTGGGGGTTTTGCATACTTTATGTGTGGCATCCTCCCTGCTGATACCGCTTAAGCTCCCAGGTGGTCTTTTCTGCCTGACCCAGGAATCTCTGTGCTCCATGCAGGAGCTGTTGTCCTGTCTTACTCTGTGCTCATGGGAGCAATGTTATGTGTCGGTGTCTTCCACTGCAATCTTGTCTTTCTCTGACTTCCAGCTCATGGAGTACAGGACTCTAGGCTTTTATTAGTCTTAGTAGCCTCACTGCCTTGCATAGGGAGAGGAGGGATGAAAAAAGAGCACATGTGAGTTGATACAGTCCCTGGCATGCTCTGTTACCCCACATCCGTGACAGTAACACTGGGTTTATAGCTGTACTGACCTTCCATGCCTATTTTGTGGTTGCATGTAACCAAGGTCAGAATATCTAGAGCAGTCACAGGGTGGAGAGTCTAAACACAGAGGTTCCCAGGGCCTTGTGGGGATGAGGGCTCTGACGGAACTCATGCTCCTCATCCCACAGTAACACCTGAGTTGATCTTACCAGTACCCCAATCTATGCTTCTTTCAGCCTGATGAAAGCCAGGCAGTTGTGGGATTGCCAAGGGAAATATAGCCTTCCTTTTTGGCCAGCCTTACTTGTGGGCTGGGGAATGCCAGTCACCTAGCCCCCTGCCACTGATTGGAAGGTCCCCCCAAATGCACCGTAGTCTGACAGAGAGCAGTCATCAAATTGGCTCTTTTCAAGTTTGTATTTAGAAATTTTTTTTAGAAAAACCTGTCCTGAATATTGTATTTTAAGATATATTTTCTAAAATTATTTTCTGAGATAGGGGACTGCTTTACATTTCTGGATAACATACTACCACCATTTTAATGACATATAGAAACTCAGAGTTCATTTTAGGAAAATATTTTAGAATGCAGAATGGTCTTATAGCTTATTCAGATTTAGGGCTTTTGCAAATGTTTCTTTCCAGTGATTCTTTTCTGATTCAGTGTGCTCTGAGTGTGTGGCATAAGATCTGCCATGAGTTATAAATCGATCCGTGTCCTTATCACGTGAGTCCTGCTCTTTGCTCCGCTGCCCTGGCCTGGCTTTCTGAACTGTGAATATCCCATAGTCCAGCAGTAAAGCAAGGTGCCCTGTCCTTTAGCAAAGCCAAAGAGAGAAGGGGGTTTTTAGTCTGGGATGAGTCAGGCCTGGGAGGAATTTGCATTCCCCTGAAAGGCCACCCTGGGTGGCCCTAGTAGTGATTTTTCTCTCCTTTCCTTTCTCCCTTCTTTCACTGTTGCTGAAGGGAGATGTCACAGGGTGAAGGTTTCACCCCTGGGGGGAGGATCCAAAAGGTCAAAAGGCTGGACTGTCCCAGCCCCTCTGTCCTGGTGGTCTTGGTTGGTGACAGCCCACCTTGCTGTCAGGGACAAGCAAATAAATGGCAGTAGAAGGAGGCAACACTCGATGGGCATCTGCCAGTGCAGTGACCAGGGTACAGATGTCCTCTTAATCATCCCTTAGGAGCCTAGCAAATGCCTCCTCTTCTCCCTGACACACACCCAGAGTCCAGGAATGACCTGGAACTTGCTGTGGACACAGCATTGACTGCAGAGCTGGGGTTTGAGTGCATGCCCAAGTCTTCGACACACTGAATTTTTCTAAGTGTTTTCAAGCCTCCTCAACATTTGTTAGAAGCAGAAACTCTTCCAAGATTCAGCCACAAACTCCCGTCATCTGTTTCAGTCAGGAACTTAACTTTTCCAACTTGTAGGCATGGGAGGTTTTGTAATCTGTCAGAGAAGAAAGGAAGAAGGAAGGAAACATAGCTTTGGGACCCAGTCTGGTCCTCCACGCCCTCGCTCACAGACATCCGGTTCCTGTAGCCTGCTTTGTGGTCGGATCGTTTTCTCCATGTGTGGTCATTTCCGTTTGTCAGGGTCACGAATGCTGTCTTTGTAGCACGTTGGATCATGATCCCTGCTGTGTACTTCATGGTCAGTAAGTTGTCAAAGCTCTGGTCAGCCTTGATTCCTCGCCTGCTGAGTGGGCCTGGTAACGCTCGTGTTGCTTATGAGTGTTTTAGAAAAACAACTGAGGGCCATGTGGAAAAAGCACGTGATCAGAGAGTATTATTGGTATGTTACACGGAGGGTTCCCTAGTCTCCTCTGAGGACACTTTAGAAATGCATATTCTCAGGCTACCCAAGTCCACAGAAGTTAGCGATCCAGGGTGGGACCCAGAAATCTGTACGGTGAGAATTTTTCCAAGTGACTAGGTAGATACTAATGTTTGAGACAACCCCTGCCTTATGCAAACACAAGAAATTAAATTCCTAGCCTTTATGTCACAAATGCTTCATGACGTTTCTACTGTGCATTTGCTGCTAAGTGTCTGGTATTTGTGTTTTGAGAAACACAGAAGAAGGCAGGGCCCCAGCCCTCCATGGTCAAGCAGAGAAGGAAAACCACACTGGATATATTTACACATAACATAGCCCTGTTTTACAGTTGAGGAAACAGGCCCAAAGAAGTTAGGTCATCACTAGGCGAGTTTAAAATATGAACCCACCTGTTTGATAATTAAAATCCCCATTTACCAGGCTGCCTCCCATCACAGGAACAAGTCAGATGCATAGGTCCTACAATTGGTCATGTCTCCCCATTGATTCTGGGAAGAAAGTTCCAGATCAGAATCAAGGCACTGAGCTCCTTGGGACGCACTTAATTACTAGATCTTCATTGATGATTGTCCAAACATTAGGTTAAAACCTTCAGGCCTCTGCTACGGTCCAGAAGTATGAACTGGCTCAGACCATGAAGGCCCATGCATTATAATTGGTCAGTGGGTTGAAAATATTTAGTCAGAGCCTGGGAAGATAATTTTAATAAAAACATGGAAAAGCCACATGCATCTGAGTCTGGTCTTCTTAACTGCTAGGTGCAGGTCTTTCCCAGGTGTGAGTTTGACCACAGTGTGATGCAGTGTCTTTGGTTTCCAGTTACGTAGAGCAGGGGCATAAGCACACCAGTGACATGGTCCACATCAGAGTTCCTGAAGAGTTTTGTTGTATTCTTCTTAAATGCTTAATGTTGTTAAATGCTTATTGTTGCATGATGTTGAGTGACTTGCCTTTACTGAGTCTTTCTAAAATATTCCACTTGAATTATCACGGAAGTGATTTGTTTCACTTGTGACCATTAGTTTATAAATAAATTTATAAACATTTTCATAACAAAGGCTACTGGCTCCACCCAGTGGGCCCAGAAGCCCACTGGGTGGAGGAAGCAGCCAAAGGTGTGGCAGGCCCAGCACCAGGAGCCGAAGATAGGTAGCACAGACACGTGAAGACCGACTGTGGAAAGAATGACACCAGGGAAGCAGCCATGAAATACCAGCTGACCACTGACTAGACCCTGTGTGGGTTCCACGTCAGAGTCTCAGTGTGTAAACAGATGAAGGTGAAAGCAAAGTGGTGGACGTTCTGTTGTTTTTTGATGCAGTGTAGGTTTAGTGTAAGAAAGAGAAAGGCTATATTGTGTTCCTTATCACATTGTATAAATATATATATATATATATATTTATTTTTTTTTTTTTTTTTGAGACAGGGTCTTGCTCTATAGTCAAGGTTGGTCCTGAACTCACAGCAATCCTCCTGCCTCAGCCTCCTGAGTGCTGGGATTACAGGCGTGTGCCACTTCGCCTGGCTTATGTGGTTCTGGGGAATTGATCTCAGGGCCTTGAGCTTGCCAGACAAGTGCTTTACTCCAGTCCCCACATGGTCTTTTTTTTTTAATTTAGAAAAACTTATTTATTTTTTAATTTTGGTTAAAAAAATTCTCATGACATACAATTTAACATTTTTTTGTAAATACCTGAATTGCAAATTCTGTAACACACTAGAACCTTGAGATTTGAGTAATTAGCATAAGAAAACTTAACTGTACACCTCAGTTGTGAGAGATTTCATTCACTTAAACATGGCCACATTATCTGGTACTTGCCTGAATATTTTGTTTGTGTCCACTACAGTTTTAATAGTGTTAACGCTGATGACCTTAAATGTAAAGGCTGTGGTTGGCTGACCCAAGAGTTATTTTCTCAGTTTTGTGCAGTAGTCCTCTCCCATAAACAATGGAAAACCTGGGATTAAGTCCACTACTATGCCTCCAAATTGCAGTTCAATATCAGAACTCCCTTGCCTGAGGACCAATTAAAGTCACCAGCGTTGGAAGGCTTAGGGAGCCAGCTGTAGGCAAAAACGTGGCAGCTGATGATGGACCCATCCCCATGTCCCTTTCAGGCTGTGTCCTTTGCTCTTACTTTTGTCCTGCCATCTCTGTCCTGACTGCCCTGGCCACCACTCTTGGTGTGTGCTTGCTGTCCTCTGACTTGAGCCTGCAGCCCCTGAGCCCCATGGCAGTTATATAAGTGGGACCTGGAAACTTCTCTAATCCTGCAGACTTACCTGTGGAAGGTATACAAGTGAATATTTTCTGCTTTTTGAACCACATGATCTCTGAAGCCGCCCTGGCCATAACACAGAAGTACTCGAGACAAGATGTTGATGAATGGGTGTGGCCTGTGCAATAAACTTTAGTTATGGGCACTATACTTTGAAAATCATATAATTATCACGTTGTAAAATGTTCTTTTGATACCCACCCCCACCCCCAGCCACTTAAGAATAGACAAACATTGTTTGTTCATGGGCCATACAAAGACAGGCAGCGAGGCTGGATTTGGCACGTGGCCTGCAGCTTGCTTTTGGCATAGGACAAGACTTCGCTTAGGTCACTTGGGTATGGAAAAAGGGTGGGGATGAAGGGGACCTGATTGCTTACACAGAAGTCGTAATCTTGATATCTGGACATGTAGGACACAGTGACTGCTTTGATGGGCTCATCGGTGTCCACCTTAGTGACTTTGTAATCAAAAGAGTAGGCTTGTGAGCTTTCCCAGTTCACCAGAGCTCCTGTGCAGTTGCTTTATATTGACGCTTTAAGGACTTCTGTACTGGATGAAACTAGTAGATTGAATCACAGAGCCCATTCTGAGGGTCTTGGGGGACAAAATACTAAGTTTTGGGTGCCAGCAGGTCTCACCCTGCAGCATGGAACTACCTACTTATGGTACGTTGGACCCTGGTCAGCCTGTAGATTAGGGTGGTTGAGGAGTCACGGAGCACTTAAGTCTGTTACTGTCTCAGTGGCCTCTAGGGATGGGCAGGGCACTGAGAATTCCTTTATGTTGTTGCAGACAGGAATGACAGGTATGATGTACTCATGTGCTGGGACTCTGAGCTGCTGAGTGACTTGAGCAAAGGAAATTTGCTTTCTCGCCGTTCTGGAGATGAGAAGCTCAAGGTCAGGGTGTAAGCAGAGTGGGCTCCTTCTGAGGCTGTGAGGCAGAACATCTCTCCAGCTCCTGGTGGTTGCTGGTAATCTCTGCTTAGACACATAGAGGCATCGACCCACCTCTTCCTTCATGTTCACATGGCCTTCTGCCTGCTTGAATGTCTGTCTCGAGATTCTCTTTTTTTAATCAAGTCACTCAGTCATATCCGACTTTGGCTTTATCTCATCTTAGCTTTATCATTTTCTTAATTAGTCTTAATTCCTTAATTATTCTATGTCCAAATGGAGTCACAGCCTGGAATACTGGGGGTTAGGATACCAACTCAGGAATTTTGAAGGGACAGTGTGAGAACTGGGGCAAGTGGTTGAGTGTCTTGTAGACGACCTCTTGGCATGAGGATTTGGGATATAGTTGCCATGTCTTTGTGTGAATTTAGTTGTCTCTCTAAGGTGTGGTGGGGTGAGGACCATGAGCCTCCTGGCTGTCCATCCCACTTTTCAGACCTCCTCAGGAAGAGTCAGCTGTCAGTTTTGTGTCTGCTGAAGTAAGCTGTTGTTCAGACAGGGACTAAAATGGGTAAAGGGAACATAAACACTGCTTCCTTCGGGTTGTGGGAGAGACACTGGTGTTTTGAGATACCAGAGTTCTTCTTAGCTTATGGAGATTCCTCTTAATTCTGGCTAATGACACACTGATGCTCCTTGAAACAAACAAGCAATCAGACAATTAGATGTTGTCTAAACTTTATGCAAAGTGGATCTATTCGCACATAAATCCCTGGTTGTCTTTGGAGTCCTGAGGACTGATGAGGCCACACAGGTAGGCTGAATCCTTGTCATGCCCCTTCTGTTCTCAGGAGAGCTAAGCCTGTCCACAGATCTTGGGCTTCCATAGAGGTGAAGCAAGATTCAGGACAGACAGGAGGCTGTGGGTCATTCACCCTGACAGTCCTTAGCCAGCCCTCCCATGCTCCTCTCCAGCTCCAAACTAGCAGGTGGTTCCATGCAATCATCTGTCTGCCAAGTCCGGAAAGAAGACCCGCAACATTTTGAAGTTGAGATGGGGGTTGGGGGACAATTGGAGTTTTCTTAGCAGTGACTTTGTGCCTAGCCTTGGGAGCTGGGCAGCAAGGGTAGCGAGCAGTCACGAATGTGCCTGGGGCTGAGGAAGCTGCCCACTAGGTGTTATGGAGTTCCTCTTTCTGGGAAACTGTTGCCTCATCAGCCTCCATGGCCAGCAGTATCTCACACCGTAGAATGGAGGGCTTGGGCTAGAGGAGTCTCACAGACCGTGGGCCCCTGGAGGTGGGTAGGGCTCTAGCTGTGGGCACAGGGTCAGGGCAGGCTCTGGCCTGGGGAGGCTGGAATGGAGCTTCTTAGAAGAGAGCTGAGTGTCTTTTGGGGAGTGCTTAGCACCTGCTGTGAGTGGCCCCCTTGGGCAAGTCTTGAGGGGTGCCCAGGGTTGAGGATGGGAGCTGGCTCGAGTCCTGTTATGATTTCTTGAGATCACTCTCAGAGATGCTATTTGGCCTTGTGGGAGAGAGAACAGTCAGTCCCTTGGGGCCTCCATTAAGGTTTCACTTCCTCCAGGCTGTTTTCAGTACCTTTTCTCCTTGTTAACCTGATGAACTTGAATGTTCTCACTGGACACAAATGTTCGGAGAACATCAAGGACCTTAATGAGGATTCCAGAGTACCCAGAGCCTCTGACCTGTGAGCAGTGTCTGTGACCTTCCCCTTTCCCCTCCCTCCCCTCCCTTCGTTTCATGTAATGGAAATCTGTAGTTTCCTGTGAATATATTATCCTCATTGATCTGAGCAGCACCTTTTCTTCACCTTTGTGATTTCAACCATTCTTGTTCTTTTAGAAGACCCATCTTCATCTACAGTGAACTGTTTTCTGGAGGACTGTTTCTCATGTCCAGAGAGGCAATTTCTCTGTACTCTCCCTTCTCTTCTCCACAACTTTCTCTGTGGTAGGAATGCATTTTGTCCTTGGGCCTGAGTTGAAGCTCTAGAGGAAGAGACTAAGCCTAAAAACTAAGCAGCTGCCCTGGCTCCCAGGGAGAGGTTCTTGCCTTTTTGAGGTCTCACATTCTTTTAGACAACTCACAGCTGTGAGTCTTGCCAGAGGAGATTCTTGGCAGAAAGGGTGCCCTTGAGGTAGGGAAGGCGTCTAGAAGGTTCCTATGATGGCCTAGAGCAGCTCTTTACTGCTGTCTGGAAGTTCACCTGGGGCAGAGGCTCTGGGGTCTTACTCTTTCGGTCCCCTATGTCACATCTGCTCTTACCAGTGTCTCCTCTGTGGCTGTGCAGGCTTGGTAGAATTCCTGCCTTGTTTCAAGGTCTGAGGAGGAAACCGAACGGCTGCCTTCAGCTTGGCATTTACCTTGATTCCCCTGACAATTGAGTTTATACTAACATCACCAGTTGGCAGGAGAGGTCAGCTCGCGCGAGGGGGAAATAGAACCAACTGAGAGAGGCCCAGGGGGAATTTGAGGGGCTGGCTGGGGTGTCAGTAGGAAAAAGCAGTGATCTGGAAAGCAGGACACAATGCTGCCATCCCCATGGAGTCCTTTGCTCACCCCATTGAAGCTCTGGCCTGAAGCCGTCCCTCACAGTTGTCCCAAGTTGGGGATAGGAAGAAGGCAGGCCTTGGCTCCCCTGTGTTGGTCATGGGTTTTGTCACCAGGTGCAGGCTGGCTGGTGAAACCTCCTTGATTTTCCCTGAGAGCTTTTTCCAGCAAGGTGGTCTTGGGATGGCCCCTACGAAGATAATACTACCACGGTGTTCTAGCAGATGGGGCCTAGCAGAGGGGCTGGGTATCTAGGTGCCACCACTGCCCTCACTGTCCCAGGCAAATGTACCTTGGAGCAGAATCCACTTTCTGAATCTTGCTCATGCTCCCCTCTTGTCCCACAGCATCTCCCTCCTCTCCTGGATGCGAGGCTGGGTCCTGGGACTCCTGCTCTGACATCAAGAGGCCGACACCAGGTAGGTGACACAGACACAGTACTGGGATGAGTTGCCGTGCCCACTTGCATCCTGACAGTAGTTGTTTTGTGCCTGAGCTGTGTATACCTGAGAAGGGAAATTGCCCTTGTACGTAGAGTGGACGTGATAGAAAGAGGTAGCTTCCAATGATGCAAGGGCCTTACAGGCTTTGCCGGCATCTTCTTCATGGTACTGTCATCATATCCTCAGCAGCCAGTGTCTCTAGCATGGGAAGGTCACTCGTTGGTGTGGAGTCTCAGAAGCTGGCATCTGCCCATGCTCAGAATTGCTCCGTGTTTGTTTACTTCCGTGAATTCCCGTTCTCATTCTACTGAGAAACTGGCAGCTCATCGTCTCCCTGACTGCCGGGTCAGGGCCCAGGTTGGCTGTTCTTGTGCGTTTGCACAAAGGAGCTATTATCCTCATAAGGAAAGAGGTTATGAGTTTTTTAAACAATGGCACCCAGTGACGAGAGAGTTCCATTTGGCACCACAGTCACAAGGTCACTCCCACTTCCCACATCCTAGGATTGGGGGAATCCTTAAACTACAATAACAGAGAATATTAGAAGGAAACAGCTGATGTTCATGAGGAAGAATTGGGTTATAGGGTGTGGCTGGTGTAGTGGTGTTGAATATTTGCCTGGCTGATCTTCTTAATTTTTTAGTATTTGTAGGTTTGTGGAATTAGTACGTATCACATCTTCCTGTCTCCACTATCCCTGACTATTGTTGACCTTGACTCTCTTGGCTGATGGAAAAGAGAATGCTGCCTTGGAGAATTAATTGGGTAGGATCATCCCCATGGGCGACGGTACCTTTATTTGTTTAAAAACAGCCATGGACTCTCCTCAAAAAGTAGAAAACAGCTGGATCATCGTTGGAGCCTGAGGAATTTAAAAGCCCTCACTAATAACATGGGCAGCCATGTAAATTGTAAACAGAGAGGGTCTGGTTGGAATATGTTTCCACTTCTCTCCCAGTCCTTTATGGTCTGTCATTCCTCCAGTGCCTACGTGTGCACTGGAGTAGAAAGCATTTAGGGCTTGTGGTGGAGAGGTAAGGAATTCAGGAACTGTCTGGAACCGGAGTCAGCCCTCAGCCCACTGAAACCCAGAGGCTTGAGAGATTTGGACCCAGGAAGTGGCCAACCAGTGGCCAGCCAGCAGCAGACCTTTGCCTTATAAGTGCAGCCCCCTGCCCTGGAGGGCTGTGTTTGTGTTTCGGAGAAGCCTGCTGAGAGGCATCCACATTCCTGGCATTCTTCAGGCCTGGTATTATTGGCTAGAAAGTGAGGGTTTCTGAAACTGACTAGCAAGTGCTGCAGCCTGGTTCCTTCTAGAGATGGACAAATTCCTGTGGGCTGTGCAACCATCCGGACTCCCTCTCTCCCCCAAGCTGGGTTTTGGGCTGGGGTATAGTTTGGCTAAGCATCCCCCCCCTCACCCTTAAGCAGAGCAGGAAGAGGCTGAGGGGACACCCTCATACACATACATAACCCTGGCCTTTGCAGTTGCCTGGGTGGCATTGATGTGGTTTGCTTTCTCTGGCCCTGTGCCAGGGTACTAGACAAGCAAGTCATCGGGAAGAGGAAGCAGTGGGGAGCGATGGGGCTTTGCCACCTCGGAAAGAGCCCAAGTGGAGCCCGCTTGCCTTTATCCATAGCTTTCCTAGGCCTGAGTTTTCGTGCCTAGAGTTTTGATGGTGCCGACTTTTGTGATTCAAGCATAATTGCTTCATAGAATGCTTAGCTCGTCCCTGATCCCACTGTGCGCACCTTCAGAAGCAGCTCCTACCCACACCTGTGGGTGTTCCTGTGCAAGGTCATAGGCCATGAGGAGTGGAGTGATTTCTTCTCAGTTCCCTTTTATACCAGTGAGAACAACGAGTGTGACCCAGGTCAGCCAAACAGGAGTGTCAGCCAGGGGACTGGTGGGAGCAGGTAGGGAGACTGAGGTTCCTTGGAGTCATCCTTGCAGCTCGCTACTACCCATGAGGGCTGAGCTTCAGTCCGTGGTAGCTTCAATAACCCCACTGTTGGTGCATCTGCTCAGACCCCAGGAATATCCTGTACAACTTACCCATTTGTGGATGAGAAAGCAAGCTCAGAAAGGACCTTTTTCAAGTTTAGAAGGCTATTAAAAAGTAGCAAAGCCCAGACCAGGAGTCCCACTGAGTTTATTTACTACCAAGCCACCTCTTCCTCCCCAGCCCCCACTAGCTGGTGTCCAAGGGGTCCCCTGAGCTAGGGGACAGGTGCTGTTTCCCATGTGAAAATTAGAGCACCTCAAACGTGAGCACAGTAGAAGTAACACAGGTCATTATTCTATTTTTTATCAAAATGATAAATTTAATTCAAAGGCAAGTACATAGCTAAAAATAATCAGGAAGAGCTTTATAGGAGGCTGCCATCAAGCCATGGTAGCTGGACTTGCCCTGCTTTCTCCTAGGTGACCAGCCAGCCGACTCTGACCGGGTACTTCCTGCCAAGACCTGTGGAGAATTGCGGACAAATTCTTGCTCTGTGTTATACTTTGGATCTTGAATGTTCCCCAAAGTCGCATGCGATAAAAGCTTGGTGCCTAGCCATGGCACTCCTGGGAGGTGGTAGAACCTTCAGGAGGCGGGCCCAGTGAAGGAAGTTAGGTCTCCGGGATGTGCCCTTGAAGGGGATGTTGGGATCTCAGCTCCTTCCCCTCTTTCTTTCTGCTTCCCTGTCATCATTTGGTAAACAGCTTCTTCACCATGTGCTCCCATGGGGATATGCGGTGCTGCCACAGACCCAAGATAACATAGCCAAATGACAATGGACTCGGAAACAGTGAACTAAGATAAACTTTTAGTTGATTATCTCAAATATTTTGCCATAGTGTCAGGAAGTTGACTCTGAATTCAGGGGCCACCATTCAGACTGGTAATTTCCATGCATTTCTAATTGTGTGCTTGTTTGGTTGGATGTAAGATAAAATGTGCATAATGTCCAATTAGCCATTTTAAAGTGTGCAGTACAATGGCGTGTTCACAATGTTGCACAACTACCCCATCTTATGTTCTCAAACTTTTCATCACCCTGGGAGAGCATCTTCCTTGTGCTCATTAGGTTACACTCTTCCCCCAGCCTCCTTCCCCTGGCAGCCCTGGTTGGTTCACTTGGAGCTCTGAAATGGGCCCAGTCTGAGGGTGTCATGTCCATAGGAAAGATCCTGGCTTTCAGGTATCCTCTGAATGCAGCAGTTAATGCCAACAACCTTAACAGTATGGCACCCGGGCCAGCTTGGACCTTCTCCAGGCAATGGCCTGTAAGCGCTGACTCTGTGCCAGTGGAGAACCTGGCTTGGACCCCCAGGGTCAGGCCTGATGTCATCATCACCAGCAGATGATCCAGGAGCAGTGAAAAGAGAATGTTTAACTGTTCTATGGCTGACCATGAGGCTGTGCTCAATATCTTCCATAAACCTCTGCGTTGAAGTCTCCCTGAAACCTTCCCTGGCTCAGTACATACAGGGCCACTGTTGGAGGTGGGTGAGGTCAGCAGCCAGCCAGGTGAAGCCTGGGGATCCGGACAGGCGAGAAGGACACCTGAGCAGCAGTCTGCGATACCTTGGACTAAAAGGACTGAAAAGAACGGCCTCTGCGTTCCTGAAAGGCTTCTGCCCTCCACCAAGGGCCTCTCGCCCTCCTCCAGGGAGGCAGGGCTGAGGACAGACGAGACATTTTTAACATTCTTGGGGCTTGGAGGATAAAGGGTGTAAGCTGAAGAAAGATTTCACTATTGTTGATTTCCAGAGCTTTTCGATCTTTTTACAAAACCTGCTTGGACTCTGAAGACCTCTCCAGGCTAATCAGCAAAGCTGTCACTCCCCTACCCGTGTGCGAAGCCTGCCCCTTTGTTAGGTCAGTGTTTAAAGTTGACTGAGCAGTTGTCCCTCCGGCTCTTGTGCGAGTTGTCTCTCAGTCCCTCAGTAGGCATAGCATTTGGATCCAGGACCCCCTCGGATACCGAAATCCAAAGTTACTCAAGCCTCTTGTATGGAATTGTGTGGGACTTACATGTAATCTACTTACATCCTCTCATCTGTAGGTTATTTAAAATACCTAATGCAACATAAATTCTATGTACATAGTTATGTAGTCCTGCTTACAGAATAATGACACAGGAAAATCCCATCTGTGTTCAGTACAGACCAGTTTTTTTCTCCAAATATTTTTAATCTAAGGTTGGTTAAGTTCATAGATACAGAACCTCAGATATGGGGAAGAAACTCAACTGTATTTTATTCCTGTATCAGAAAAATGGCCTTTGTAAAGATCTTAGTACTTTGATCTTTTCTTTGTATAGAAAAATTTTGATTTGGGCTGGATAGCATTTTGCATAAATTAATTTCTTTGTACCTCAGTATTTCCCCATCAGTAAACATGGAGACAGTGTCTCCAAAGACTCCAAGACGAAATGGGAATCAAATATGTGCTAAGGCTTATTGAAGAAGCATGCAGGATAGAGTTATTGGAAAGATCCAGAATCTTAGCACAGCGGGTCCTGGTAACCAAACTTTGAGAAATAAAGATGCACTTAAAGAGTTGCATGTTCCCCCTCACCTCATCTGGCCATGTCACCCGGCCTCTTCTGTGTGGCCAGGATGTGTCTGGCTCAGGAAGGGTTATGAGCCAATGCACAGCTCTCTCTTGCAGACCTCCTCCTGGGCCATACTGGGGTTTCTTGGTTCTCACAAGCTGGACTGGCCAGCTCCCCCTTCTGGGCCGGGCCTCATGTGGCAGTTCAGCTGTGGATGGCTCATCCGCAGTGTCAGGGGCGTGGGGGTAGGACCGTAGGGGCAACCAGGCTGGTAATGTGCCTGACCCAACGGCGACAGCGTTAGTACTCCCAACAACTAAAGAAGGTAGCGTGTGTCTGTCCTCAGCCTGGTTCACATATGAGCTCCCCCTCCCGTTTTCCTTCTTTCCCTCCTTCCTGCTTTCACAGTCCCCTAGGAACCCCGCACTGAGTGAGCCAGTTAGCGCTTCTCGGCCTCGCTTTCCCCATGTATTCATTGAGCATCTCTAGCATTCATAACGTGACATCTCTACAAACCTGTTTTGGCTGTGACTGAGGGCGTCTCTGAGCCTTTAGTCCATGCTATTTTCCATTACAGGCTGAAGAAAAGATGCCCTGGTTTCAGGCTGCCCTTGTAGTCCCAAAGGCTGGATAGTCAGAGAAGAGATTAACACTATCCTCCTCTGGCTGGAGTCAGTACCTTGAGGCCCACTTTCTCAGAGGTGAGCAGCTGGCCTCCAAGGAAGTCTTACTGTAAAGTACAAACCTGGGCTTTGGGGTCTTTTGTCTCTGAGCTGTTAGCACACAGTGCTCAGCTGTGAAGCTCATGTCCCCATTGCTTTGGATACATGTCCAAGAGCCCCATTTGAGAGTGCCACATGGCACGCAAAGGGCTTCAAGCCAAGGTCTGCACTGGGCAGAGGAAGAAGCAGAGACTGGAGGGTGGATAGCTTATCTGAGGTATCACTGTGCCTCCTCACCACCCACCATCTGTTGCCAGAATGGCCAGGATCAGCTAGCAGCCATCACCTGTACAGGATGTACCTGGTCTGTACTTGCGTGTGTACCTTTCCTTCTGGCTGCTGTGGGCAAGGGTCACCTTATTCTGTCCCTTTTTCATTCTGTGCCCAAATCCCCAGGCAGCCCTGGACTTTGCTCTCAGGAAACACGACCTGGTCTTTTCCCTTTTGCCTTCATCGCTGCTCACAGATCTGTTGACCCAGCATCCCTTTGTGTACGAGAGCCTCACCTCTCCTCAGCTTCTGAAGAAATGAATTCTAAAGTGCCCGGGCCTCGGGGGCATGGAAGGACATCTTGATGAAGCACTGCCCGTTGCCTGGCTTTGGACTGTGCATCGTTGTGATAGGCAGGGATGTGTGTACCCTGTGCTCACACATCTTGGCTGGATCCTTTCCAGGGGGCTGTGACACCCTGAGGTTGTATGCAAACCTTTAGAGATGCATTTCCTAGCACAGTCCAGAGCTTTTATCAGATTCCTAGGGGATCTGAACACTCAAGAAAGCCCTGACTGTAAAGAAGGCCTAAGACAAGCCTGTGAACTTGGAGATAAGATGGGATGGTAGCACCTAGTAGGGGGACAGTGCTGCAACACAGATAGGCTTGAATTTCTTTTGCTTTTGTTATGTGCAGATACGGAACATGTGACATATGATTATCACCTTTGGATTGTTGCTGAACGTGGGCTTACTCTGAACAATACCTGAAAGTTGATAGTGCCCTTCAGGTAGCTAACACAAACCCAGGGACAGGTCTACGTTATGAACAGCAGTCTGTGAATAGGTGATAGGACAGAGAGGTCCTCCAGAGTTTTAGGACACCTTGGTGTTTGATGCTGATGGGGCATTTGAAGAGGAAGTGTGCATTGGCTTCAGAAGAAGGTTGGGTTTTAAGTAGTGCAGTTCTGGGGCCATCACCAGATTTGGCACAGATGAAGAGTGAGAGAGCACAGTTGACGTGCCGTCCGGCGTTGGAAGAATGCTTCTCCAGGTCCATTTTGTATTTAAATTTGCACAGTGGTTTGCAGTTGGCAAGGCTGGCAGAAGTTTATCTCCCTTGATCTTCCCAAGGACGGTGGGCGGAGCCAGGTGATCATTAGCAGCTGCTTTGTACAGATGAAGAAGCTTGTGCCTTTGAGAAGCCAAGCAATTAGACCAAGGTCAGAGCTGGCAGGGATGGGCCCGGACAGAAGCATCTGATCTCAGCATCATTACACAAGGTCCCTAGAGAATCCAAACAGGTTCAGATGATGGACAAGGAAGATTCTAGAACTGCCCACTAGAGGAAGGAGTTTCCCAACCTCATGGAACCCGGGGGTGGAGAGTCTACACAAATCTGATAGGAACGGTGAACTTGAACACCTTCCTCCCTCTGGCTTTTATCACTCTCATCCAGAGGAACTTAATTTGAACCTGGCCTCCATCTGCAAGGCATGGATACTTCCAGGAGGCAAATCTGCAAGCAAGTCTGTGTGAAATAGTTTGCCCAATGTGGGGCATAATGTTTCTGTAAACATTCTTCGGGTACCTTACATGTACAGGCTGAATTACATGTGTAGGCTCCAGCCTGAATAAGCTGAGGCTCCTGTTGAATGGCCACTTCCCTCTGGACAGCATGTGGCTGTCCCTGCTGTGTGTACCTCTGCCCTGCTTTTGAGGGCAGCTTAGAAAGTCTCGCACAGGGGTCAGGACCAGCCTGACTGAGGCAGTGTCCTCTGGCTGGGGTCCGGCTCTCAAACATTGGCTGTTACGGTGGACTTAGATCCTAATAGCCAGGCCACAGAGGCCAAGTTACCAGGTTTGGTTTGGTTTTTTGAGTTTCACTTTAGTTCCATCTGGTTCTGAACTTACCATGTAGCCCAGGCTGGCTTTGAACACACTGCAGTTCTCCTGCTTCAGCCTTCTGAGTGCTGGGATTACAGACATGGTACTACTATGCCCGGCTAATTTTGTGTGGTGCTAGGAGATCTATACTAGGGCTTTGTGCTTGCTAGGTAAGTGCTCTGGGTGCTTAACTGTGCTCCCAGCCCCTAGGGGCCAGTTTATTACTGGGCCACATCCTCATTAACAACTGGGTGGGCAGCACAAAAGCAACATGTGGAGTCTCGGTAGCGTGAAACTGCCACTGTGGTCTTATATGCTGAGAACACAAGCTCTTTTCTTGCCAGTGTTTTGTAGTTCAGGGAGAGAATCCTGGACTCTGGAGATAAAAATGTCTTGGATTCAAATCTTGACTACTGACAGCTGTGGCCTTGCTAGCCAAGTCCTGCTGTGCCTTAGTTTTCTCATTTGTGAAATGGTAATGAGGAATTACAGCTCTGTTTGAGGCCGCTCTAGTCACACTTTTGTGTAGGGAGACAAAATATTTGACTTAAATAATGTGGAATCTGTAGTCACAGTGACCAGAAGCTGGACGAGGCAGGTGGGGAGTGTCTGTCTGCACATAGGTAACTCCAGAAACAGGCCTCCTGTCCTTCTCTGGCTGCATGTGGTTGTCCTGGTCTGTTTCTGGCTCTGCTTGACCAATTTGAATCTTGAAAAGCATCCACAAAGGCCGGAGGGATCTGTATCATACTCCAATGGGACCACGAGGCTCTGTGGCTCCCTGGCTGTGCTGCTAACCAACTGCTGCCTCCTGGTGGTCATTTGAGTGACATTTGTATTGACCTCCCTTGTTTGTGCCTCTTGCCCTTGCAGGGCCAGTCCCCCTGCCCCCAACTAGCACAGGGTGTTCTTCTAGCATTTGTAGTTTATTCCTGAGGATTGCAGTAGTGTCCTCTTACTGTATACAATTGCTTAGATAAGGATAACTTTTTAGACTGTTCTCCATATTTTAGCTCCAAGTAGTTTCTGATGGCCATATGCTTCAGTTACACATGTCATTTCCTGTCACGGCCATGATGGCGACATTTCTCTTCAAGGTGACTTCGCTTCTTTACAGGTTCACTGCTGTTAAATGTTTTTATCGAGATGAAGTTCATATAGCATAACTATTTTTAAAGTACCACAGTTGAAGGGTGTAGGGTATATTCACAAAGTTGTGTGACCATCTCCTCTTTCTAGTTCTGGAACAGTTTGCCAACTCAAAATGAGACTCATGAGTGGTCACTCCCCACTCTTACCTCCCAGCTCCTAGCATCCACTGATCTTTTTTTCTCTCTTTGTCTATTCTCAATGTTCTTTATGCACATGGTCCCCAACATAGATAGCTTGACTTAAAATTTGTCAGCTTTGTGGTGGGTTTATCAAGATGTATTCCATCTTAAGTTGTTGAGCATCTAGACTTCTAGAATGGTTCAGCCTATGGTATTTTTGTTTTGTAATGGATTTTTCAGAACATCTTAAGTCAGTCAACATCTGTAAGTAGAGTTGTATGATCTGTGACTTTTGTGAGTGCCTTATTGAACTTAGCTTAATATTTTTAGGACTCAATCACATTGTAGCATGTGTTAGAATATATTTCTCTTTTTATAGTTGCATAGTATTCCATTGCATGCATAGATCACCTTTTGTTTATTCATCTATTTATACCTTTTGAATTTTTTCCACCCTTTGGTTGTTGTTGTGGTATGGATTTGAAGTGTCGCCCAAAAGCCTTATATGTGTGGATGTGGTAGGATACTTATGGAGCTGTGTGCTGTTGGAAGGTGGGACATAGCTGGAAGGGGCAAATACCTGGAGCTTAACTTGGAAGCTACAGAACGCAAAGGCTTGAGTTGGGAGGGGTGGATCACTGGGACAGGAGGTGGAAGAATGTATGCTAGTTCCATCCTTCCTGATTCACTTGTCTTCCTGCCTATGATGCTGTGAAGAGCTCTTCTTCTGACTCTGCCATATGTCTCTACCAATGCCTGCTGCCCATTAATAGACCTTCTTAAACTGAGAACTTCTTAAGTTGCAAGTTAAATTAAGTCTTTCCTTCCTTACGTTGTGGGTGCCAGGTGTTGTATCCCAGGAACAAAAAAAGTGACTGAGACAGAAAATGTTAACAGAGAAATGGGATTGTTGCTGTGACTCTACCTGACTGTGTGGTTTAGAATCCTCTGGCACTGTTTTGTAGGAGTTTGGGAAGGTTTGAAGATACCAGGTATAAAAGCCTTAGAATGCTGTGAGCTGAGCT
Organism: Ctenodactylus gundi; assembly: GCA_004027205.1. Classification (NCBI taxonomy): domain Eukaryota; kingdom Metazoa; phylum Chordata; class Mammalia; order Rodentia; family Ctenodactylidae; genus Ctenodactylus; species Ctenodactylus gundi. The sequence continues at coordinate 752,317 of PVKB01000348.1, forward strand.
AGGTGAGACATTCTGGTCAGAGCTCAGAAGACCAGAATACTGAGAGAACTGTACATTGGAAAAGCTGGGCTCAAGAAATTTCAGGTGAAAAGGAGACTTTATTGTCAGTTAATTTAAAAACCATATGTGTTATACTGTAGCAAAAAGTATGTCTGCATTTCTGCCCTTGTCCAGTGGCTGCTTGAAACTGAGATTAAGGACAGTGGACTATTTAATCTGGTGGAGGAAATTTCAGAGCAGCCCAATGTTCAGATGTTCATGCTCTTGCAAGGGTGCTGTTTGAGGCTTTTAGCCAACTTTGTCAAGAAAGGCAAAAGACAACACAGGGAAAACAGATGTAAAAAGCTGGCAGTCTGGAGTAAAAAGGGCCTGTGGCTGTTAAAAAGATTAGCATCAAAAAGAAGCAGAACTATAAAAATGGTGCCTTGAAAGGGATGTCAGGAATCAACAGGACTCTACTCACCCTTTACCAAGTGAAGAGTTGCTCTGAGAATGGAACCCCAGGACATCCTCTAGGGCCAAAGGTGACTGAAGTTCAACCATCTAAGAACTCGGTGCCTAGAAGCCAGTGGCAGATGTTGGCTACGCCCAGGCAGTGTGAGTTTTGCAGGTACATAGACTGCACAAATTAGGTCACTGAGTCTTCCACTCAGATTTCAGAGGAAGATCTTAAAGTCCAGACAGTGTGCCCCTGGGAGGGCAGTGTATGTCCCCATCTGCCTTCCTCACAGCCTTACTGTACCTGCTGTGTACCTTTCTGTACCTGCAGGGTTGGTCTGAAATGACTGTGTCACAGGGCTCCCTTGCTCCGAGTTAGCAGTGTTGGGGCCTGGCTAGAGCCGCAGAAGGGGTGGGGGTGTGGGGGGCAGGTCTCTCCCTGCAGTGCTGCCTGTGGCTGACTTAGGTTCCCTAGTGTGGGGGGCCCTCTCTCCCCGTTTCCAATACTTCTTCTTTCCCCTTCTTTCTCCCTCTGCCACTTCCCCAGGGGATCTCTACATCCCGCCCATACCCTTGTACATTGGCCCTTTCCTGTTAAAACTTCAGATGATATCTTTCCTGTCTTTGCCAGTGAAACTCTCAAAAGCAGGGCCTGGGAACATGTATTCTAACAAGCTTCCTTGGCACTCCAAGCTCCTCGACTGGCAAATCTGGCTGTCTTGAGACCCCATAATGACCTCTCAGTGTTCTCTCTGCCTTAATTAGCTTAAAAGAGACGGAAAGTTTGCTGAACTCTTCCTGGGGTTCCAAGCTTTGCAAGTAAACACACACCTTCTTTCTTAATACAGTGAGGGAGGAAGAAAATGTGCATGTAGTGGGGAAGGAAGAGCCCGTCAGACACAAGTTAGTGCTGGGCATCTGGGGGTCTGGACTGCGGAGGTCTCCTGCACCCTGAACCTTCTTTTTAGCCCCTGAAGTCAGAATCTTTTTTGTGGGATCCTGGCTGTGTTCCTGCCCATGAAGGTACCTCCATGGCAGTGCGACCTCTGAGTGGGCAGGAAGCAGGCTGAGCCCCTGCAGCTGTTCAGCCTGCTGTCTCCACTGCTAATCCAAGGCTGGAGCCACCTGTCCTGTCCTGCCCTGGTACTAGGCTGGCTGGGAGGGAGGAATTTGAGAGCGGTGCCACTGTACTCAGAGCACATGCTGGCCGCTGGCCTGTCCTGCCCTGATAAAGCCTTCCAGCTTGGGAAGATGGGAGCCCATCCTGTGTCCTGCGCCTCTTTCTGCTCCACTCTTCCTTCGTGGTGGGAGTGGCAGTGTTGAGGACTTCTGAGGGGATTGCTTGCTGCCAGGCTCCGTTCCCAGGAGTGGCCGTGACTGAACTCAGCTGCCTAAAGTGAATGTCTCAGCCGGGAGACAAGCCACGCCCAGATGGACACTGACAAGCAGGCAGAAGAGGGAAGCCTCCGAGAGAGGTATGGAGAACCTGCCACGGGTGCTGGGCGGCATCTGGCAGACATGAAAGCCAGCACAAGAGAAAAGAGAGAGGTGGCCCTGTGGCATGGTGGTGTTGAGGCCTTCGAGGCTCACCTGGCAGGCGCTCTTGAAGTGTAGCACTCTGACCCCCGTCAGCCTCAGGGAATCCTGCAGTGGGCACCGGCTGCAGGAGCAGAGAGAAGGCCAGTGGCGCTGGGGCTGTGGCAGGATGTTTGTAAGCTGGAGGAAGGAGCTGGGTCGGGGCTGGAGGACTAGCTGTGGGAAGGAGCCCTGGGCCCAGAGATTGTGTCATGGGCTTTAAGCACGGGGCTGTGTGGGAAGGGCCTGCGAGGTGCCCAGACCCCGGATAGTAGCCATGAAGAAAGAAAGCCAAGGGAAGGGAGGCTCCTCCCATGACACTTCCTCTTGCAGATGCCCATCTTCGCCCCTGTGCTTTTTCTTAGCCTCTATAGAGAAAATGAGCCTCAGGTACATTTTAGATGGAGTCGTCCTTGGCTGGCAGTGCCATCTAACTCCAGGTCACACTTGCCTCTCTTCCAACAGCTCTTCCATGAGAGTGGTAGGAAAAGAGGTCAAAATTATCACAGGGCCCCAGACCTCTGAACCTATCCTCCAAGGGACGCCTGTCGGATAGGTTGCCCGCCCTTTTATCTCTGATGAGTATGGACTTGTAGCTGAGGCTCCACTGAGGAGCCAGGAGCCCAGTGATTAACACAGGGGCCAGGTCCTGTTTGATGGTTTGGTTTGGTTTGGTTTGGTTTGGAGACAAGTTTTTGCTTTTTAGTCCACACTGGTCCTAAACTCAGTATGTAGCCCAGGCTAGCCTCAGACTCACAGCAATACTCCTGTGTCAGCCTCCCAAGTGCTGGGATTACAGGTTTGTGCCCAGCTCAAAGCTTTATGTTGTACTGGGTAGTGGAGCCCAGGGACTTGTGCATGCCAGGCAAACACTTTAACCACTGAGTTACTCCCACTTGTTGTATGTCCTCAGTACAGCCTCAGTGACCTAGCTCTTTGCTCCAGGAGTTGCCAACCTCTGCTAAGGGTTAGAGGAAGACTGTCTAAAAAGAATGCTTCATATGCAATACACCTCCCTTAGGGCCCTATTACTTAGGGTGGCGAACATGCCCTCGTAGTTGTCCGGCTCTAGTTGAGGCTCATAGCTCTGCAGATGGCATTTACTTGTACCTTGTCTCACGACAGTCTCCCTAAGTTGCTAAATTGTCTGGGCTGAGCTTGAACTTGTAGTATTTTTGCCCCAGCCTCCCAGAGTGCTGGGCTCACAGATATGTACCACCAGATCCTGATTGGTTTGATTTTTCTGTGACTCAGTTTCTTCATCTGTAAAATGAGATAATAATCAGTCACACATGATGACTGGGATAGGCCAATGAAGCTCATGGAAGCAGTCCCCAGCAAACCTTAGATATGATCATCTTCTGCCATTACCTTAACAGATTATTGAGTTGACTGTCCACATCCACAAGTGGCAAATCCGTGACTTCAACCAACCATGGAAAGAACATTCAAAAAATAATTGTAGATACTAAATCTAGCAGTGGATTTTTAATCGCCATTGTTCTCTAAACAATACAGTAAAATAACTGCAGAGCATTTACCTTCCTAGGTATTATAAGTAATCTAGAGGGGATTTAATGTATAGGGATGTGTGGGTAGGTTATGTGTAAATACATTTCCTTTTATATATGGAAATGAAACATCTGCAGGTGATATATCAACAGACTTCCTGGTCTTGAAGCCTAAGCCTCCCTGGGACATCTCCTTTGAAAACCAGGAGACCCCACAGACTAATTTGTTCTCTTAGCCTGAAGCCTGGAAGTCCAAAATGGAAACATCAGCAGGATGTAGCTGCCTTGAAGGCTCCAGGGGTGACGAGTCCTTTTTTGCCCCTTACTGGCTTCTGGCAATGCCTGGCCATGCTTGGCATTCATCAGTTTGCGTCACTCTTAGTTTCTGCTTCCACTGTCAAATAGCCGTCTCTGGGTCTCAGTATCTCCCTTAGAAGGACACCAGGGGTTGGAATGGGACCCATCCCAATCCGAGATGACCTGCTCTTAACATGATCCTATCTGCCAAGGCACTGTTTTCATTTAAGGCCGCCTTCACAGCTGTCAGGGTGAGGACATGCGTATTCAGGGGACACAGTTCAGTCCATAGCAGCGGCCGTGGTTGTTGGTGTTGCCTCTATTAGGCCTTCCGCCATAGCTCGTGCCTGAGCCTTGGGCATTTCTGCAGGATGGGAAGAGCTTCAGTGGTCTGGTTTTCCACATGCACCCGGCAGTGCTTGGTACCTGGGGATTTAACTGAAGGAAGCCTCCACGTCTGACAGCTTTTTAAGTTTTCAGAGCAGGAGCCTGCATGAGACAGATGCTAAGGAGCCTGTGAATGTAAGCAGTCTGGCTTTGCGAAAGCGCTGCCTTCACATACAGCCCAGAGCCCTTTGCACAGTTAATTGCTGTTTGCTGACTGCTGCTTCTGTGTGGGTGAATGCTGGAGAACCACGGGGCAGATATAGTCGATGCTGATGGAGAGGTCACAGTCAAATCAGAGAGTGCATTAAAGTGATCATCTTGTTACAGGGAGAACACAGGGCACCCCATCTGCTGACCGCAGACTCTGGAGTCGACTCAGAGTAGTTGGTTCGTTCAAAGATGTTCTAAGAATTCTAGCAACTTCCCTCCTCTGCAGCATGGGTGTGACAGCACACTGGCCACTGCCCAGAGCACCCGGGTACATCTGGCGAAGAAGATAAGGGACGGGCCTTGGACCTCTGTAGACAGGTCCCAGATCCCTCCTGCACTGAGTCTAGATCACAGGTCAGTGATGGACAGCCGTAGCAAATGACCTAGAATCTTTACCAGAGAGATGGTACCAATGAGGCTTCACTTACATTAGGGAATGGGATTGGTAATGGGTTTGGATCATGAAGTTCTTTAAATGGGGGCACAGGGGACACCTCAGTCATCCACTAAGTTATCCTCCTCCCTGTTCTGATATCCCCACACCTGTAGGAATGAGTCTTCCTATAGAAAGCATGAACAGTGTTGGCACCTCCATGTCTGAGCAGGATCTGGGTCCCCTTGCTCTGTGAGCAAGGGTTCTTCCTTGTGCTAACGCTGCCCCATGGGCCCTGCCACACCCCCGGGTTCTCTCTTTACCTTCTGTCCCTGCCTTGCTTCCTCTGAGTTTGTTCAAACTTGTTCCTCATTCCGAAACTCATGTTTACTTCTCTGTGCAATGCCATATCTCCAGTTTAGTCCTTCCCACTACAATCTGAGGATAAGGAAGAAGAGGGCACTGACAGTATGATGATATTTTACTAAGAGGTAGGTGAGCAGCTGTAGGAAGATGGAACAAGACCATGCCAGACGCAGAGCAGAGCTGGCCTTTCTGTGTCTGGGCTGCGGCGCTGGAGGCAGGAGTGGAGTGTGCAGCAGTGTCCTCATCTTGTCGGCGTGGTGGTGAAAAAGCCTGCTCTCTCACAGGCTGCAGGGATGGTCAGTCCACTGGGGAGAGGACAGGCATGTCTCTGCTCACAGTAAAAACATGTTTCTAAATAGCTTCCTTATTCCCAGGCCTTTTTCCAGAATTACTGCTTCTCGATGAGTGAATGGAGGTAAGACGCCATTTGTGCCAGGAGACGCATTAAGACCCTGAATGCTGATGGACGGAATGTGTCTGGCCAGTGTGAGAGGAGTGCCGCATGGCTTCCTTCCTGAGAGATTTACTTCCTGCCGCTGCTCCTTCGTGTGCAGAAGACCCGGGATTGATGTCAGTGCAGTGCAGTATTTTTTTGTATTGCTAACTATTTTCTTGATTGGTGCATATCCTACTGTAGGCTGGCTGTGGCCCATTAGAAAGACCTTGGTTTTCTAGCTGGTTCAAGGGAGAACGGCTTCCCCTGGTTGTGAGCAAGTGCTTAAGGTGCGTCTGATCTCTTATCCTCTTGTCCCGTTCCCTCTGTCCTTATTCTAACATGTGCATGGGTTCCTAGTAAATTCTAGCATTCAGGTATGTCCAGCATCTTAGTGCAGTAGCCTTGAAAGCACAGTGTCATAGTTTGGATCTAGAATGTTCCCCCAAAGCCTCATGTATTTGAATGTTGTGGAATACTGATGGGGCCATGTGGTCTTAAGAAATGGGGCTGGGTCAGAAGAGGCAGAACACTGTGACTTGACCTAGAAGGAGTGGATCACTGGGGCTCAACCTGGAACAGGTAGATCACTGGGACATGACTTGGAAGGATATATGCTAGTGCCAGCCTCCCTCCTTCCTTCAGCTTCTTGCTAGCCGTGCTGTGAACAACTTTCCTCTGCCTCAATATCTGCCATGTGCTTCGACCATCACCAGCTGCCCATCAGTGAACCAAGACTAAAACTAAAATTGTGAACTAACATAAATCTTTTCTTCCTTAAGGTGTGGATGTCAGGTAATGTGTTCCAGTGATGAAAAAGACCCTCAGTTATTTGGTTACTATTAAGAAATTCCTTTGTGTGGCTCCTCAGGTGACTTAGCCAAGATTTTTAAAATTGCTTTCTAAGTGTAGAGGTGTAATTTCCCACTGACCTAGGACTCTTTCCTCAGGAAAGTATACTCAGCAGGATAGGCGGCAGCTGGTGGTTTGTGATCTTAGGAAAGTATGTTCAGAAAGTCTGAGGCAGGATGCCATTTTGCCCTCTGTGTTCAGAGCTTGACTTTTATTTGCATCTTGGAGCCTCAGTTGGTGTGACATGGAAAGACAGAGAGAAGCACCATGGGAGCCAGGCCCTCCTGGGCTGAGAAGGGGAAATGTGGTCTTGTGGAGACAAAGGAATATAAACCCAAACCTTTTCCAGCTGTAGCCTCTGGGCATGGGTGTTGGTTCCCTGGAGCATCATGACTTCCCTTTTTGACAAGGATGATTCTGAAAATGAGTCATGGACAGTTTTACATTGCGTAAACATCTTGGAGTGTGCTTGTACAGACCAAGATGTCTATAGTGTCGCTCGGCAATACAGTTCTACGAGACCACCATCATCTAAGTGGTTCTTGATTGACTGAGGCATTGGGAGCACATGACTGTGCTGCAGACTCTAGGCAGCTTGCAAAATTTCATTCTCTCTCTATTCCCAAGACCAGAAGTCTAACATCTGCCAAGCTGTCTCCTACTGATATGAGGCAGTCGGTCCCTGTCTCCCAGCTTCCCGTACTTGGGAACTCATTGGCTTTATCTTATCCACATTCGTCTTCAGTCTTCACATTGTCTTCCTTTTTCTGTAAACAAGGATGCCAGGCATATTAGATTTGTTCCCACCCTAGTGACCTCATCTTTATTAGGTTGTAAGTAAAGACCCCATGCCCAAAGAAAATAGTTTTTGCAGTATTGAGGGACCGTACCACAACGTCTTCTGGAGGGACATAGCACAACGCCTAGCAGAAGGGGTTAGAACAGGGTCAGTAAGTCTGGCTTCCTGGTACTCTCCTCCCCTTGTTTGGTAGCATGAGGCCTTGGCCAGAGGTGCTGCGTTTTGTGCCACTTGCTGGGTTGCCTTTTGACCTGTACCCTAAGACCTTAAACTGATTATGTGCATAGAGAGACAGTACAGCAGAGATCCGTCAACCTGACTGTGCACACCCACAGGGGCCACGGCTTCCAGGGGAGATCACGTATACCAAGAGGTTACTAGTTTAGAAAGAACTTAGGATGTCCCATTGGATGAAGTACCTGTGAATACCGGTTGGTTTCATTCTTTGCATGGTAGACCGTGCTGCAGCAGGACCTCGCAGGGCAGTGGGAAGAGCCAGTGCGTGAGTCTTGGAGGGGCTTACTGCAGGGGCTGACTGCCCCAACTGAGCATGGCTGTGAGCCCTGGCTCCTGTTGATCCTCCCTCCTGTGGACACAGAAGTAAGGCCACATTCTAATGCCTGTAGTTGAGAATTACAGGGCTTGAACTTGGCCATGGAGCATTGACATAGTGCCTGCAGCTGCCCCAGGGTCACCAGACTCTTCTACAGAGTGCTGGGGTTGCAAGGTAGATGGGTAGATGGATCCAGTCCTTACCTGCAGATCTTACAGAGAGCCACGTGACCCGTCACATCTGCATAGTCCACTCCTGCAGTTTGAGAAAAGTGGGAAAGAAGTTGGGCCCTTGCTTGACGCCCTGGGCTGGGAGCAGGAGGATGGGGGTGGGGAGGATGGGAGGATAGAGAGGCATGCAGGTCTTTGGAGGAGGCTGATGGCTTAGTGTTGGAAAAGAGCTGGCTGTACTTGGCTCCCAGGTATGTCCTGGTTCAGGAGCCGTGACCACCTGAGATAGTGTTTCCGGATGGTAATGCTGTGTAGAGCCAATCCCCAGGGCACCTTACTGATGGTCCTGGCTCTGAGGGGGACCAAGCATAGCAGGATGTGAAAGGTACAGGCAGGCAACTCTACTGGCACCTCTTTGTGGGAGAGACAGCCACTTGCAGGGTACATTGTGAGGGTTTGGGGGACAAACATCTGACTGGGTGAAGAAATGCAGACCCCATTGGAAGTTGATGTTTGGCAGTAATTGGAGTCATTTTTAGTCATCACAGCTTGGGATGAGGGGTGCTGGCATCTAGTTAGTAGAGGCCGGAGGCATTGCCAATCATTCTGTGATGCACAGGACCATCCCCACCACAGAGTTGCTGGCCCAGATGGCAGTAGTGCCAGGTTCAGCAGACCTGGGTCTGCATGTGATAGGCAGCAGAGATCAGAGGAGGGAAAGGACCGCAACCCCTCAGGTGTCTACCTGGGCTGAAGGGAGTCTCTCAGGGGAGGTGTTTGACCAGGTGAGCATGCTGTGATAGGTCTTGACACAGAGTCTTGGTCTGAAAACTCCAGGTGCATATAAGGAATAGAAACGAGACGTTTTGTGTTTTGGAAGGCAAGCTCATTTCCTGCAGGCCACTTAGACACTGGCTCCAGTGGCTGCAATGCTCTTGTACTGGGAGGAGGAGCAACTAGCTTTGTCCCAGGGCTGCAGGAATGGGGCCGGTTCAGCAGGAGCCAGCAAAGCAGGGCCTGGCAGGATGTCCTCCATCCCACCCCCTCTCCTTCCCAGCAGTCACAGCCCTGTGGCTTTCTGTCTACGGGGGAGGCACGTATGCCTGAGCTGACATTTTCTCTCAGCTAGAGCATGTGGATTTTAGAAGATTTAAGTAACACCAAGAAAATTACAAGTAACAAATCAAATCACCCAGCATGCTCACCTCTTGCTGTTAGCTTCTGTTTGAGGGGTGTGTGTGTGTGTGTGTGTGTGTGTGTGTGTGTGTGTGCAATCTTCCCCTCTGTACAGATATATAGCCTCTAATATGGTTGGGCAAATTGCTAACATTTCTCATATTTTGAAGCACTCTCTTGGGGTGTGTTAGTAGAGTTTGGTGTTCTTTGGTATCCATCCATGCCCACATCAGCTCTTACGTAGCCTAGGATCAATCACCGGGTGGCTATTCTGAGCATTTGTGTATGGGTGTCTTCGCTCACATCTCTAGGATAGACACACAGTGCCTTCCCGTTGCGTGTAAGTGCTGATGCGTCACCTGCCTTCTGCAGGTGGATGTGGGTGGCTTTCTGTCAACCTCTCTTCCTCTGCCTTTTCTTACAAGAGGTGCAATCTTGCCTCTCTTTTTCCGGTTTAAAATCCCTCTCAGGGAATTCTAGGTAACACTGCATTTTTGAACAGACGTGTAACTAATTATTTTAGAACGTGGCTTTTAGGTCAAATCACATCAGATTGCTGATATTTAGCCAAGTTTTTGGCTTTAAGAAATGGAACAGTGACATGGTTGGGGCCCATGCCTGCAGAAAACCCTTTAGCATCTTTTGTCAAATACCATCAGTCTGTGTGGAATTTATCTTATACAGCAGAGAGAGAGACACAAGGGCTCTCACTCTAGAGTGAAGACAAAGTTCAGGTGGGGCGGATGAGGGGGCGACAGAGCTCACGGTGTGGGGGCCACCAGTGTCCGGTAGTGCTTTGTATTACTACCAAGCCTAGGTGTTATGTGTGGGGTGGGGAGGAGGCTGATTATTTTCCTGTACCTCATTCGGTAATGCCCATGAGTTCATTCTACAAGAATTTAGGTGGCTGCTGTGAATATGATAAGCCACACTTTTGGTATGAGGAGTGTGAGGAACGACAAAATGCGGCCCCTGTGCCATTGTAGTTTAGTGGAGAACAGTGTGTTTGTGGGGAGCAGCATGAGGCTGTGACCCCCGGGGTCCCCCTCTGTGCAGGTGGTTGAGTAAAGCTGCTACTTTCTTCCAAAACACGGGGGTTACCATAGGTTCTTACCTGACTCACACCCAGCCTGCCTTTAGTGAAACTTAACAGGAAATACTTTTCCACCCCTCCATGGTCTTGGCAGGCAACTGTTCCTGAAATGCTTTGAGCAAAAGTGACACCCATTGTGAGTGATTCAGGTGGCTTTGTTTCCATGAAGTACCTTTGGGTGAGAGAGAAAGCAGAACACAGCCCTTTAAGGCACCTTCCGTGTGGGCACAGTCGGGTAAGTGGTCAGAGGGATTTCTGACTGATTTGATGCCAAGGATTTGAGGCCACTGTGGCAGAGCTTACCAGCTGAGTGAAGTTCTGGGGATCAGAACTCGCCAGCCAGAGGGAGCCACCAAGGCCAGGGTGCTGGGTTGGGGGCGGGGGGGGCGCTAAACTGAATGCCCAGGAGGAGGCAGGGTCGTGCAGAGTGGCATGCCATGATGAGAGGTTAGAGTTTAAGTGCAGGGAGGTGCCACTTGATTTGTTGAAAGGCCCCACTGCTTCAGGGAGAATGGTTTGGTTGTAGGTGGGGAGGTGGAGGAAAGGAGCAGGAAGACCAGGTAAAGGCTGATGCAGTACGTCCAGGTGCTTAGCAAGGAGCAGGTTACAAGAGATGAGTCAGACTGAATGGCATTGGCCACACCTGATGGGCCAGATTTGGAGGAAGATGAAAAAAAAAAGAATATAGGGAAATCTCTGTGTGGAGGTGATGGTGTTGAGAGCAGAGAGGATGGATGAATTTCATTGTCACCATCTTTTTTCCTGCTGTGGCCACCTTAAGCTAGAAGGAGCCTATCCCCGAAGTATCTCAGGAATCCTATCATTCTGTGCCTTTTTTTCCTGATGAGAGATCGGGTGCCCAGAGTTCCCTGGCTGCATTCCTTCTAAAGATTTATTTTTAAAAGAACAACAGGTTAAAGTTTTCTATTTGGAAATGTCCAGGCCGTGGAAAAGAAGACAAAGGTAGCGTTGTAGCGCTCTGAGGAAAACGTAGCTTGTGATGGTAGGAGAAGTGACTTTTTTATTTTTTATTTTTTTGAGGCAGGTCACGATCTGCCATTCAGGCTGGTCCTAAACTTACTGTGTAGCTCAGGTTGTCCTTGAATGTCAATCTTCCTTCCTCGGCCTCCATAGTGCTGGGATTACAGGCGTGCGTCACCACTTCTAGCTTATGTGATGCTGGGGAATAAAACCCAGGGCCTTGAGTTTGCTAGGAAAGCACTTTAACCAGTACAGCAGGAGCCAGCAAAGCAGGGCCTGGCAGGGTGTCCTCCATCCTACCCCACTCCTTCCCTGCAGTCACAGTCCTGTGGCTTTCTGTCTACTGGGGAGGCACATATGCCTAAACTGACATTTTCTTTCAGCTACAGCATGTGGATTTTAGAAGCTTTAAAAGATTTAGAAGCTATTCCTCTAGCCCACGGGAAGTGATTTTTATAAATAAAGTTTTATTGGAACATGGTGGCAGCCATGTGCTTAATATTGTTGATAGCTCTTTTCAGGCCATAAGAACAGAACTGGGTCTTTGTGACAGAGATTGCTTGCACGTAAATTTAATATATTATCTGTCTCTTCACAGAAAATTCAATAAATGTTCCTGAAAGAAAAAATAACATGGTATGAAGATGTTAATTCTTACCAATGTAATACCAAAAAAAAAAAAATCCCAGTAAGATTACTTTTTTGAGGTATTTAAGTGGTGGGAAACATTATGCTAAATTATCCTAAAATTCACTTAGAAGAAAAAATAAATGAAAATAATGAGTAGGACTTCAGAGGAAATGGCCACTGAAAACATGTTCTTTTGATGGCAAAACTATCATGGCTTAGTAAAAGTTGATAACTGTTATAAAAATTGGCTAACACAGAGCAGTCTTAATGTGGACCTCCTGTCCGGGCCCATTAAAATGTGTGAAGGTGACATTGTGTCAGTCAAAGGGACATGTTGTTCCGGGAAGGGAACTCCATGCAGGAGCAGTTGCTTGGCTGTTTGCTAATTAATTTTGTGGAACTCCTCACTGAGAAGCAAAATAAATTCTTTGTATATTGATGTCAGCACATAACCAGTTTTTTAAGTAAAGGAAAATAGATGTGAATGTTCATCCAATTTTTCATTAAGGGAGGCCTTTGTGCACTTGGGGTAAGGGAAGAGTTGCAGAACGAAGACTGATATGTTTGCGTATTCAAGACGTTAGCAAGTGTGCAGATGGATTAGTGTGAGCGGGGAACTGAGGAAGGTATTGGCAATGGATAGGATGTTTTCATATGTAATTGAGCAAAGGATGCAAAGTGAGTCCACCGGGTAGGAAATACGAAGCAGTAGATGCAGTCATGCATGGCTTGACAGGACGCATTTGGAAAATGTGTCATTAAGCTAGATCCTCTTTCAGACAGCAGAGTATGAGCTTGTACAATTAGGGCACTGCATATCACCAGGCACTGTGGTCTCCTGAGACTACTGTGATGCATGTGGTCCCTTCTGAACTGCTGTGTGCTAAGTAACTATTTTTAAAAACTTTGGGCAGACTTGGGGCATAGCATAGCAGTTAAAGTGCTTGCCTAGCAAGCACAAGGGGCTGAGTTTGGCTCCCCAGTGCCACATAAGCTAGGTCTGGTGGCTCATGCCTGTAATCCCAGGATTGCTGTGGGTTCGAGGCCAGCCTGGCTTGCACAGTGAGCTCAGGAGCAGCTTGGACTATGGAGCAAGACCCTGTTTCAATAACAAATACGCCACAACAAAAAAACCCTTCCAGCTAATATATAAGGAAGGTGAATTTAAACATTGGCATTGACATTCTGTTTCTCATGTGTCAGATTTGCCTGGCTTTTCTTGGGAAATGTATGCCACTGCTGTTGAGTGTAGATTGCCTCAGCCTTCCAAGAAAGTGTGCAGCAAGGCTTCCTGTGCTGCTAAGCCGTCACCCTAAGAAAATGATCCAAGATTAGGTATGGAGATGATGACTCCTGGGTCACTTACAGTAGTGAACATGAGAAGCCTGCTGGGAGGAGGAGGTTGGGGTGGTGGACCCTCTGCAGAGCTGCCATGAGGCCCCGCTGGTCTGGTCAGTCCGGCTTATTCCTGACTCTTCATGTATATGGACTTTAATTTTGGTCCTTCCTGAATTTTTTTCTCTCTGGTAGGCAGTGACTTCTTAGTAGTTGTCTTAGTTACTTTTTTGTTGCTGTGACTCAATACCAGACACCCACAAACTTAGGAAAGGAAAGGTTTATTTTAGCTCACAGTCTCAGAGGTCACAGTCGATTCAGGGGTGGCCGGCAACAATCCCAAGTACATGGCAGAGAGAGAGGTGGAGGCAGCTTCCCCGGCCAAACAGGAAGACAAGCTGAGGCTTGTTGAGACTAGTCCCAGTCCTCCAGGAAGGCAGGTGCAGCTTATGTATCCTTTCAGGTCTCCACCCAGTAACCAGTCCCTACTGCACCCAGGTATGGCCACTACACACCGTTAATCCTAACTTAACTGCAATCCACCCCTCCAGACTAGACCCCAATCCACCAACATCCCATGGTTCCATTAAAATACATGAGACTTTTGGGGGACACTCCAGATCCTAGCCACAACAGCAGTGGAGGTGTAAGGACAAGAAAAAAAAAAAAAAGATGTGAGCCAAATGACAAGATGGCTTGGCCCTCCATCCCAGAGGGGGCCTGGGAAGAGTAGTGGTCCGTCCACAGGGATTAGTACCTGTTTTTCCAGATGCTCTTATAAGGATCCACTCCTCAGATGGTGTGTTTCTGTCTGAGAACCCAAGAGGTTGCCTTGCACAAGGCAGAGTCCAACTGGAGTCCAGTCTTATGATTTAAGAATGAGAGTTTATTTTATAAAATGTATTTTTAATTATAAAAATAAAACTTAAAAGGCAATTTATAAAAGATTTAAAGAAGAAAAAAATTGCATTTGCCACCTAGTAATAATATCAGCATTCTTTTTCTATCAAGTGTTCATTTTCACAAAGTGGAGTAAGATTTCATTGTAAAATTTGTGGATCTAATTTATCTCAGTATTATGTTGTATGGATTTTTCATTCTATTAAATAGTCTAAGAAAATGAATTTTAAGAGCTGCATTAGTTATTAAGGATATACAGTACCTCCCTTGTGTATTGGGTAATTGGGTGCTTTTATTGCTCTATCTGTGAACACTTTATTTGCATCTTTAATTTCCTAAGGACAGATATATTTCAGGGGCATGGGAAGGGAGGAGAGGTAAGAATTTGCTCCTTTTTCATTCCCCTAATAAATATTGCTGGTGGGTGGATTTGTAATTGGCTTAGTGATCTAAATATCTTGATTAGTAATTCACAGGCATGGTAGTGCTTGGGTAAAACTTAGTAGGTTTTTCATTGCATGAACTTTATCAATTGTTTACTGTTGTACTTGATGCTAGCTTTTCAGTAAATTGGCGGGTAACACTGAGCTTGTTTTCTTTCATTGTGGCTGAAGGTCTGCCTAACAGGAAAACACTTAGCCAGTAAACAGTGCAATGAGGCCTTGACACCGTGTCCTTACGTGTCACTGCTCTGAGCAGTACGCTGATGGTTTGCGTGCTGTTCATTTGTTAGGTATCCCCAAGTGGGTATTGGTTATTTTTCAGCCATTCCATTGGTTAGCTCAGCCTTGGTCTGTGCCTGTGAGGATTTTGCAGGAGTTGTAGCAAGAGCTGCCATGTGGCTGTATGGCTTTTCATCACCCTTGTCCTGTCGTCACAGTATTAAGTGCTAGTCTTGAACATACAAGACCTCAAAACGTGACCTGGGCAGATCACTGGTGAAGACTAACAGCAGAATCCAGGATGGCCTTAGACCTTAAAAGCTGCCTTTCCTCCAGCCTGTGTAAACCTCACACCTAAATCTGAGTTTCACAGTAAAGCATCAAGGATACCCCTTTCAATATAGATAGCCTTGGTCCCTCACCTGTGTAAGACCAGGGCAACTTGACATGCACTTTCTGGAGAGGGCTCTGAGATCATCTTGAAAAAAAAATATCAATGGGAGTTACTGGGACAACATTGGGTCTGTCTGAGCCAGTGATAGAACACTTCCTTCAAATAAAACTCAGGTATCAAAAGTCAGTTAAAATTCAAAGAGCGGTAGTTACGTTTATTTTTCTTTTTGAAGGAATATCGTCCATCAGTGACTAGTGTTTGGAAGTCACAAGCCCTCCTTGTGTCACTCTGCAGTCTGGAGTGATGTGTCAGATGGAGGCAGAAGCCCGGGGCTGATTCCAGCCAAATGAATGGTCCTTTTTTTCACTGCTGTTACCATGCTTGGAGAATCATTGTGTTCTTTCTCCTTGGTCTCTGGCTGGGGACCAGAGCTGGGGAGTATTTCTAACTCGGTCTTATCACAAGACCCTCCTTCTCTGCCTGTCTGCCACCAGCAGCTTGAGTTAGTCTTGCATGTGAGCCAGGGCTGACCACAAACCACCATCAAGATGGGTTGCCTGCGGGTTAATCCTTGAACTCTGCGGTTTTTAGCAGGAGGGTGAAGGAACTAAGTTAGCACTGATGAGGGGTGCCCACTGTGGCACACATATGACCAGCAGATGCGGTTTCTCTGGGTGTCCTGTCTCCTGCATGCCCAGAAGGCGTGGTGGGAATCCTGCTCTGCTCTCCTGTGAGTGTTCGGGGTATACTGTCCCCGAGCGGATGATAAGGAGTGGGGAGAAGCCCTGCACTCCCTTGTGCTTTGCAGGTGCCCCGAATGCACCTGGTGCTGCTGAGTCTGTGTTGGAGAAAAACATCTGTTGAGCAGATGTCCCTGAGCGCCAGCTTAGGTGGGCGCTGTGCTGGGTGCTGAGGAATCATAAAGGCAGAGCCTCCAGGTAAGCAGTTTTCAAGGAAGCAGGGCAAGTGGGGAGCTAGGAAAAAAATTGAACAGACCAGCAGCTTTGATACTTAAAATGGATGGAGCAAGGACCCAGAAAAAACACTGACAGTCTCAGCAGGGCTCAGAACAAAGGTGGCCATCCCTTTGCAGAAACATTGATTCGGGGTGGTCTTCCTTGAATGGAAAGGTTTTCATGAAGCTTCAATGCAGAGCCCTGTACACTTGTACAGAGACGAAGTAGGGAGGAGGCAGAGGCACAAGGCAGGCAGATGTCTTGGTTTGGAAATCAGCAGCTGTGCTGGGCAGTTGATGCAGGGGCGTGGAGGGTTGCAGAAAATGGTGAGAGCCAAGAGCCATGTGTCTTGTAGATACCAGGATCCCCTGATGCTCTGGGATTATCTCAGATGCAAGGACATGATGGGGCTAGCTAGCCCTACATGCCGAGAAGAAGGGCCCTGCAGCCAGCATCACTAGTGGGGAAGGGAGCCCAGCTAGTAGAGGCTCAGGCCAGGCTGTGGAGAGGGATCTACCTTCCCCTCCTGCCTGATCTCACTAGAGCTCTGTAACTTCGCCTGCCACAACTCAGGTACCCTTATTGTGTACATGGCCCAGCCTTTGCAGCCCCCTCACTTCCCAGAGTGGGAAGAGCAAGCCAGGAGGGGCCTCACAGTGCTTGCTGGTCCCCCCTCTTGTCAGTCGGTGTCAGGTCATCTTTGAGTGGTAGCTTTACAGGGAGTTAATTACTCGAGTGCCGGGCTCCAGGAGCCTTGCTCTCCTTCCCCTCTGAGCCTTGAACGTTTCGTGTGTCTGTCATAGGTACGCCTTCCCCGAAGAGGCTGTGCTTCATTCCTTCCTGTGCCCTGTGTTGAACACAGAGCCTAGTTCTTAAAAATTGCTACTCAGCAATGTTCACCAAGGTGACCTTGGGTGAGGGTCCGGGTAGATATGGCACCTAGAGGTGCTCTTTCCTCAGACTCAGGACTGGAGTATACAGTTATACTCACTCTTTTAGCCCCGTGACAGGGCACGGGCCTTTTGGAGCTCCAGATTCATTGGTTTCATGAAACCTACTCTAGACAGAATCTGATAGAGGAGGCTGAATTCCCCAGTACCTTACGGTGGTTTGTACTCCAGGTGGGTAAGGGCACCAGAAAACAGAGTCCCACCAAAATAGGGGCAAGGTTTGAATTTCCTGTCTTCTCTGGGTGGGAGCTAGAAAGGTCCCTGTAGGCCACTCCTGGACATGCTGCCACAGGGTACCATCATGTGTAGACTGCACTGGGGTCATTGCCAGGCCAGTTGGATCCAGACTTGGAGGCAATTTTCCATGGCTTTGCCTTCATTGCAAGTCACTGGAGTGTTAACCCCATGGGTGGGGTTGTGGTTCTGTAAAGTGACCCCGTAGAAACCAGGCATCACCAGGAATACCCTGTTTCTTGAGAACAGAGAGAGGTGGGCATGTGTGGTGAAATTCTGTCCATGGAGGCTGATGGTGGAAGTCACAAGGAGCAATCGAAACTCAGCACTTTTTTTTTTAACCTGGAGGAAGTCTGATGAAATCAACATGATACTCCACAAATTACAATCAGATGTGGCGAATGAGTCATCTTAGGGCATGAAGGGAATTAGTGAGGGAGGGACCAAGAGCAGTGTGTAGGCCCCACTCCCTCCAGCGCAGTTTCTCCTCTGTGCATTCCTAGGAGGACATGACACACTGTGTGCACGCAGACGTCCAAGCGAGGCCTCGCCTCCGACAGGCTCCTGTTCTTCTGAGTTGGTTTGTAGTTAAATTGTTCTTCTGGGCAGAACACTGGCACGTTTGGCCACCACTGAAGGATCGTGATTCTGCAGTCATCCAGGATTCATGTTGGCCACAGTAATGGGTGTGTGTGGCTCCTGGCTTGCCCCTAGGATCTCACAGTAGTTCTGTCTGTATATGGCAGTGCCATATGTTTGGGGATTAGGCTCCTAGTTCTGAGATCTTTTAAGTGAATTGGCCGTTACACCTGAAAAAGGAAAGCTTGTTAGTTGTAGTTGTAAAACTCAAGTAGGCCTTAGGTGCCTTCCTGCTTTCCCAGACCCCAAGGAAGTGGACTCCCCGCTAATGCAGAGGTGGTCTGGAGGGCTGCGTAGAGTTGCCACCTGCTGCTCTTCTGAGTGCCTTGAGGTCCATAATGGACCAAAAATGAGCTGTGGAGGGTTAGGCTGCCCTGGAAAAGTGATGGGACACGGGGCTGGACACTGGTAACAAGGAGCCAATGACTGTCATTGAGCCCCGGGGAGTGAGAGTGGTGTGCAAGTGCTGAGAAGGGTCAGGCGGGGGGTAAGTTGCCCAGGGTATATGTGTTGTGTGCGTTTGTGTGTGTGCATGTGGGGGGTGGGTCTAAGTGTGTGGGTGGGAGAAAGACACAGGAGGTAGGCAAGGGGCTCTCCATCCTTTCAGCTGCTTGCATGGAGCTTCCAGTGACAGAAGTGCTGGGCTAGGGGAGGAGATTGGAGCCAGCCCAGATTGAGGTTTTGACCTAGGAAATTAGATTCCCATGTGGTGCTTTCGGGGAGTTCTTGGTCCAGGCAGGTATCTGAGCCAGAGGTCCCAAAGCCTTTATCAACCCAGCAGGAACCCAGCTACATCCGCCTGTGCTTTAGGGGTCTAGCCTTCCCAGCCATGGGAGTTTACGGCTCCTGAGGGTTTTTCCCGGTCATACACCTACACATTCCTGGCACTGATCTAGCTAGTAAGTTTTTCATCATACTACCTTCCTGATTTTCAAAAGTGCCTTATTGTGGCCATTTTCAGACATGTACACACACAAAAAGAAAGTAGTAGCCCTCAGAAACTTTTCATGAAGCATATCAGGGCATCCTGCATTGCCCCAACACCACTTCTTTCATAAAACAATGAACGGTTCAAGGGTGTGGCACATAGTAAGTTGGATAAGAGGTTCTGGGACATTAGCTCTAAAGATCCAGGCCAGCGCACATGAGTCACACTGAATTCTGAATTCCAGAGCCCTGGGGAGGCGGGTAGGGTTGAGGGAAGAAGGGGAGGGAGAGAAACGAGGTTCCTGGAAGCACAGGTGAGGGGTAGGCTGTTCCAAGTACAGGGAAGAAAAGTGCAGACACTAAGTGCTGGGTAAGTCCAGATGCAGTCAGGACTGAAGAGCGGTGAAGAGAAGTTACAAACCGGGGAGGTGCAGGTGAAACCAGGTACTGGAGTGTGCGCTAAGTGCCAGGTCCTGGGGGGCTGAAGTTGGCTTTTATAAGGCATAGAGGGCAACGCTGGAAGTTCTTAGGGAAGTGACATGACTTCAAAGAATTGGTTTGAAAAAACTGAGGTCCCCAGAGGGCACGATGGCAGGAAGATTCGGGGACCCAGCAGATGCTGGCGATGAAGGTGAGCTCTGGGTGGGGAAGGGTGGTCCTCTGAGCATGCAGCAGAGAGCCTTGGGCCAGGAATTTGTGAGCAACTGCACAGATCTGCAGGGCGCTTTGTCTTCGGGGATCAGTCACTAGTGTAAAGTAGAGCCTGTTGTGTTCTAGGCCATTTCTGGTCAGTACATTGTTGGAGGGCTCAGCAAAGGAAGGAGATCACCCAGGAATAGAAGACTAGAGGTCTTTGCCCAGAGTGGCCAGAAGCCATGGCATGGTGGGCAGGAAGGGGAGCTTGAGGGGCAGAGGGTGTGCTACAGGTGGAGGAGAGAGGTACAGGCAACGCTGGGTCCTGGGTCATGCATTCCGTACCCACCCTGACCTCAAGAGATACGGCAGAGTTAGTGACTGTGCAGAGCTCTGCTGTTCACTCTGCCCTGATCACGGCAGGTCGGGAAGTTTTCAGGAGAGAGCCTGCCAGGCCTGGGCCAGATTCTATATTGGGATGTTTAGTGTCCCTCTTTGCACTAACTGGACAGGTACTTCCAGTGTCAGGACTCCCTCCGTGGGCAATCTGCCACTGCTCCTGGAGAAAGCACTGTCATTCTGGAGACCTCCACAGAGCATAGAGAAACATGAGACAAATTCCTCTACCCCGAGGGGAATGCATGTGAATGAGTGCATTGATGCCCAGCATAAATGAAATGCACATCTGGTGAATAGGTGGGACTTCAGTGCTCGATTTCTTTCTGGCTGATGGCAGGATCATAGTCAGTAACTTATCTGTCCCTTGAAAGTGCACCTCTGTGGGTGTCGTCATGTTTCCTGAAGGACTGCAGATCTCTGTATGATCACCACCACCTTTACTTTGTCCTCCCACTGTCCCATGGCAGCAGCTCCGTCCCCATCCACAGCAGACAGATCGGTGATTCAGCTCCAGAACAGTGCGGTGTTCTGTGGCTCTCTCTCCCTGCTGCCCCAAAGGCCTGGGTTTCACCCCAAGATCCCTCTGTGGTTGTGAGAGGGAACCACAATGCTCTGGGCCCTCAGTGCTGAGCTCCAGTGTTTGCCGCTGACCGCCAAGCCCCTCGCATCTTAAGGATTGTTGGAAAGATGCCTGTGGTGCTCAGCATAGGGGGACTACCTTCCCTGCCTGAGGTAAAGCCTCTAATCCAGATGTTCTCCAGCAACTCCAGGTGACACAGTCCTGTGTACAAAGTGTAAGGTGAGGTAGGGCTGTGGAGCTGGCCCTCATCATGACCTTCTCTCCTGTACCTGTGCAGAGGCTCTCAGCCATGATAGGGTCCTCAGAGAAAACAGCCAAAATTACCTTTCCTAACCAGAAGCCCTAAGTGGATTCCTAGAGTCTCCAAGTGGAGACAGAGCTGTCACCGACCCCCCCCCCACACACACACACACACACACACCACCACCACCACCACCACCGACTTTTCCTCCAGCCTTTGCTGCTGGCTGCACCAGGTGCCAGATACCCATTCCCACTTTCTGTGGGCGGCCTGTGAGAGGTGGAAGTGGAATGGGAGGCCACCTGTCCCCTTGCTGCAGAGGGTGCTGGGAGGTTCTACAGGTGCTTGTGAGTAGGCCTAGGCAGTAAGATCCTTAGGGCATGTTATATGAGCCCAGTTATTTGGGGGTTGTGTTTGCCTGCTGTCAACCACAGTGTTGCAGGCCAGCAACACTGAATCATATCTTCCTGCTTCTGTTGAAGAGCAAGTGAAATTTGCCACTTTGAAATTATCTCTCAGCTGTCCCGGTTTCCTGTCAGTGGAGCCTCCAATGAAGGGTTCGTCCATGCTGGTCACCTGATTTGTAACCAGAATCTCACCCCCACGCTTACGTCTTTTGTTCTCCCCCTGACCCCTAAAACAAGCTGTCTCTCACAGAAGCTTCTTCTGAGGATTTCGTGATAATACAAGGGCTCAGTAAGTGTGTCCTGATTTCTTATGCTTAAGCCATACCGTAGATAGCTGGTGGCCACTGTGTACTGTGTTTATCACGCTTCTCTGGGATCTGTGGGGCATTACAGGAACATGTGAGCAGGAAGACCCTACAGTTGGGCTTCGAGGGATTGTGCTGGTGGTTGGCTGTTGCCATGTGCTCAGTTGCCATGGTTGCCTCTCTAGGGAGATCAGCCCCTCTTATCAGGTGAAAACCGGGGCTCCTTCCTGAGCCCAGAGGGAACAGTGGGCTCCAAAACCCTCGATTGTTTTCTCACGGGCTGTGATGAATGGGCTGTCCAGGTGCTGGAACACGGTTTGTACGCCCAGCTGTACCCACAGAAAGAGTGCCTGCGTGTACTAGGGACCAGGAGCAAGCCCACGGGCACAGCCAGGGAGCAAGCTGTGCACTCAGGCCAAGAGAGGTACAAAGGAATGACCTGCAAGGAATGGTTTTCCCTCCTCCCATAACAGTATTCTTATAGTCACATTTCACTGGCTCAAGGGAAGTTCTTTTTTCTTTCCTCTTCTCCTTTCAGGAAGAAGCACACTGCCAAGTTGATGCTGCTGTACAGCGTTGTTGCTTGAGACAGAAACGCCTCGGCCCCTGCTGGAGTGTGGGAGGAAGAGACATGAGACCTTAGCACCCTCACACCGAGGAATTCCAAGATGGCGGCCCAGCGGATCCGGGCAGCCAACTCCAATGGCCTCCCTCGGTGCAAGTCAGAGGGCACCCTAATTGACCTGAGCGAGGGGTTTTCAGAGACGAGCTTTAATGATGTCAAAGGTGAGTGAGTTCCTGGAAGGCTCCTAGCTGAGCAGGAAGATGGGGATTGCAGGTGCTCTCAAAACCAGGGGCTTCTGCTTCATCACTGCCAGCCTCACCTTCAGATAATTAGACTTCAGGTCTCTGAATCTCTGTGTTACAGATTCAACCTCAAAACAATAGTTATTTGTTCAGTTTTTCGTATTTAGGCGGGAGGTTTTGAATGTCTGTCCATAGAAATGAAAACTCTTCCCATGTGGAACGTGTGTTTTGCAGAGTTTTGGTGACAATAAGTGTAGGGAGTTTGATGATAGAGAAATATGGGGAAAAGGAAATTGTGGAAAGACATGGAATACTGGGACCCACCAGAGAGTTTTAAAAGAGACTTAGGACAGGCGAGCAAACTTTCTGTGGTAGTTAAGACTTTTCCTGGCCGTAAGATCTCTGTCATAGCTATTTGACACTGTTCTTAGAGGGCAAAAGCAGCCATAGTTATGGCTAAACCAATAGACATGGTTACATTCCATTACAGCCTTACAAACACAGCCCGCGGTCCATATTTAGCCCATGTTGACCCCTGATCTGAAAAGGTAGTCCCAGAATTTAATTACTGTGGCTCACCGTGGCCTTAACATTGGGCTGATGAAAATAAACCTGTCTTGTAGATAACTTAGGTGGGTCCCAGTATGTCATTTCTTCCTGAAAACCTAGCCTGAACTTACCAGGCCATGTCTCTGCTGCTTCAGGCTGATGCAGCAGCAGCATCGTCATCACCAATGTCATGGTCTTTGGCCTTCCCGTAGCACTTGACACTTATTTGGAAATTGCCTCCCTAGAGCACCACCGAGCAATAGGGACTTTATGTTTACCTTGGTACCCTTAGCCCTTGGTGCACATTCAGTAGCAAGTAAATGTTTCTTCAGTGGAACCGTGGTCTCTCAGGTAAAGTGGTGACCCTCTACCCTGCACACACACCACATTTACATCTTTCCCCTCAATTTGCTGCTCCCCATGTCTCTGGCATCTTCTCTTCCTGCCCCTGGTTTGGGCTTGCAGCCCTGGGCATTGGTTTAAATGTTCTTTGAGAGACTACCTAAGGGAACTATGAAGTTTTACAAGATAACAGTAGAGTTAGTGCGTTGCTATAAATACCTGAATCATTTGCTTTTTTAACCTAGTAATTGGCATTCTTTCCTTCCTTTATAGCCCAACAAGTCTGTTAAAGATGATGAGCATAAATTTATGGTTTGGGTTAGGGTCTCCAAGCATGAAGTAGAGAGCTGAATTTTAAAAAGTAATGATAATGATTTGAAAATAGCCTCGTGGGTGAGGAGGGTGGATGCTCTGTTGCAGAGAGCATCTGAGAAGCTGAAGGCACCCACAAAGGAGCTCAGGCTGTGCCTAGAGCCTTCTGGACGTGAACGCTGTGGGGCCACGCCATGTCCCAGCCAGCAGCATCGCACATACGCTTCCACAGACCTCGAGGGCAAAATACCCTCTAAAATCTTCTGCCCTGACTAGTGTTTTGTCTGTGCAAAGGGGTAGAAAATGTGTTATTCAGTAAACTTAACTTTCTGACATCCAGAGGGGTTTTGTATTAAAATCAAGGTGGCTGTGAATGTGAGCAGGGCTGCACAGAATTCATTAAGCTGGTGTTTGATGGAGATTGGAGATTTTCTGGCATTTGAGATGGAAGCTCTCCCTTTGTGGTCTTGGATGCTTCGTGGCAATGGCTGAGGGTGGACATAGTCGTGTCATAGTCCACTTCCACGGGGACCCCGAAGGAAGGAAGGCCTTTTACCCTGGATGAGTCCAACCCCTGAGTGAAATGTATCAGTTCTCTTTCAAGGAGAATGCTTGGAATTTTAAGTAAAGCCATTCTTATTCTTTGGTGTGGTAAAAACTAAAATGATAATTTGCTTCGATACTTTTTAGCCTATATGCAAAGCATGCATAGTTGCTTTGGGTTTTTTTTTTAATTTTGAAAATACTACTGTAGGAGAATTAATTATTCTGGGAAAGCATAATAGGGATGCAACTTTAGAGGGCTTCTAACAAGATTTTAATGGCTGGCAAATTTATTTAATTCCCATTTGGTTTTAATTTTTATTTCCAGTAGATGTATTAAGGAAACAAAACAATTTGTTACTGGAGACCATGACCAGCCACAGACATGGGAGAGAAGAGCCTGTACACCTACTAACCATGTCTAGCCCAATTTTCTTTCCCCAGTATTTCCTCAAAGCCATGCTTACGGCTCAGAAAATAATACCCCAGAATGAAAGTCTCAGAAGCAAAGCCTCTCTGATCGTTTCCTTTCCTCCTGTCTCTTGTTCCTCAAGTCACGAAACTACATTTCTCTTCTCAAGGTGGGTTAGAGAAACCAGTCTCTTTCCCCACATAAGCCATAAACCCCGAAATACTACTCTGACCTTTCCCCTACTTCCTAGGTCACAGTTACCCACAAGGAAGTTGAGACCTTCATTCTAGAGGGCTGCTGTCCAACACTCAGGAAAAAAAAAAAAAACCCAAGTGGTACAACTAAGGCTCAGACCAGTCCAAGCAGACAGTTTGCCCCATACCACCCCCCGGTGCCGCCACCATGCCCTCCACCCCTGTTCCACGAGTTCACACTCTTTTTGTCCGATCACCTGTCTTCATGGCTGCCCATGGTCATTGAATCTAAGCATAGAAATAGTGTGTTCACCTTGAGTCTTCCAGTTTTAAATCTGAAGGCTCCCATTTATGTAAAGCTGTGGATCAGATAAATTGGTTTTGTTGTTCTCCTGTTGATCTTTCTGTTTCCCATTGCTACCAGCGGACTAAAATAGCAGACCTTGAGAAAGAAAACGGAAGCAGCCTCACACCATCCTCGTCCATTGCAATTTTGATTCACTCCCAGTCCTTGCATGGCATGAGATTTGTCTCTCCCGCAGTTTTATAACAGGAGGGCCGAGCCAAGGGAAATTCTGGCCTTGCCTTTGACCAACACCTTGGTCCAGTAGCATGGATCTGAGCTGTGGGTGTTAAGTGTTGGTGACTATGCAGTGACCACCCAGCATGCAATAGCGAGCAAAGTAAGTTCTTTGGACCTTGCATTCTAACAGGAAGATAAAGGCCACCCCCCCCCCCCAAAAAAAAAAAATATGTCAGGTGTGCAGAGGAGGAAAGATATCTTTTTCTTCTACCCTTCTTGGTTGGGCCCTTCCTTCTTGGTTGGGGCCTCTGTAATAAGACATTTTAACAGGCTTATTAAAATATATTGTATGTGACACGGGAGCCCTCATAAGGAAACAAGGAACCAAATTAAAGTTAAACTGAGTGTTTCTGTGCTGTGTCCAGTGAAATGGGAGAGTAGTGGACAAATGTGAATTATAGTTCCACAAGCATATTATAGTCAGCCAGGCAGGCCCACACATGCAGGTTCTCTGGGTCTTTGCAGGTGAGGGGGCTCTTGCTTCTGGGTATGGGTCAATACCTGACCTGGGTAGGGGAAGGCCCCTCATTGGAGCCTGAGGACCTATTGGCAGGAAGTTCCAAAAGTTCCTCCTATATATACTATATCCACTGCCCCTTATGGGGGTCTTATATCCTGAACCCCATCAAATACACAATATAGTGCTTAAAAGTAATGGAATATTCCCAGGGCCTGGCATGTTGGTGTGCTGCTTGCCATAATGGACATTAGAAAGCAGTAGGTGGCCAGAAAGGCTTCCTTCCAACACCTCCTACTGCCCACAATTTAGACCAAGGAAAAAGGTTTACCTCTGGTCCCTCCTAATAGTTAATGGTCTGTCCATTGGCCAAACTCATACGGCAAAGAGAGACGAGCCTGTCAGCGTGTCTGGTATGCTTTTGTCACACCCCATTGTTCTCTGCATCCCGTGGAGAATCATTCATAAATCATTGCCATTGTGTGGACCAGACATGGTCCCAGACCACTACACGTTCTCTGACCCCATCAGGTTCCCCTGCAAAATCATTTACTGTTTGCTCCAAACATTCTGCCGCATTCCTTCTTCCTTTATAGGAAAAGGAGTGTGTGTGTGTGTGTGTGTGTGTGTGTGTGTGTGTGTGTGTGTGTGTGTGTGTGTGTGTGTTTCTGACTAATCGTGAGCTGCTAGATACACACTCTTCCCCTTGGCATGCTAATGAGTGCATGTACCTTTTCTTCTGTTTATTTTCTGTCCGTTTATCCTAGCAGACCTTCAGGTTGAGGGGAAATTTCCTTTTACCCTTGCAGTAAGTGCTGTGGAGAAAAATAAGATAAGGAGGGACATGAAGATGTCCGTTTTCAGGGTACACTGTGTGAGTTGTCACCATGGGTTAAGCATCTTTATGCCCAGTACCTGACCTGCATCCTTTCATTCCCTCCTTGCCTGGGCCCATGGTGGAGAGATGCTGCTTCTAATTGCAGGCTCCAGCATTCACACAGCCCTTACGGCCTCCATGCATGCTCAGGTCTAGGGACCCTGAAGCCAGGAGCCAAGGCACCCAGACAGAGGGCTTGGAGTTATTCCACTGGAGGGTACGAGGTGAGACTATAGGCCCAGGCATGCTTTCAGCCAAGCACATCTCTGTAACCTCGTGCATAAAAATGCGTATAACTCCTCATCTTGTTTTCTAAGACATTGCCAAGGAAATAGATTTTTTTTTTCATCATTCCCTTTCAGAGAAAAAAGGAAATGGGCAGGTAATTGTTTTTAGAACAGCCAGCGTGATAGAATAGAATGACTTTTGACTTAATCACTAATTAAAACAGATGTAGATGCAGTTCAAGTAAAAACATATTCCTTTGCTCGTTTATATAAGCTATTGGAGAGAAAGCACCCTTTCTTCCCTGTTCCTTGTTCTAGAAAGCCAGAATTAATCTGTAGACAAGGCTGTGGGGGAGGGGAGGACGGTTCCATCAGAAGGAACCTTTCCCATCCTCCAGAGACTCTCCTATGGGAGAGGGAGGGAGAATGTGTGACGAAGCCATTGTCTAAATGACTTATCTTTACTGTTTCAGTTGCTGCCTACATCAGTAATATTCATAGTTTAATACCAAGAACAGTAAATTAACATGATTCATTTTTGAAGTGTTGGTATTTTCAGGCAGCTTAGGCAGTTATCAGTGGTAATATGATATACACCCAAACTTAAACCTCTGAGTGTCATAGTGTTTGGAGCCATCCCTCTGTGCGGTGACTTTGATCGTTTAAAAGAAGTTGAAGGAGGTTGATCTCAAAAATTGTTATTCGTGTATTGGAATGCTTTGGTGGGGAATAGATTGAAATTGAGAGCTTAAGAACCAGGGCTGATTGTTAGGCCTCTGTCCTCCAATCCTGTGCTCTCTGCTGAAGGAGAGAAAGAAACCAGCTTGAACATGTCACCATAAGATGTATCCGAGGCTCCTCATTTTCAGTCCCTGGTTACATGGCAGGGGTTATTTAGCTCACATAATGTCACCATGTTTGATATGTGTCTGACCATAGCCTCCTCTGCTACATGGTAACAGTGCTTGTGAGTGAAAAGTTAGTTTAAAATGAGGTGTTTTGAACACAGAGATGATGTGCTAACTGACCCATCGTTCTGATTTTATGAATAGTTGAGAGACCTTGATGGTCTTTCTGCCTCATGCTATAGAATGAAAAAGTGACCAAGTGGCAGGATAGTGGGGCGTGATCGTAGGTCATTGGCCAAGAGAAGTTCATCTGGAATGTCACCTAGGTTTGTTTCTGTTGGTCACTTTCCTGAGTAGGGCCCACATCGTGGTGCATCTGTTTCACTGCACACCATTCCCCCCTCATTTCAGAAGTATGCCAGGGCATCGAGAGCCTCGCCTCACCACCTGTCACTTTGTGTTTTGCACAGTGCCTTCTCCCAGTGCCTTGCTTGTCGACAGCCCCACACCTTTTGGAAATGCCAAGGAAGTGATAGCAATCAAGGACTACTGCCCAAACAACTTCACGACCCTGAAGTTCTCCAGGGGTGACCATCTGTACGTCTTGGACACATCAGGTGGTGATTGGTGGTATGCTCACAACACCACCGAGATAGGTTACATCCCTTCCTCCTACGTGCAGCCTTTAAACTACCGGAACTCCACACTAAGTGACAGTGGTATGATTGACAATCTTCCAGATAGCCCAGACGAAGTGGCCAAGGAGCTAGATCTGCTTGGGGGATGGACGGATGACCAGAAAGAGTCAGGCAAAGCCTACAGTAACAATCCTTTCTGGAATGGAGTCCAAACAAACCCATTTCTGAATGGGAATATGCCGGTGACTGCAGGCTTGGATGAGCTAAATCCCAAAAGTACTGTAGACTTGCTGCTTTTCGATACTGGTACATCCTCGTTTACGGAGTCCAGCTCTGCGACCACAAACAGCACTGGCAACATCTTTGATGAACTCCCAACCACAAACGGACTCCACGTAGAGCAGCCAGTCAAGCGGGACAACCCTTTCTTCAGAAGCAAACGCTCCTACAGCCTGTCGGAACTCTCTGTCCTGCAAGCTAAGTCAGACGCTCCTATGAATTCGAGTTTTTCCACAGGCTTGAAATCGCCAGCTCCTGAGCAATTTCAGAGCCGGGAAGATTTTCGGACTGCCTGGCTGAACCACCGGAAGCTGGCCCGATCGTGCCATGACTTGGACCTGCTGGGCCAGAGTCCTGGCTGGGGCCAGACCCAGGCTGTGGAGACAAACATCGTGTGTAAACTCGATAGTTCTGGGGGTGCTGTGCAGCTCCCTGACACCAACATCAGCATCCATGTGCCTGAGGGCCATGTGGCTCCGGGGGAGACCCAGCAGATCTCCATGAAGGCCCTGCTGGACCCCCCGCTGGAGCTCAACAGTGACAAGTCCAGCTGCATCAGCCCTGTGCTGGAGGTCAAGCTCAGCAACCTGGAGGTAAACACTTTTATCATTCTGGAGGTGAAGGTTTCCGCCGAGGTGAAAAGTGACATTTTTAGCAAGAGCACAGTGGGTCTGCAGTGCCTGAGAAGTGACTCAAAAGAAGGGCCGTATATATCTATCCCCCTCACCTACAGCTATGGGGACACAGTCCAGGTACAGCTGAACAACCTGGAGCCCTGTATGTACCTGGCTATTGTTGCCCATGGCCCAAACATTCTGTACCCTTCCACTGTGTGGGACTTTATTAATAAGAAGGTCACTGTGGGTCTCTATGGTCCCAAACACATCCACCCATCCTTCAAGACAGTGGTGACGATTTTTGGACATGATTGTGCTCCCAAGACCCTGCTGGTCAGTGAGGTGACCCGGCAGGCCCCTAGCCCTGCTCCCGTGGCCCTACAGCTGTGGGGGAAACACCAGTTCATCCTGTCCAGGCCTCAGGATCTCAAAGTCTGTATGTTTTCCAACATGACCAACTATGAAGTTAAAGCCAGCGAGCAAGCCAAGGTGGTGAGAGGGTTCCAGATGAGGCTGGGCAAGGTGAGCCGCCTGATCTTTCCCATTACCTCCCAGAACCCTGGCGAGCTTTCTGACTTCACATTGAGGGTACAGCTCAAAGATGACCAGGAGGCCATCCTGACCCAGTTTTGTGTCCAGACACCTCAGCCACCCCCTAAAAGTGCCATCAAGCCATCTGGGCAGAGGAGGTTTCTCAAGAAGAATGAGGTTGGGAAGATCATCCTGTCTCCATTTGCTGCCACCACAAAGTACCCAACATTTCAGGACCGCCCCGTGTCTAGCCTCAAGTTCGGCAAATTGCTGAAGACAGTGGTCCGGCAGAATAAGAACCAGTACCTGCTGGAGTACAAGAAGGGGGATGTGGTGGCGCTGCTCAGTGAGGAGCGCATCAGGCTCCGGGGGCAGCTGTGGACCAAGGAGTGGTACATCGGCTACTACCAGGGCAAGGTGGGGCTGGTGCATGCCAAGAACGTGCTGGTGGTTGGGAAGGCCCGGCCCAATCTGTTCTCAGGCCCTGAGCTGAGCACCACGGTGCTCCTGGAGCAAATCCTGCGGCCCTGCAAGTTCCTCACCTACATCTATGCCTCGGTGCGCACGCTGCTCATGGAGAATGTCAGCAGCTGGCGTGCCTTCGCTGACGCACTGGGCTACGGTAGCCTGCCACTCACCTTCTTCTGCCGGGCAGAGCTGGACAGCGAGCCCGAGCGGGTGGCATCGGTCCTGGAGAAGCTGAAGGAGGATTGCAACAACCCTGACAACAAGGACCGGAAGTCCTTCCAGAAGGAGCTCGTGATGGTGAGTATGCGGCAGGGATCTGGACCTGGCAGCCTCTTGCCAATGCTCGCAGGCAAGGGCGGGCGTGTGCCCTTCTAGTCCCTAGGGCATATCTGTAGCTGAGGTTCAGCTGCCTGGCATCCTGGTACTGGGCTGCACATGGTTAGAAGTGCACCCAGAATGATAGGCTACCTGCATGACCCTTGGGAACCCCAGAGAGAGGACCACACTGGTCTTGCTGTCTCCCTGAGGCCCTCAGGGGTTTCACAGTGGACCCAGTGGAATGGGGGCAGCATGCCCCTACACCCCAGCTGCCTTGAGTTAAATCTCTTGGAAACAGATCTGTATTTAACTAGATTGCCAGTGAAGTCTGTGGTCTCAAAGTAGTGAGAACTCCGGCCCCAGAGTGGAGCCTGACTTACATAAGAGTCCTCACCTTGCCTCGCGGGATGATTCCAACATCTCTTTGTACCCTGCTTCCTGCTTTCTCTGCTTGGGCTCTGTGTGAGCTGGGGTGAGGACGGGCTTAGCTGGGCCAGTACAACTGGGAACTGGAGTTCTAAGAGTGAACAGGGAGTGAATGTCACAAGGCAGACACATGCTGACTATGGACCAACTGGAAGTGTGTTCTGAGCCCGTCCTGCGTCTTTCAGCATCCTGAGAGCTCTGCCCTGTCCAGGCACTGCAATCAGCACCCACCTCCTCTGCCTGTGCGCCCTCCTTAGATGTATTTGAGGAAGGCGTTTTGTCCTTCACCCTCTCTTTGCAAAAGAAGCAGGTTCACCCCATCCTCCTGGTGGCACCTGTCTGGTTCCTGTGGAAAGCTCTTGTGACTCTGTCATTCTCATCTCGACCCTGACCCTGCAGTCTTGCTTATTCTTTCTGACTTGTAAAAGTTGTAGCTCTCAGGCTGCAGCCTTGCTGCTGACCTCCACCTCCATCCGTTTCTGCCCGGGCCCTCTTTGAGTAGACAGGCTCAGTGTGTCTGAGAACTGACCCTGAGTGCACACCCATCTGCTCCTTACTCCTAGTCAAGGAGGCAGAGGGCCAGTCCATTTGGGAAGGGAATGAGTGTCACATCTTGTGGGGAATGGGACATGAAAAGAGACCCTGTGGCAGTAGCCCATACTGACATATAGTGCAGGAACCTGGAGCAAAAAAGACCTGAGACCTGAGTAGCCTGGGAAATGGGGAACAGAACTGGCTATGGCAGTAGACAGGCAACTTTAGCAGCAAGAGCCCCTGCAGGCCTCTGAGCAGTAGTTTCACTGGAACAAAAGCCAGCTCATCCTGAAGTCTGGAAGGGAGCAGAGATAGCACAACACCTCCGAGCCCCGTGTGCAGTTCAGCGTGGGGACAACGTTGATCCCTAGGCCGCCACCCATATGCCAGTCAAAGTATACCCTGGCCCACCTGCAAGACAGATTTCCAGAAGATTGTGCCATGCCCGCATGGCCTGGTCTCCACCCTAAACCTAGCTCCACAGGCAGGAAGACGCGTTCTCTCTGGAGGCTTAGGCTCATGTGCTGGCATTCTCCATCGATTGAGGAATTAGGTGCTTTCACAGAACATAAACAGTATTGATTGTTCCTTTACTGCAGCTGAAAACTGCTCACCTTGAGTGGGCAGAGGTGAGAGGCGAACAGCTGCCGCCCCCCTCCCCACCCCACCCCCCGTGATGGGCCAGCAGCGCCCACAGAAGTAGCTTTTAAAGTCATCTCCTTCCAATTTTTTTTCTAAACAGTTAAACTCTTTTTACTCAATGTGGTAACTTATCTGGAGAGGACTTTCTCAGTTTCCGTGGGTCTCAGTTTCCGAGGCTCTGCTCAGGATAGGTTCCTGTGTGCCTCTGCACTCCCTCCGAGCACCTCTGCCCAATGGGAAGAAATGAAACTTGACCTTGGCTGGAACTTGGGCCTGAGGCAAGATTCCTTCTGTGGTAATAAAGCAAACTGGTTCTGCAGTTTGCGTCCACCACTGCCACCTGTCTGGGTCACCCTCTTGTGAGTAGGCAGATTTTAGTAGTTGGCCAGACTTCAAGAAACCGTGACTGCCATGTCCTAGCATGGGAGACGTGCTTCCGTTCTATGGTTTGACATCGCTGGGCAGTCAGGTTTCCTGTGGTCCCATCATAGCTCTAGTTAGCCCCCTGCTCAGCAGGGTCACAGCCAGACCACTGCCATCCTTCCCACCTTTAGAATCGCTAGAATCTCTGTTAGCGACTCTGATCTGGAAGCCCTGTTTATGTGAACTAGGAAGGAGAAGGTTTGGGTCAGTTACCGTGGTCACCTCTCAGGGGGCCTTTCCCGCAGCCCTCCATGTAGCAGTTAGTGCCCCGGGCTGCTTTGTGTGGTGTCCCAAGGGGCTGGCACGGGTCAGGATGGACCTTGCTTCTTTAATGTATGCTTGTTTCCTGGTGTTGCCCTGATTGAAGGTGTAGAACCTGGGACAGAGGACACCGTCCAGCATTCAGTGGTGAGTCAGTGGATGAATGAACAGGGGACCAGACCTGAGTCACAGCTTGCTCTCCTTCTCTGCCTCCCAGCCTGCTCTCCATCCCAGTTTTTTCTTATTACTATTATTATCCCTGGAGAGGCAGCTGTGTGACACAAGGCCTGTGCCTGCCCCTGCACTGCGTCTTGTGTCCCCCAGAGGATACCCCTCTGTCCTGGCCCACCAGCTGCACAGCGGGCTCAGGCCCACTGTTCTGCATGATGGCAGAGGATGGTACCCAACCCTTATGGCAGCCATCAGAGAGGGCCAGGACTGTGCAGTCTCAGTGGTTAGGCAAGGCTGCTTCTTGCCACAGCATGTCCCTGGGTGGACAGATCCCTGTAGCCTCTGAGCTGAGCCAGGCTGCTGAATCTCTGCTAAGGCAGGATGGCAGGAGAGACTTTGGATTGAGTACAACAGAGTCTGAAGTGCTGTGAGGGCAGATTCTGTTGTTGAGGTTGGATGAGATAATCTGGGCATAGATCTTGGCCACAGCATCTGACTCAGAACCAGGGCCCATAGGGCCAGGAGTAGATGCTGAACTCGGTGCTGACCAAACATTCCTAGTGTTTGCTGTGGGCTTTGCCCTTCAGAAAATCTGTGGACAACCGTGGGAACAGGGACGGACTCATAGAGGACCTCCAGGGGAATGTGGGCTGGATGCCTAGAGAATGCACAGGAGCCGCCACAGGGTAGGGTGGTCAGGTCAAGGTGTACCCCGAGCCACAACTAGGAAGAGTGTGAAGTGGGGCTGAAGATAAGCCACGTTGCAAGGTGGGAGGCTAGGAGAACAACTGTGAACAGACCCGCAGTCTCAGAATGTGGGGCGGTGGGATGACACCTAGCAGAGGGTGCTCCTGCCGTCTTTTGTGGGCACCAAGGGCCTCCGTGTTGGAGAGGGAGTGATGGAGACTTGGTGCGATTCACCCCTGGTCTGGCCTGATGGTGAGTCCGGTGTGTTCCTGCCTCTGTGGACGTCCAGACGGGCTTGTTCATTCTCCCTGGGCCTTCTGTCCTCCATCTGACTTTACACATGGCAGTGGGTGTTAAGGGCGGGCTCTGTCGCTAGCCCTGGCCTGTCTCTGCTGGGCCTCCTGGGATCTGGTGGAAACTGCTCACTTTCCCACTGTGCACCAGCACTGTTAGCTTTTTGAGCTGGGAGCTTCAGCATCTCTGAGCTTGCACAGATGCCTCCACTCACCTGGGTTTCGGGATGGGGGTTGTTTGTTTTGTTTTGTTTGCTCTAATGAAAACCAATCCTCCTGATCTTTCTCTTTGGATAAGCAGCATGCTTGTTTTTGCATTGATATTGAACAATACCGCACAGTAAGAGCTCTCTGTGAGCAGAGCGTAGGAAGTTCTCTGGAGTCTCCCCAAGAAGCTGGCCCTGCTGATGTGTGCGGTTGTGCAGTGTGGTTGTTACTGGATCCCAGATTTTCCCACGGTCTTGTGACCCTGCTAGCACATTCTGGTAGTTCTCCAGTGAGCGTGCCATTGCCCCACCTCTGGGTGGGAACCACTGAGGTTTTCAGTGCCGGCTGCAGGGCCTGTGTCTTAGGTTTCTCACCATTACAGACATGCCACCTGGTCCAGCTTTGACTTTCTGTTTCTAGAAGCTTCAGCCCCACTTGAAAGATTTGAGAAGCCTTCCATGGCTACTGTTGCGGGTGGGGGGCTGGCTTCCATGAGACAGGAGTATGTTGCAGGCTCTCCAAGTGCCCAGCGATGCCTGCAGTGTTTGGCCCAAGCCTCTGCAGGGCGTGTGCTTCCTACTCTTTTTTTTTTTTTTTTTTAATTTAAGCCTGAGCCACTGATATTGGGGGATTTGCATTTTGTTTTGTGAAGGGAAGGAAGTGCAAAGTCTGGTCTTTGTTTTTGAGGCACTGAGATATTTGAGGCATCTTCTAATATGCTTTGTGAGTCTTGGAAAGGGTTTTCTAAGTGTATTTGAAAGCCCATGTGGGAAGCACGTATTGACATTTTGTCCTGTGAGTTGTAAAGGTGCTGGATCAGAAAGAAGGTTTGGCCATGTCATGTTCGCACGGTGCAGAACTGCGTGATCATCATCATCACCTGAAAAATAACAGTTTGGGGGTGATGAGGAGAAGAGGTTGATAGGAGCCAGCTCTTTAAGACCTAGGGTTATTTTCATTCAGCAACAAGCTATTGTTACTACAGACTATTATTTGTGCCCTGGATATCCAGACACTGTCATGAGTGGTATGCATGGTCTCTGTTCTCATGGAAGAAAAGGAGGATGAGTTGGCTGGGATGGAATAGAGAAGGTGAGAGATGGGGCAGGGACCCCCTGCAGTGGCCCCAAAACTCAAGGAGGAACTTGGACCGGCATCACAGCTAGTCCTGGTACCACCACCGAGAATGAAGCCCCTGGGTGTAGGGGACAGAAGTCATTAGTGATGACTGGCAGGGTTGGTTTGGTCCATTTATGAGAGATAAGGAAATAAGGCACCCTATTGTGGGCTCTTTGGAAAGATTTCTTGTCCTTAGAAGATGTAGACAGTAACATGTACTCACTCCCAGTCGAGCACAGCAAACAGACCAAAGTACCAGTTTCGTCAACGTCCAGCTTGGCGAACCAGTAAGTATATTGGGGTTACTTAGAGCGGCAAAGGCGAGAGACTGTCTATAGGGGCATAAGTGAGGGGGTCACTTATAGCCCTATAGGTGTCTCAAAATGTGGCCACATCACCAAAAATCCCACCCCAGCCCACATGGTCGGAAACTGCATACTGTCCAGCCGCGCCTGCTTATCTCCCTGTCATCTATTGCCACTTGCAGGCCACGTCTGCAGAGTAGAGAAATAAACCACTGATCCCATGTGGCCTACAAAGCAACCACTGTTTACAGCCCATCCCCTGTGGAGATAAAGTTTGATTGCCCTGACTTAAATCATACTTAAAGAAATTTGAGCAGGAGTCAGGACTGTGCTTTATTCATGTGTGGTTTCTGGTACACCTGTGTGTGCACCAGAATTAAAGAGAAAGTCATGAGGGAAGGTCCCCAGAGCTAGAGCATCCTGCTGTAAGATGTCCCCATTGCTAAAACTTGGTGCACACCCAACACTTACCCTGTAATTAAAAGAAAAGGCATAAATTGCCCCTTGTTGGGGTGGACAGCTTTGTAACAAAGGAAACGAGCACTGGGCTTCATGAAAATTGTGTAAGTGGAGCCGAGGTGAGAAAATGAAAGACACCTCATTACTGCGTCAGAAGCAACAGCCCCTGTGTTTATCCATGGTCTGTGGAAATGGAATCTTGGCTGCCCCCAGCGGGAGCCAGAGAGCAGCCTGAATTTCTCAGGACCTTTGTGTCCTGTGCCCAGAGCCCCTGGGGAGAGAGCAGTTTTGGTCACTCTTGCCAGGAATGACTTGAATCAGAAGCAGGTGACTTTGACATGTTCTGTTGCTTAGAAATAAGGCCACCATTGGAGCCAGGCTGCTGAGCACACAGGTCCTTGCATTTGTTTGGTGTGGTTGAATGATTCAGTGTCCAGCCCTCGGGTCACCCTGCATTCCTTCCTAGGCAGACATGGTGGGCAGTGGGGTTCCTTTGCCTCCGTGTGTCCCAAGCCCACACCACACCTAAAGAATTAAAACCTGACTCCCTACATGCCTCCACCTCACACACATAAACACATACATACATGGTCTTTTTTCTGAAACACAAATCTAGTAAACATTGCTTATTAATTTCTTTCATTATAGCAAAATTCAAGTTGAAAGCAGCCATTTTCTACATTATGAATATTTAAGTAATTAGAATGAGGCATGGCGTGTCTGGACCAGTATTTTGTTTGAGTAGATTAGAAGGTTGGTGGCTTGAGCCCCAGAAATCCTGGGTCTGTCTCTGCTTCTGCCACCTCCAGCTGAGGGACCTTGGACAAGCCACTTGGCATCTCTGGCACCTTGAGCCCCACAGTGAGGGGAGCTTGTGACAGGCTCCCAGGAGGACAGGCTGCTCTGACTTGTCCAGCTCTGAGTGTCCCACTCACCTTCCCTTGGCTCCATCTACGAAATGGAGCAAACTCAGTACCTGTTTATAAGGTGGTTCTCTTCCTTCTTCTCCTTCTCTACTTTTACTCTTGGTTTTGTTTTGTTGTTTTACTTGGGGTGGGGGGGTGGTTCTGGGGGTGCTAGGAATCAGGCCTAAGGCCTTCACACGGAGCTAGATCCTTAGTTCATTTTTTGTTTTGGATTTTGAGACAGGGTCTCACCAAGTTACTAAGTTGTCCAGGCTGGGCTTGAGCTTTCCGTCCCCCTGCCTCAGCTTCCCAGAGTGCTTAGGATTAAAGGCCTGTGCCCCTGGGCCTGGCATAGTTCTCTTCTTGTAAGGACAGCAGTGATTGGTGGCCTCCCAACCCAGTATGACCCCACTTAGCTAATGATGTCTGCAAAGGCTCTATTTCCATCAAGGTCAGATTTTGAGGTTCTGGAACAGCATTTTGGAGGGAAACAGTCTGGAACCCCATGCACCCTGTAAGCCATCCCTTCCCTGCAGTGAGCCTGGCAGTGCCAGACAGGGGTCGGGGAGCCTCTTGCAGGCCTCGGAACTCCTGGAGAAAAGCATGCCATCTCCACGTTGGCCCTCCCCACAGAGCCGGAGCCGGCCTCCGTCCTGCCTCACGTTGTGCCTCTTTGTCCTCAGGCCTTGCTGAAAATGGACTGCCAGGGTTTGGTGGTCAGGCTCATCCAGGACTTCGTGCTCCTGACCACAGCTGTAGAGGTGGCACAGCGCTGGAGGGAGCTGGCCGAGAAGCTGGCCAGGGTCTCTAAGCAGCAGATGGATGCATACGAGTCTCCCCACCGGGACCGGAACGGGGTAGTGGACAACGAGGTGAGCAGGCGCCCAGCTTCTCAGTCCATTCACTTCTCTGTCCTTGGTCCCTGGCTCCTAGGGTTCGATGAGAAAAGGCATACTTTATAGATAACGTGAGGGTAAGATGAGACGTACCGTGTATGTACCGCGCACATTGTGCACTCCAGTGAGATGGGGCCATCGAGTTCCTTCCGCTAGAGCTGGGAGGGTAGGACACTGCCCCTCCTTGATAGTTGTACCTTAATTCCTTTCAGTGAGATTCGGTGAGGCATATACAAAGCCCTGGGTCTACCAGGTGCTACGTCAGATCAGCATCTGGTGGTCTGTTATCTCTTATCTGTTATCTCTTTTTTCTTTTTCTTTTCTTTTTTCTTTCTTTCTTTTCTTTGTGGTACTGGTGATCAAGTAGTCTAGGGCCTTCGTACTGAACTACATTTTTATTTTTTAATTTTGAGAGAAAATCTCACCGAGTTTCCCAGGCTGAGCTTAAATTTGCATCCTCCCGCTTCGGTCTTCCAGAGTACTAAAATTGCAGGCCTCTGCCACCAGGCCCAACGTGTTACCTGTCTTTGAAAAGCTATTAAAATGGAGCCTTGCCTGGAGACTCTCTTCCCCCTGAGAGTGCTTCCTGGGAAGGAGGCTCAGGCGCAGGAGACCCAGGAAGCAGTGTCGGGGAGAAAAGTACTCTGTTTGCAGAGGGCGTTTCTAGTGGATGGCACAGGGACAGTGCCACAGGCCTGGAAGGAGAGAGCGAGCCTGGGTGTGCATTCAACACCCGGACTGCCCGCAGCACAGACCCTGCCCTTTCCTCTGACCTGGGCTTACTCAGCCAGGGAGGGAGGCTCTGCCTGCCTCTTCTGTGGGCACTATTCAGGGGTTTTTTGTTTTTGTTTTTCTTTTGTTGTTATTGTTGTTGTTGCTGTTGTTGGGAGGTGGTACTGAGGACGGGACCCAAGACTTTCAACTTTCCCCAGTTCTTTCATTTTTTAGTTTGAGACATCATCTTGCTAGGTTGCCCAGGCTGGACATGAACTTGTGGTCCTCCTGCCTCAGCCTCCCAGCGTGCTTGGATTACAAGCGTGCACCACCATGCCGAGCCTGTTCACTTTTACGATGGCTAGTGGCCGGGGGAGCCATGCCTGGTCATCAGCACAAGTGTCTTACGTGCCCTCACTAATCCTGCCCCCTCTCTCCATTTTCGTTTCTTGCGGCTCCGTCCCCCAGGCCATGTGGAAACCTGCCTACGACTTCTTACTGACCTGGAGCCACCAGATCGGGGACAGCTACCGGGACGTCATCCAGGAGCTGCACATAGGCCTGGACAAGATGAAGAGTCCCATCACCAAGCGCTGGAAGCACCTGACGGGCACGCTTATCCTGGTGAACTCGCTGGACATCCTGCGAGCAGCGGCCTTCAGCCCTGTGGACCATGACGACTTTGTGATCTGAACTGGTGCCCTGCCCTGCTGAGCCCGGGGACGGAAGCCTTCCACCATCCATCGACCTGGCCATCTGTGCCATCCCCAGGGGGCTGCGCACGGAGTGGAGGCAGCCACTCGGACAGAGGCTGGTGCGCCTGCCACCCACTCCAGGACCCAGGACATCGGATGTGCTGCCCTTTTCCGTGTAGACGCAGGCCCGAGTGGGTTGTACTGCAGGTCATTGCCAGTCGAATAGCTTTCTATTTGTTAAAGTGTACATTTAAATTGAAAACAATTTTTTTTTTTTAAAGACTGGAGCGCGGACATAAGGGTGGTATCTAATTTTATAATGGATTATAAAAGTAAAAAAAAAATCTTAGTAGGGTGAAATGTTGCTGAGGTTTTTATGTTGTTTAAAGACCTTTCTAAATTATGTTACAGATGTATATAGATATTTAAAGGCCACGAGGCATTTCAGATTCCCAGCCATACTGTGCATTTCCACACCCAGTGCGAAAGGTACTCATCCACTGCTAGACCTCTTCCACTCCCCGAGTGTAGGAGGGTGGATTCCAGTGGGCAGTGTGGCTTTCAGCGACTGGACAGAGTCTTGCCCGTCCTTCCTGAGAATGCCCTGGCTCCATCCCTTCCTCGTGTTTTCCTTACCCTCCAGCGTTTGCCTCACGCTGTTGTCCGTGACCAGGCACAGAACACGTGGGTGTTTTGTGAGCTTTTGTGGGCAGTTAAATCCCACAGCACCAGCAGGTTCCGTTGAGGTGTCCCTGCCAGAAGATGAGCAAGCAGCTGGGAACTGATGTTCTCTGTGGCCCCTGCCAGTGTACATGTGTACATTCAGAATGGCACTGCTGAGTATAAATTGAGCCTGAGGCTCCAGGCCACTGTGTGGTGTCTCCCTGGGGCCCAGGAGGGTCTGCGGAGCTCTGCACCTCTGTGGGCAAGAAGAAAGCCACCCCACCCAGCTCGAGCCTGGTGGCCCCTGCCCCACCCACACCCACCACAGAGACCATGGCTGACGTCCCGTGGTACCCTTTTGCTCAACTCTGCTTTTCCTTCTCTCCTCCTGGTTCACCTGCGTCTCCTCAGAAAAACGTAGCACAGGGGAGACCGTTTTGTTACAAGATAAGATCATCAGAGTAGGCTGAACATTTACTGAAAATGCCCCTCATGTAAAGTTGGGGAGCTTGGCCAAGGGTTGTGTTCATGACGTTTGAGGTTGTAGGTCAGCTCGGATCATGCTGTATTGAGTTCCACGATCACCTGGTGGTTATGGTATCCCAAAAGGGAGCAGGAGGCAGGATGGTATGTGGCACATCAGTGGAGTCAGTAGGGGGTGGGACGTGCGCGTGATTGTCTGCAGAGATGTGGGGCCAGTTGGGATCCTTGAATGCTGGGTTATTAAACTGCTCTTTTGAAACAGGTTAATTACTTAGTTAATCGATGTATAATCCCTGTGGGGCTGAACATTGTTCTGTAGCTACTGATTCAGACATTGAAGACCAACTGAATAAAACCAGACACTACATATTTTATGCTGCAAGAATGGAATCACAACCCCTTAATCATAACACAAAATAAGCTTTCCCTTTACTCCTCCTCTGTTTTCCATTCTGCCCAGAGATCATCTCTCACCCTTCCCCAAAGAAGAAACAAAACCAGTTGCACCTTAAATCATGGATATTTTTCCTCAGGGGCTTTAAATAGTTTCCTATGCAACATGTCTTGTAGCACAAATTAAATTCTACAAAAGTTGCAGTAAATCTTATTTGGTATTTTAACCTGTGAAGTGTGTGTGTGTTTTCTGTACTCCATAAAAAGTTTAAAACAAAAAATCTAGTGCCAACATCTATGCATATAGATCTGTGGCTCCCTCTCTGAGCAGTCACCCTTGGGTGGCAGGTAACAGCTGGGATGGTGAGCATCTGTTTTCTTGCTGTTAATTAATTGCTCTTGAAACACAGGTAGCTCAGTCACGGCTAGCCAAGTGGGAGTCGATGTCATGCAGAGCTAGCACAGGGAAGCAAGCTGGTGTCTTGCCTCGTTCTTGGCCTCAGCACTTGGAATTGGCAACCCAGCCCCACAGGATGAAGTTTAGGGCTGAGTCCTTTCTGTGTGCTCCCTGCATCATCCCCTTGAGGTGCCGATTGCACTAGCAGTGAGGCCCCTGCTCTGAGCATGTGGCATTGGCAGAGGACAAAATGGGGAGTAGGAGCTGCTTCTGGAGGCCCAGCCTAGCCAGAGACAGTAGGAGGGTGAGGCTTATGGAAAGCCCACTTGAAAAAGTTTCTCGTAGGCAATATCTAAAGGCTGAGTAGGGACCAACTGGACCAAAATGGATGCAACTAGGAGCACCGTGCCTGCACCCTTGACAAAGGGTACATGGCACTGAGAGGCTGAACCACGTGGCTGGGACTCACTGAGCAAGAGCCCATTGTCAGCTTAACTCTGTCACCCCTCTGCAGATATGTTAATTCTATTTGGTTCCCAGCCTATAGCGTTACTGGGAGGTGCTGCAGCATCTTTGAGAGGTGGGCCTAGTAGGGCAAAGTTAAGTCATTAGGGACATGCCTCAAGAGGGAATTGAGAGACATTAATTTTTTATTTTTTTGCAACAGACAGGAAGTAAATGGGCCTTTGCTATGTGCTCTTGCCATGTTCTCTGTTGTCCAAGGCTCAAAAGCAGCAGGGCCAATCAATCATGGACTGAAACCTCTAAAACTATAAGCTAAGACAGTCATTTTCTGTCTGTACCCTGCTTATGCCAGGTATTTGCTACAGTAGCAGAAGATGGCTAGCATGCTGGCCAGCTGTGTGCTCAAACCCAATTTGCAGTTGTTCATTGTGGGTTCATACCTCCCATGTGGCTAATAGGAAAAGCAAGGATTTTAACTCAACAGTGCCCTAACAAAAGACCATAAATGGGCTTAGAACACTAGACATGAGTTCCTTCACCATTCTGGACACCCTAAGTCTGAAGTCAACATGTCACATGACCATCTTTCTGAGTCCAGATCTGTCTTCTTACACAGACACCAATCATTAGATTTAGGCCCACCCTAGCCCAGTATGACATCACCTGGATTACATCTGCAAAAACCCTATTCTAAATATGATCACATTCACAGGTAGTGGGATTAGGATTCTGCATGTCTTTGGGACACAATTTCGTTGCACTGCCTCCCTCATAATGATTCCAAGAAGCTTAGTCGAAACCTGAAGGTATTTATTGATGTTGATTTTTGACATTATTGGCCATGATAGTTCTCATTTAATTCTCGTGATATCTGTCAGTATATTTTAGGATGACATATCCTGGGAATTGGGGGGTGAGGGGCATGATCTGATTTCTGGACAAAAGAATTTTGTCCCTGAAAAGTTCTTGCTCTGATCTTCAGTGACCATCATTATGTCAAACCAAATCGGGTAAGCACCAAATCACTTGTTGTGTAGTCCTCCGGCTCATGCCCTCCCCACGTGCTGTTCTGTCCCCTGGTAGCAGCACTCAGGCTTGCCTTCCTGTCTCCTTCCTACTCTCTGCCTTCTCCCATCCCTGGGAGTCGAGGGTCTCTCCTGTTCTCCAGTCTATGACCCCCTCTCCTTCGCCAAGCAGGGTTGCACATTGAGCTCTTCAACAACAACATCCTTGCCTTAGCTCATCTCTAAATCCCTGGAGCCTAGGCCCAGCACATGCTTATTACGTGAGAAAATTGACCCAATCAGCAACAAAAACGCACTTCAAAAATGTGAGATGGCCTTGACTATTGGAGTGGACAGAGGGGGCGTCATGCTGTGTTTACCACCAAAGTAAGAAAATAAGTGAAAACTTGACCATTAACAAATGCATGAAAG
Source organism: Ctenodactylus gundi (assembly GCA_004027205.1). Lineage (NCBI taxonomy): Eukaryota > Metazoa > Chordata > Mammalia > Rodentia > Ctenodactylidae > Ctenodactylus > Ctenodactylus gundi. The sequence continues at coordinate 795,299 of PVKB01000348.1, forward strand.
CCAGATTCTTAGATTTTGTAAGAGGTCATAGAGGAACATTATAGGGATGACATTCGGCAAAGTGCAGAACACAAACAATCACATTTCTTAATGATTCATTTTCTGACATGGGGTAAACTTTCAGTTTATCCCGTAATTTATGTTGCAATAAAAAAGTTGATTTTATGTAAAACATTAAAATGAATCCACTTAGCTCTTTTTGTTTGTTTGCAATAGACCCCACTTTGGCAATCTGATTCAGGCTATAAACTTCTCAAAATTATGTAAATGCATAAAAATGAAGCCTGGGAGAACAAAGAAAAGAAGTCATCGACTTTTAAATTGTGATGCAGTAATATGCATACTACATTATACATTAAATAACTTGATCTAATAGTACATCTCATGTCCACCAGAAATTTGATATGTGATTAGCATCTAAACATCTTTTGAAAACATTCACAGGTATAAAATATGCGAGAATCCGCAGGAAGGTCTCTAGCATTAGAGAGGCGCCTTAACTACACGCATTCTTGAAAATGCTAATGTTCAGTTAGAAGTGAGTGAACAAAGGACTAATAACATGTATTTACATAGTAGGAGGGGCTCATCCTAAGGAAACAAGTCACCCAGATTTACTATCCTCATTGTTTCAGTAGTTTCTGCTCCAGGCTAGCATCAATGGAATTGTTAAAGCTTTGCTTCTGTGATTTGATATTCTACCTAAGGCAGAGGAAAATATAAAGAAACTAGTCAGATGCACCTGTGATGCTTTAAGCATCTGTTATTTTTCTTAATTTTCCATTTCAGTTGGCTTCCTTTCTTTAAAGAAAACTATGCTCATATACATAGATGATAGATGGCCAACTGCGCATATAGATGTACATTACAATCTTCAGTGTTTTTTATCTTGGTGGCAGTGAAGAACTGGCTGCAGCACAAGCCGCAGAGAGCAGAACTGACACTGCTCATCAGTGTCTGGTGGTGACGCCCACCATGGGTGCACACCGGGTCCAAGGGGCGTCAGGGATGAAAGAGCTGGTGCTTATGCCTCCAGGAGTTTATCTAGTTGGGAATGGCTCAGACACAGGAGCAAACACCTAGAGTTCAAGGCTGACTGGTGTGATGTCAGCAGAATGGACTGAGCAGGTAGGGAGAGAGCCCGCTTGGGGATGGGCTTCCAATGCAGCTGTAGGCAGATGTGTCTGGCCTTTGAGAAGGAAACACAGCACAGAGGCCATTCTAGGAGCACCTAAGAGGAAAGAAAAGGTTCTTAAAATTACAGGTGCTGACTGAATATTTTGTATGTGTTGGGCACTGTTCTGGACTCAGGAACTGTCCCTGTTTCTGTGGGGTTTCTGTGCTATAACTCCCACGCTGAGGTCCTCCACAGTTCCCACACACACTCACACAGCTTGGCTCTCTGTGTGTGACCTTGACTGACAGACAGCTGTTCCCTCCGTCCATCCCAGCCATGGCAGCCTGACTTCTCCAGCCCTGGCAGACAGAACAGCTTTGCTGGCCTTAGGCAGTTGGCCAGCTGATGATCAGAGCCCTGACCCCCAGCAGGGACCCATCTCCCTTAACCCATTGTCCACCTGCCCACTCTCTGCTTTGTGCCCTTCTGCCCAATCCCTGACCCGCACGCCAGCCAGCTATGCTGGCTGCTCCACCCACACTACATAGAAGATCTGTTCATCCCATAATCACCCCTTTTATACAGAAGGAGAGTGGGCAAGCCCTTGTCACCCTGACAAGATACATATGTGCACAAAATGCTCAACTTGATTGCAAACCTTGGATTTTGCACGTATACATATCAATAAATGTGGGGGGAAAAATCTGTGCCCTCCGTCTCCCCTTGACCCCTTCCACCTTACCCCTCATTCCTTTAGCCCTCCCCTCCATGCCTTAGTCTTTTTGCCCCAGCCTTTATTCCACCTTCCTTATGCCTGGACCCTCCAGCCAGACATAGGGTCTTGGGGAGCCTCGCGCCTGGACCTGCTACCTATACTTGAGGTCATTGGAGCAATGCACTTTCACTCCAGATTCTCTTGGTACTGGTCATATTTTGGTTCTACCAGGGTCTTTTTCTCTGTTTGACCGTTTCCTTGGAGCCAACATACCAAAGGGAACAGCAGTAAACCAGAAGAGTGCTTAGTATATAAACAGGTCCAGGTAAATGCCAGAGAGACTAGGTGATTTACTGTGATTCTGGGTGAGAGTGATTAGGGTACGCTCAGAAGGTCGGAGCAGCCCTCTGTCCATTGGTTCCAAGTCCAGGGAATAAACTAACCCCCATATACTGAAGAGGGGTGAAATGATATCTCTACAGAGCATATTCAGACTTTATTTCTTGTCATTATTCTCTAAACAGTACAATGTAACAGCTATTTTCATAGCATTTACATTGTAATCTAAGTAATCTAGAGAAGGCTTAAAGTATCCTGAGGGTGTGCACCCATAACATGCAAATATTGATGCTATGCTAATTTTAGAAGAGACTTGGGCAACCTTAGGTTTTCCAGAACTCAGGAGTCCAGAAGTAAATTCCCCATGGCCACTAAAGGATAGCTGTAGAAGGTAGCGGGAAAACCTCCAAATTCTTGGGAATTTACGCAACATACTTTTAATCTATGAGTTGAGAAAGAAGTTTCAAGTCAAATTAGGAAATAATAGAAGGAAGATGAAAAGCAATACACTAAAGTTATAGGATGAAATTCAAGTACTGTTTACAGCGACACTTAGGGCTTTAAATGCTGTAAGTGCATTTATACTGTGCAAAGTGAGATATTTCAGAAAGAATGCCCCATGAAACACTGAAGTTTAGAAAAGCTGAAGTATAAGATGTTTAGAAAAGGGGAAAGAGGGAATAAAGATGCTATTGTTTGAATGTCTACCCTCAAAAATTCACATGTTGAAAGCTAATGGTAGCATGACAGTGTTAAAAGATGGGTCTAAAGGTCAGTCATGAGGTAGCTGCCATCACATATGGGATTAAAGCCTTCATTTGTTTATTTATTGAAACAGGGTTTCACTCTGTAGTTCAGGCTGGTCCTGACCTTTACTGCAGCCCAAGCTGGCCTTGAACTCAGCAATCCTCTTGCCTGGGCCTACCAACTGCTAGAATTACAGGTGTGCACCACCAAGAGCCTTCCTAAAAGAGGTTTCATGTAGAATTTGGTTGACTTGCATTCATCATGCAAAGACACAGCATTTCGCTCCTCTGGAGGACACAGTGTTTGTGGCACCGTCTTGGAAGCAGAAACCTGGCCCTCACCCAACATTGGATGTGCTGGTGCCTTGACCGTGGACTTCCAGCCAAAGATTTATAACCAAAAGAAATTCTGTTATTTATAAATTCTCTAGTCTCAGATATTCTATTGTAGCATCCCATACAGACTAAGACAGATGCGAAGCTGGGCCAGTGGTGAAGAGCCTCTAGGGTCAGACTCTTCTTAGAGTCTTCCCAGGGAGAGGAAGCTTTGTAGGGCTTAGGGAAAGGTCCGGGTTGGCCCAAAGAGGCTCAGGGATGGGAGAGCAAGAGAGAATATGAGAGGCAGGGGAAACTCCACAATGTCTACCTGTGATTGGGCAGGAGCAGGGTCACCAGGCAAGTGGCTGGTAGCCTCTGAGAGTACGGCAGAGTCTCAGGAGCAAAGGACTGGAGGCCATAGGCATCAGTGAATGGCTCTTCTGCAGACTGGGGACAGAGCAACTACAGGCTGTAGTGGGGAGCAGAGCTGAATAAGGTGTAGCATGGGAGAGGGTGAGGAAAAGGATGAGAGAAGCGCTAGGACTTTGGCTCTAAAAGAGAAGATTCTAAGGAGAAGCTGACCTGAGCACAAAGGCCTTTGAGAGAAGACCAGTAAGGAGAAGTAGAAAAACACTGCAGAACCTTGGGCAGTGTCCACGCAGCCTGTTCTTACTGGCTGTTTGGCTCCTGGTGGAACCAGCCTTCCCATCCTCTCCCTCTGGGATCACTGCTTTAGCCCCAGCAGCCACCCTCTAGACCCATCATTACATCTCCAGCCTAATCGCTCAATTCCTCCTCTACCGCCAGAATGGACCGCCTCAAATACAGACTGGTGTCTCACTTGTTTTCCATCTTCAGTGCCCCCTCCACCCCACTCCCCACCCCGCCAATGCCAACTAGCTGGTCATTGGCCCAGTGAAGCTTCCATCTGCACATGCACGTAAGGGAATCAAAAACAGTGCACTGGGACTTTTCATTAAACCACACTTATGTAGACCAAATAGCTGCTCAGGATGCTGAAATTAAGCCCTTTGTTCCTTTTCGATGCTAAAATGTCTTTTTTGTTTTGACTGGTAATGATAGCAGACTGTACAGTGGCAGTTATTTCTTTAAACCCTTACTCTATAAAGTGCAAGGCTGGCCAAGAAGACTCAGCCTTGGCTCCCTGCGTTCGTAGCTGGTTCAACTACAACACCCTTCTCCATGTGAGGGTGGCCGTAATAGTGTTCTCTGGATGCTCCACATCTTAGAAACACTCTTACTATATCTGAGACACTCAGAACACAAACTGTCAGCTTGCCTTGCAGCTAAGTATATGCATGTGACCAGCCTCCACCATGTGGCTCCTTGATTACCTAGTCAGCAGCTTACCGAAAGAGAAGGAGTTGGCAGAAACTCCCAACTTAACAGGGCATCTATGATCCTGAGGGTGAGCTCCTGGCCTAGGTGGCGTCCCTGAGGCACTTTGTCCCTTGTGGGCCCAGGGCTATGGTGCAGTCCACATCAGGACAATTATGGACACTTCGTGGTGGCTGAGCATTGAGTGGGGGCTTCAGCCCCAGGGCTTGATGAATTACTCAATTCCCCTTTCAGGAGTCCTTCTGTGGAGAATTAGTCCTTGCTGATTGCTGTTGTATGTACACTGACCCTTTGGATGGTTGACCCGTTAGGGGAAAATCAGGCTCCTGTGGGGGGTGGGGGGGGGGGTCACCTCAGCTGCCCCACCTAAAAGCCTGCCTTTTGATTTCCCCCAGCCCTCTGTATTTGCCATCCCTGGACCCGAGTGTGCCACTTACTTGGTGTGCCCCTGACTGAGCTGGGCAAGGAGCGCAACATCATGGAAATTCAATCTTTCAGTCAACTCTTGGGTGAATAACGGAACGACCTTCATAAAACAATTTTTTGGGGGGGAAGAAAAGGCCAGGTATGAGTACCCAGATGATTTCTGTATGCTTTGTGGGTCTCTTTCTTTTTCTCTCAGAAAATTGTAGATTTTTGCGGAGAAAGCTAAACATGTTTTCCAGAAAGTTCTGTGCCTACTCCTTTTCGTTTACTGGTCTTCCCAATGTTCATATTACCTATGTTTAGCTCAGCTGAAGCTTACACTTAGGAATTACAAGTGTTTGCTTCACTTTTCACACATCAGTGTATTTTTTTTTTTGCACTCCAAGTGCAAAATTAGCTCACACCCAAGGTGTAGATCATGCCACCTGGGTGCGAATAGTAAATGTGGGTAACTGGTAGGCAGCTGTAGCCTCAGATGAACAAGTCCTGCCCTAGAGAGTGGCCCTGACACCTGAACCAGGCAGGAGGCAGGAGGAGGGGCAGCTGGTTGCCTGGCAACTCTAGGCTCACCTCTATCCTTCCTGTCTAAGAGATCTTGAGGACTGAATCACTTTCATTTTTGACTCTAAGCCTGTTTGGAACCAGCGAACACAGAATGAGAAATTTATAGTAAAATCCGTACTGACAAGTCAACATAACAATTTGTCACACTGAAATATACAAATGCGAACCCTGTGCGCCTATTTAGAATCATGGTGTGGAGGTGGATTCTCTGTGCTGCCAGTAAATTCATAAGAATATAATTATGCATGAAAAACCTCTTAGGAAAATCAAATTACAGTTCCCCAGGGCATTTTGCACAACACCTTTACATATTCCTAATTATCACATTTTTCATGTGACAGATGAGTTGAGAAATTAAAGACAGAAAAGGTAATGGATGTGTGTTGAGAAAGTTAGGGCACTTGACCTAGTTAAAAATAATTCACCAGACCCTGGAGATTTACATATGTTTCCCAGAACCTGGAAGATAGCTATCATTTTTCAAATATTAGATTTGTACAAAATACAGAGAGATGTACCGTGAGCCAATGTCACTGTGCCATACACAGGGTAGAATGACCAAAAAAATGAATTTTTTGCACATAGAAATTTATACTCAGGCAAAAATGACTTCATTTTCCCTTTGTGGCATGAGTGTAACATTCTCACATTCTGCTTAAAATATTAGTGGAGACATTTTCAGATAGCATTTCTCCCTCAACAAAAGAGCTTTGCATTGTACTCACGTTTTACTCAAAAGAGGGCATTTTATTAGTGTCATCATTAATATCATTATTTTCAATGTGTCTTCAAAATACAATAGCTTTCCTTGCATTATTCAAATTTGTGTAATCGTCTGTCTTATTTGGGTATTTTACAAGTCAATCAGATTACAATAGAACCTTGGTTGAAACATAATTATTATTTCAGATTGCTGTGTATTTTCTACACTCATAACTCTGGGAGGAGGTGGATTTGGATGCTAGTCTAATAATACTGAAAAAATGAAATAATTCAACTAAGGTCATTTTAAAAATGTATAGTTATTGTGACCGCTGGTCTATTTCTTTATCTGTAGTCTGTAGATCACTAGGGTAAGACTCATAGGGGGCAGGTGTACATTAAAGTGCAGGTTTCAAGGCCTTCCAAGTGTATTGAACTGGATATTTAAGAGGGACTAGTAACTGCGTCTTTACAAGATTTTTGTCCGATTCTGAGGACTGTTATGGTAAGACACTAGGTGGGAAAGTCCCTTCTTTTTCTGGAAGGAGGGTAATGAGTGTTCAAGTTAGAGACCCCTAACATTTCGGCAGCAACAACTGCAGGTCGTTGCTGTCCCTCTCACAGTCACTTCCTGTTGAATGTAATTAAAACCCAGCCCGTTATTTTCAGGGAGACTTCCGTGGTGCAAACTGTGTCGCTGGAGTCTTGGTGTTGGCTCTCCTGGTGAGGGGGATGAGCCTGTGCCCAGAGCCCAGCAACAGACCTGCTTCCCTGTTGGTGTCTGTCTCTGCCTTTCTACTTGTCAAGAGAGATTTATCTCTGTTGTTGGACACTTCTAGCAGGACAGTGCCTGTGCCCTGCCTAGGAAAAGTTGGCAATTCACCCAGCACTATACATTCAGGGACGAATATTTGTTTGGGTGGATGAGGCCTCTGTCACCACAGAAGTTATGATGTGACAGATGTATAGCTCCTGCGTTTGGTTTCTGTAGGTCTTCATTTGAGCCTCTGCCAAGGTCCATCTTGCATAGCTGGGCAGCCTTAGTAAGTTTTGGCAAGTTCCTGAGGGATGAGTTTAGGAAGAGTGTGTGTGTGTGTGTGTGTGTGTGTGTGTGTGTGTGTGTGTGTGCGCGCACGCACATGCATGAGCACATGTGTGTGCATGTGCACATATGTGCATGTATGTGCACACACATACTCCCAGGTCATGTTTCTTCACAGGCTTGGCCCCCTACGTGGAGCAACAGCATTACGGTAGAAGAATCTTCCCTCACCCAAGTCCTAGGTGCCTAAACTGATAACCTTGGTTCTTAGTAGCACTCTGTACCCACCTGAATTCCAGTATTTTCCAGATGTTAATATCATAATTCATCTGATCCTGGCAGCATCCTCTGAAGTAGGCACAATTATTATCCATATTTTATGGAAGAGAAAAGGGAACCCAGAAAAGTTAACCTGATGCAGCTATGACATGTGGAGCTAGCATCCAAATGCAGACAGCTTCTTCCCAGACCCTTGCTTGTCCTTTCCCCACCATGCCCAAACGATAGTTTTCTGTGAATTGTGATCCCTGAGAGAGGGACAGGAAGGATGGCTCCATGGTGGAGGGCTCACCTAGTATCCTTGCTGGCATGCCCTGGGGCGTGCCCTGGGTCTGACCCCAGAACCCGAATGGGGTTAAGGGAAAGGCAAGTGAAGAAAATGGTGATTTAGATACTCAAAGGGATAAAGAGCAAATGTCAGAATGTCAGACTTTGGAGTGTCCCAAGGTTGAGGCTTCGTTTCTCTTAGTCAAGCAGACTCAGTTAGGCTGTCCTCACCACACACTCCATCAGGTGAAAGGAGGCAATGCAGAGCCTGTAAACGAAGAGTGACTTTAAAAAGTTTCTCCGACATAAATGTCCACCCATTCCAGGGCCATTAACTAAACTGCAGCAGCTCACGTGATGGAATGCTATCCAGCCCCTGTGAGGAAAAGGGCAGGACTGTAACTACTAAACAGGCCAAGTCCACAATCACTGGTGTGAAAGGGTCTCTGAGATATAGAATGAAGAAAAACAACAATAAGTGTAAAAATGTCTCATTTATAAGTGAGAGTGGTGGATCTTGCCTTTAATGCCAGTGTTCTGGTAGGCTGAAGCAGGAGGATCACAAGTTTGAGCACAGCCTGTGCAACTTAGTGATTTAGCAAGAACCAATGTCAAAATAAGTAAATTAAAATTAAAAGTTAAAAAGGGTCTCAGTGAAAAGGCCCTGGGCTTAATCCTCAATACAATTTTTTTTCACTTATTTAAAAAGAAGAATACCATACTATAGCATTTTCAGAAGGACATCTAAGAAACGTGGTCTGGGGCCTAGAAATCAGCATATCAAGAATTGTTCTATCAGTTCTCAGCTCTGATTCAATGTTATTTTCATAATTTTACATATATTTTTACTACAGATCATAATTTATGAAATGAGAGCAATCTCAAATTGGCTGTAAGTACCCAAGAAATAGAACAAATATCCCAATTTGCAAAATTAAAAATCAAATAAGTGCCTAATTTGCATGTTATTCATCAACAAAGTGGGCATAGAGCAGCAGATAATCAGAATTGGTTGTATATGCCTAGAAAAAGATTACTTTTCCAGCCAGGCCCCATGGATGTGTTGTAGGGGGGTCTATGATGCCTGTATTTTATCTTTGGTCTGTGCATTTTCTGAGGATAGTCAGAGTTTTTAATGGATTCTTACTCATCTTACAATCTACAATGGCTTGACCACTAGACTCGTGGCTGGGAAAAGATATCACTATAAAAGACTACAGTATTTCCACTTGCAAAGTGTGTTACTAGTGCGGAGCCCAAGAGTACATAGCAAGACAGAATTCCTGTGTGAGCCTGTCAGTCTCTAGGGCCAGCAGGGGCTATGAGGATCTACAGCCTGCCTGTGCCACAGCTCCACCTGCCAGGTGTAGAACACATATATGCACATGTGATTACTCATGAGCCTCATTCCCTATGTCTGGAACTGCAATGGCCGGATGCAGCAGAAACCTCACCACTAATGGCCGTGTTAAGAGAAATGCCATTTTTCTCACTTAAAGAGTGTCCCAGGTGGATTAGTCATCTGAGTTACGAGTGGTCCAGGACAGGGATCTAGCCTTCTCTCCCCGCAGAGAGCAGCCCTTAGGTGTGACTTTGTTTCACCTTTGAGGTGGCAGTGGCAGGTGGGGCAGTAGGTCCGTTTTGCGGGGAGGAGTGAGGGAAGAGGGCACAGAGCACAGTGCTTGCCTGCTGAGTCTGTCTGTCTCTCTTTACATGGGAAAGAAGAGCTTGCTAACAAAAACACACAGCAGAATTCCCATTGCATCTCATCAGGCAGGACTGTGGCAGGTGGCCACACCACAGTTATATGAGAGCCTGGGGCAGGGTGAGGAATGTTCGCGAGTGGACTGACATGTAACCGTAAGCCACTGGGGACTTTATTAGTACAGAAAGACAGGGGCCAGTGGAGATCATGCGGATTTGAGTCTGCCCTCTGTCATGGGAAACTGTGCAGGTGCATCTGTTTCCCTCCGTGGGCTCCAAGCATGGATTAGAGGATCAACTGGGCCTAAAAACTGGCCTCACGTTCCATTGCAAAAGTGCTGGCACAGGTCATGACTCTCCGGCCTGCATCTGCAAGGCCCACTGGAATCAAAGATGAGTGTAATTACGTGGTATTTAACTCCTCAATTCTAAGTCTGATAAAAATGCATGGCACATTTGGGCTATTAAGAGATTTCTGATAAGGACAAATTTAACTTAATTTTTACCTTTTTTTTGTGAGACAGGGTCTCCAGGCTGGTCTGGAACTCACTATAATGTAGCCCAGGCTGGCCTTGACCTCACAGCAATCCTCCCGCCTCATCCCTTCAATGCTGGGATGCTGGGATGACAAGCCTGTGCCACCATGCCCAGCTCATCTTTATGCGGTGCTGAAGAATCCAGCTCGGGCTTGTGCATGCTAGACATGTGATCTAGCCACTGAGCTACAGCCCAATTTATTTTTGAGATGGAAGATCTTTCTATGGAGTCCCGGCTCAAATGATCCTTGCAAGTACTGGGAGTACAGATGCATGCTGCCAAGAGGATGGAAGATGCATTTGAGTAATATTGGGATATAAGAAAGAATTCATAGAACAACCAACTGTGCTTAATTCACTCCTAGTAAGAGCGGAGGTTCCCTCTGTGGGCATGGACTGGCTCTGTCCACCCGCACTCCCAGCACTTCCAGGACCCTGGCTCACAGGCATGTCTCTGCTCACTGCTTCACCACAGGAAAGTAAGGAAGCCTCTTCTCTGAGCCCTTCTGGATACCACCAATATCCGTAACGACAGGGACATGAGGCCTGGCTGCAGTAAGGAAGGAGTTCACTTACTCCTGAGGTATCCAAGAAAGCAGGCAGAAGCCAGAAGGGACAGGAAAGAGTGAATCTCAAGCCAAGTGACTAAACAGGTGTTTCAGGTAGAGTGACTATACATCAGAACATCAGGTCTCCCCTTCTGTAGAATCCAAGTCTAATGAAATAGAACTTATTTTCCATTACTGTGATGTTGTCTCAAATTCTAATCAGAGGCCTCTCCCTCTGTCACAATAGCCAGCTTCCTGGGGTCACATGTGCTCCTGTCATAGCCCATGCAAACAGCCCAAGGTCCTAGCCACACCAATCAAACAGCCAGTGGACTTCTAGGTTGAGACACTTCTCTTCAGAAGACTCAGGGATATTTTGCTAGAAAAGTTGTGTACCGTGACACTTCTCCAAAGGCCAAGAACTCACCAGTTGACGGTAATGTTTCACCAGACACTATTTTGAATATAAACTTAAAAGCATTCCCTCTCTTGAAAACCTTCCTTGTCCTGTAGTTAATTCCAAATTTTTAGCATGAAACCTCTATCTTAAAGAGATGCCACTGGAAGTAAAGTGTAGCCTTCAAGTGAGTGTCTCCTTCTCACTTATTACAATACGATGTTTGTCCTGAACATACAATTGTCTAAACCAGAATCTACTACATGAAAAAAATTATATTGAGAACGTCCTTGCAGAAATACCTGCAGTCTAAGAAAAAAGAATAAAACTTCCTAAGTTTCCAAAAGAGAACATTCTCAACACATGAATAGTTGCCCAGTCTTTTATTAGAAATTATTAGAGAATGGCCTTGGGTCATAGTTTCTCTTTTATGGTTATACAGATGATGTTTTCTAAATCATCCAAGCTACCTTTGATTTATGTTTTCTACACACCCAAAGGAATAACTGAGATACCGCAAAAGCTGGGAATTATCAGGTTTCTCTTCAAGGTTCTGAGGAGAAATTGAGATCCAAGTTTCCTTAGTCTAAATATTCCTTGCTTATCATAGCTCTGAAACATCTCAAAAGTGGTATGTTTTGTGTACTCCAATTCTTTAGAACATGTCAAAGCAGCCTGGGAACAGCTTGTGAACCTTTAAAAATGTTCCTGTGGGAGCTGCATCAAAATATTAGAGATATCCAGTTTTTTTTTTAAGGTAAGGAATGTAAGTGCTATTGAGAAAGTCAGCCACAAACACCTACTGAGTGTTTGCCGTGGCAGCAGCCATTGTGATAGAAGGGGACTGGAAACTCCGGTCAGAATACACCTGAGGCAGAGTCAGGAGTGTGTCAGTCTGGTATTTACTTCCCTGCTGGGCCCCTGGGAGAGTAAAGGAACAACAAGGTCTTCTTTGGAAGCTGAGAAAGCCCACTAGGAGCAGCAGGTCTCTGACTCCTTCTCCAGGGCACAGAATTGCAGGGGTCCCCTGCTTGGAGACGGCTCTCTCTGTATCCCTCCCCCAGCGACTCCTTCTCCAGCACTCCCCTAGGATGACCTTCAACCACTGCCCTCGGCCAGCTTTGTTTATAAACCCTTTGTAGGTCCAGGACTCTTTCCTCCAGAGAACTTACCTCCTCTCCTAAGTTTGTGCCTTTGCCATGACTGTGTCCTGGATACCTGCCTTCCCATGCAACTCTGGCGGGTCCTTTCCAGCTCTGGTCACCAGTACATCCCTGAGGATCAGGATGGGGTCAGCGCACCAACTCTGATAAAAGGAAAGAAGTCATGGAGGGAAAGAAAAGGAGAGGAGAGATCAGGACCGCTTGGCCGGACCATTCAATTTCTGTGGCCTGTCTTTGAGAATGGTATCGCGCTAGAAATTGGAGCACAGTGTCACACAGAGTTTATTTTGCTGAAAACATTCAAATGCAAGCAGCTGACCATAGAGCCAGTTCCCTTTTGAATCATCTTCCTTAATGTCCCTTTTAAGTAACATTCTTGACTGTGCTTAGAGTTGTTCAAAAGACCAAAACTGCCATCATATTTTATAAAACCATACCATACCCCAAGACTGGAAAGCTCAGGACTGAAAAACACCTGCAGCCATGGGGTTGGCATCACTACCTGTGGCTGTGTGGCCCAGCTTTGTCCAAATGAAGGGCAGCTGAGGATTCACAGATGCTTAGACCAGTTCCTGTGAATCTCCTGCGAAAACTTATGGCATTTAACTACACCTACTACATTTCGCTCTGTAAGAAATATTACTCATTGCCACTTTTTCTTCTTGGATTATAAAGACATATCCAGAGTTAAATGAAGAAATACAAAACAGTATCTATCCTTGGAAGTCAACCTGAATCTCACATAAAGAGAAATCACTACTGTCTTTACGTTGTGAGCGGCAGTCAGCAGGGAGTCACTATACTATAGGCAGGATGCTTCCCAAACTGGACTGGGCTGTGGCTGGTGCCCTCCCCTAGGAAATGCCCTCTTCCTCCCTGGGAGACAGATGCCATCTCAACTGGCCAGCCCCTTAGGCAACCAGGCAGCTGCTCGTTGCTGGCCTCCAGAGTAAAGGGAAACTCTGGGCTGTCTCCTTCCTTCTGCCCTGTTCAATGCTCTTGAACAGATTCTTTTGTTTTGAAGTGCTACTCTTTCTCCTCCTCCTCTTCCTCCTCCTCCTCCTCTTCCTCCTCCTCCTCCTCCTCCTCTCCTCCTTCTTCTTCTTCTTCTTTTTCTTCTTCTTCGTCTTTTCTTCTTCTTCTTCTACTTAGTACTGGATTGAATTCAGGGATTTTGCATTGAGCTGTTCCTCTAACTCTTTTTTTTATCTTGAGAAATGATCTCACTAAGTCCCTAAGTTACCGACTCTGAGCTAAATTGTCCAGGTTTGGCTAAATTGCTTGGTCCGAGCTAAATTGCCCCAGCTACATTTGATCCTCCTGCCTCAGCCTTCCAGAGTGATTGATGACAGGTATGAGCCACAATGTCTAACAGAGTGGATAGGTGCTTTGTGTGTTGTGAGGACAATGGAGTGCCGAGTATACAAATCCAGTCACAGTCCTACGGGGACAGCAGGGTGCGTCTTCTGGACTTGGTGCTTTCCGCTTCCAGGATACTCTGACCTTTTCACCAGCTTACTTGCTCATGGCTCATTCTAAGGCCTGAATTCCCTTTAGAAACCCCCAGGCCTACGTAAGCTCATTCCCTTTCCTGGCCTGGTTTATTGTTGTTTTGCTTTTTCTATTTTGTGAAATTTTTTTTTTCCCTCACAAAGCTAATTATGGGAGAAACAACCCAATGCATTGAGTCATGGTCACGACTTCCTTAGACATCCCTTGTACTGGCTGAAATATTCTGGTCACATTTCCATCAAGATTTTATCTCTCCCTTGGTTATTTATTCGTAGAAACTTCTAGACTGGTGAAATGATTTTTTTCCCCCAAAAGGAATGGAGTTGGATTCTTGCTTCCAGTCATTAGATGTAATGAGTACTAAACTGGCTTCCTACCATAAAAAGTGAACAATAGAGCAAAATCTATGAAACAATAGTTTTCAGATATTGAGGCAAAGTAGTGAGCGGTCTTGAGAGAAGGAAGACAGATGAAGTAACTGCTGGGATTGCCTCTGCTCTGTCTGGAGGCACTCTCTGGACTACCACACAGAGCGGGAATCCAGGCAGGCCCCAGAGGTATCACTGAGGTGAGGACCAGAGGTTGGGACTCAGGAAAACCAAGGGATTTCAAGTTACGGGGTGGAGTACTCATGTGAATGAGTTGTATGGAGAAACTGCCCCTTAACATGTGTTCTTGTATTTCTTGGAGACTAGGGTCACACTGTGCTGTGAAACACAAGGTTAAGCTGCCAAGGTCAGGCAAAAAACCACGAATATCTGTCAGCTGAATAAACTCTAGAGCTCACGCTGTTCCGAGCAGTCAAGTGGAGAGACCTCACTGAGTACACAGGGTATTCAGAACAGGACTCAGAAAGGTCATGCCTTAGTCACAGGACAAAATTTTGTCAAGAATAAATTCTGCTCTACACCTGCCCCCCCAATAAAAACCATCTTTAAAACAAACTTCAACAAGATCAATTTTATTTAAAAATCATTTGAATTTGCCTACCACAAAAAGTTGAGTCATTATCTACGAGGAAGACAGTAGAATTTAGACATTCAGTAATATAATAGTCACTATTACATATTTGGTATTTTCTATATGTGAGCTTTCGCATTGCTGGGATAAAATACCCAACAGCTATGACTGAAGGAGAGTATTGTTTTGGCTCACAGTGTCGGTGGGTTTGGTCCATAGCTGACAGGTTCCAAGGCAGAAACAGAATGGTGAAAAACATATGGCAGTGAAAAGATACTCAAGTCATAGCAGCCGGGAAGCAGAGAGAGAAGGAAATGAGGAGCTGAGGAATAAGAATACGCCCTTCCAGGCAACACCCCCAGTGACTTGCACCCTGGGACCTGTGACCTTCCACCTGTGAGCCCATGAGACTTTTGGGACACTTCTTAGATCTGAGCCAAAATAGCCTGCATGCCCTTCAACAGATGAATGGGGTTTTTAAAATTATATATATATATATTTCAGCTAGAATCATATTGTTTCTAAGAAAATGGACAGAATTGGAAATGATGTTAAAAAAAATCCAGACTCAGAAAAACAAATGTCACATGTTTCCACAAATATACAGAATCCAGGGTTAAAAAGGACATGAAAGTGAATGGGGAACTACAAGGCAAGAGGAAGGGGATCAGGAAGAGGAGGCGTGGGGAAGGTAATAAGGGAGATGGCCATAATCAAAATATGTTGTATGTACATATGAATATGCTGACGTGAAAACCAGTACTTTGTAAAATTATCATACGTAATAAATCTATAGGGGAAAATATCTAACCAAAATCTTTAAAGATTACTTGAGAAGATGATAGCTAAGATAGCTTCAAAATTGCTGACATCCTCATATCCAAGAAACTCAAGGAGTTTCAACAATGATAAGCGATTAAAATCACACCCAAATGTATATATTTGTAACTTCACATACACCTGTGCCTACCCCCACATCTATGTCTACAGCTACATTCACATCTATACCTGTATCTAATGCACAATTGCAACAATGCCTTTATGTATATATCTGTAAGGTGACTAGCAGCTAGCGGTGAAGAGGAACTCTAGAAAGCAGACAAAGAAATTAGCTGCAGTAGAACAAAGATAGTAATGCCAGCAGCAAAATAAGACTGTAAGATTGCTTTAGCATTTGGAAATCTGCTAATATAAATTCATCAAATCTAAAGAATAAGAGATTAAGGCTAGAGAAATACCACAGCACTGAGAGAGCTCGCCCAGTGTGAGACCCTGCATTTGGTTCCCCGGGACCACATTAGCTAGGTGTGGTGATGCACACCTGCAATCCCAGGACTTGGGAGGCAGAGGCAGGAGGATTGCCAAGAATTCAGGGCTAGCCTGGACTACATAGTGAGTTCAGGATCCATATGGATGGCAGAGTAACACTATATCTTAAAGAAAGACAGACAGACAGAAAGAATAAAAAATCATTTAATATGTGCAAAAAAAAAGGCATTTGACAAAACTTAATGCTTATTCGCAATAAAAACTCCTTAAAAATGTCCTCAAATCAATAAAAATACGCATGAAAATTCACAACTATCCTTGGACTTAATAGTAAAAGACTGAACTATTACCCTGAGATTGTGAATGACGCAAGGATGTGTGTTTCTACCAAGCATACTTAACGGCAAACAGGATATTCTAGCCTTTGTAGTAAGGCAAGAAAAAGAAATAAAACACATAACAACAAAGAAAAAATAAAATTGCTTCTATTTGCAGATGATCTTTTAAAATAGAAGGTCTCAGGGAAACTACAAATCAACTCCTAGAATAAAACAGTGAGTTCAACAAGGTCACAAGATACTGAGTCAAATTGTAAAAAATATTAAACATAGTCTTATCCATAGCCACAAACAATTGAAAAATTAAAATCAAATCCTATTTACAGCAGCATAAAACCCATAAAATGCACAGGAGTAAATTTAATACATGAAATCATCCTGGAAACTGAAAAATTCCATCCTAGGAATATTTATTTTTTTCACAAAAACATACTTCTGCACAATGACTGGCAAGAGCCCATAAACTCATCCTAAATGTCTTATAGCAGTCATAGTAATTTTTATCATTTTTCTTATTAAATTAACTTCACTAAAGTACAATTAATATCTAATACAGTAGACCCATTTAAGAGTACAGTTCAATCTGTTTTGACAGATACGTGTGCCACTAAACTACCATAGAATCAAAGTACCCAATATTTTTTGTCACCCCAGAAAGGATCCTCATGGCCACCTGCAAATCATCTCATTTGTCTCCTTCAGTCTCAGATGACAACACTGATCTGCTTCTTATTAACACAGCTTATCTTTGTTCCTTAAAATTTTTATATAAAATTATTTTCGCTCAGCCTGAAGAATTTCAGCTTTATCCACATTATTGTACGAATCAGCAAAGTTTTCTTTATTGTTGAGTAACATCTATTGCATGGATATTTCATAATTTGTTTACCTGTTTATCAGATGATTGGCATTTGGAATGTTTTCTTGTACAGACTCTGGTGAGTAAAGTTGTGGTAAATATTCATAAGCAAGCCTTCCTGTCAACAAGTACTTTCATCTCTTTAGACTGAGCACCCAGGGATGGAATTTCTGGGTGACATGAACTCTGCTCTCTGCCCTTTTCTGCTCTCACCTGCTTCCCCTACTTGCCCTTTATATGGACAAATACAGTCTGCTTGAAATGTGTTAGCCATGCAATTGGCATCTCAGTCTCAGTCATGAGTCACTTGGTGAGAAGACACTAAAAAACTGTGTCAGAGTCTCCTCTTGTCTAGTCACCAGCATGAGCGTCACACATTAGTTCTGGAACCCCAGAGCACTAAGACGTGTAGGGATTTCTCTCCACGAGCAACCAGGTCTGTGGCCAACATGACTTCGAGTACCTTCAAATCCCTTTCAATTCAGATATTATCAGTCTAGATACACTATCTAAGGTAGCTACAGATAGCATCAGATTCCACAGACTGAGAGAGCAGTTTCACAAAATGGTCCCGCCTTTCAGATGCCAGTCAAAGCAGTTTGCCACTTGTGCTTCTTAGTGACCCACTCTATATCGGGGCTCCTGCAACTCCTTCCTCTGGCTCAACTAACTTGTTAGAGCCACTCAGAACACTTAGGAAACACTTGTATTAACTGGCTTATTATAGAAGACCCAGAGAAAAAGACATCAAGGCCAGGCTATGTAAGAAAGAGAAGGAACTCCCATGCGCTCTTGGGGTGTGCCCCTCTCCAGGAGCTTCCGTGCGTTCAGCAAACTGGAAACTGCACACATGTAATCATTTGGGATTCTAACGCAGGCTTCCTCACACAGGCATGATGGACTCCGTCACAGGCCATTGGTCGTCAACTCAACTTTCAGGCCCTCTTCCCTCTCCAGAGGTTGAGGCCTGGTGATGAAAATCTTAGAGGACTTAAGAGATGTCTTAGTTGTTCCTGGGGCCAGCCCACGTCCCTGCAGCTACCTAGGGCTGCCAGCCACTACACATTCCATTACTTGCAAAGATGCCTTTATCACATGATGTCCCACGAGGTTTTTGAGCTATGTCAAGAACTGAGGATAATGACTAAATATATAATCTGTGTTGCTACACTTGGTTTCATGAGAGAGAAGAAACTGGGTCAGGAAAGATTATCATATCCACAGAAAGAAGGAATCTCGAGCAGCCTAAAGACAAGAAATACTATGAGGACTCAGGAAAGGACTGATCACGGAAAGCCACCAGGAATCAAGAGAGCTGTGTGTTCACCATGGCCGCTGGCTAACCATCTTAGCTGCTCCTGTGTTGCAGACCCCTGCACTTTTACGTTTGTATAGGATCCAGCGTGGGCTGCCCCACTTCCAGCCAACAGATTCTCCAGCTTCCTTTCTGATTGATAATTTAGACTTGCTAGCCACAAATTTGGCAGAAAGGAATCCGATGGGCTCAGTTTGCACCTACTGTCGTCTCTGTATCAGTTAGTCTGTGTGCATGCATGAACATGTGTGTGCATGCATTTCCCACTCATGGAAAAGGGGTGGATCCATGTGTCACAAGGTTTGTGCAAGTGGGCTGTGACCATGGCAGTCTCCTTAAGGGTGTGGTGGGACATAGAAGTATGTGGGGTGGTGGGCACTTCTTGTCAACCCCAATGCTTGGAGAGTGTGACTAGTAGCTGGCAGCTGCTCTTTGGTGGCTACTTTACCAGGTACCATGACAGCAGTCTGGGTCATTAATAATGTAATTGATCCTGCATATAATGAATTATTTAAATTTAATCTCACTGAAAGTACATCACAAAACAGGCATTAAAAAAGATTAGGAAGTAGGTGTGAATAAAGCCTCCACACATCCTTGGTATTTAAGTCCTACTTAATCCAATCCTGGAAATCTATTGCTTCTGGAAAAAGTCACCAATATTTTTGAATGTTCCTCTTTCTGTGTTTTAAGTTTGACAGAGATACGGTTCACATATTGCACAATTCACCCATTGAAAAGTACAAAACCTAGCAGGTTTTAGTGTATTCTCGGGTATGTGCAACCATCGTTACAGTCAATTTTGGAATATTTAGTCACCCCAAGAGGAAGTGTTTAAAGCTTTAACTGTACTCTATTCTTGTAGCCCTCTCCCCAGCCCTGGACAACCACTAACTCACATTTCGTCTTCATAAAAAATGCCCTGGACGTTTTAAATTTCTTTTTACTAACACATTTATGATACGTAGTAATGACAATCAGCTCAAGAACTTGGTGTATTTGCATGACGCACCTTGATCATGTTTATTTCCCTTTCCCACCTCCTCACCCTGCTGTGTCCCCACCCGCTTTCCACAAAGTCTATCTTCTTACTTCCATTGATCTTTCTTTTGTTCTTTTTTTATGCTTTGGTTTTCCTATATCAGAGAAGCCATGTATATTTAACCTTTTGTGTCGGAATCACTTTACTAAGCATAATGATCTCCAGGTGGATTCATTTTCCTACAAATGATTCTTTACAGCCCAGCAGTACTCCATCATGTAAACATATCTTCTTTATCCATTCACCTGCTAATAGACATATCAGCTGCTTCTAACATGTAGCTGTCATAAGTTGTGCTGCTATAAACATGGAATGCATGTATCACTCTTATATGATGACTTTAATCCTTTTGGAAAGATCCCCAGAAGAGATACAGGTGGGTCAAATGGGATATCTGTTTCCACTTTTTTGAGAAATCGTCATACGGCTTTCCATAGTATTTGTACCAGTTTACAGTCCCACCAAAAATGTTGAAGTGCTCCATTTTCCCCACAACCTTGCCAGAATTTGTTGTTTTTTGAGTTCTTGATATCGGTTGGCCCTTCTTACTGGAGTTAGATGGAACCTCAGTGTTATTGTGATTTGCATTTCCCTGATGGCTAAAGATGCTAAACGTTTTTTCATGTATTTATTGGCCATTGGTACTTCTTCTGAGAACTGTCTGTTCATTTTAGTTGCCCACTTTGTGATTGGGTCTTTTATTTGGGAAGGAACCTAATTTTCTGTAGTTCTCTGCATATTCCAGATAATAGTCCTCTGGTTAAGGAGTAGTTGGCAATTTTTTTTTTCTTTCCATCAGTACTCTCTTCGCTCTGTTGATTGCTTCCTTTGCTGTACAGAAGCCTTTTAATTTGATATAATCCCATTTGTCGATTCCTGGTGTTGTCTCATGGCATCAGAGTTTTACTGAGAAAGTCCTTGCCTGTACCTATGTCTTCAAGAGCTGTGTTTATTTTTTCTTCCAAGGTTTGGCACTTTCATTTTAACATCCACGTCTTTGATCTACAGGTTATAGAATTATGTTACAAAATAACAGTGATTAAAAATGTGCTATTGGCTCAAAAAAAAAAAA